>JAYRBT010000139.1:22855937-22890889 GCA_036023395.1 Myiotriccus ornatus | reverse complement strand
GCAGAAAACAGATTGCAAGACCAGCAAGTTAAAGAAAAGTTAGATACCTAAAAACTGACTGTTTTCCAGTGAACCCAGGACACTGATTAATAGAGAAGTTTCATGTTTTAAAGAAGCCTGGTCAAAACAACTGCTACACAGAATGCTGAATGCAAACCATAATCTTATAAGAAGAAATTCCCTCTCACCACTACTATCTACCTTACCCCAAGACACTGCTATACAAGGACAATTACATCTTTTTCCATCTGTCATGCAAAGCACTCAATTGAATGGAGCATGTTTGAAATAGTTTTTTTGAAGCTGTTGAGCAAACAAAAGGACTCAAACACAGGAGCTCATATTGCATATTTGATGGTCAAGGTACTGTACTGAACTGCACCATCGAGACAATAGTAAGAACTTCAGCTGACAAAAATTTTCCACCAAATGACTGTACACGAAATGTGCACGTACTCTGCTGGCTGTCACGTAAAATATGCAGTTTTCCCCCCCTCCTCATGCCGTTACTTTTATTCAATACTATCACATCTTCTGTCTTTAAATATTCATGTCAAATTGCAGAAAGAGCATGAAGAATTTCCACAGTCTCTTACATGACAGTAAAGGGAAAATACTTTAAGATATTGAACTAATTGCAGGATTATGTTTTTGGCAAAACTCTATATAAAATAGTATTAGAAACCTGATTTAAGCTGGGTTTTGTATTTGTTTAAGTGGATAGCAACTTACGTAAGCATAAAAAATATTTAATTTCCGCAGTCCAGTCAGCACAAGTCTAATATGTCATGTTCAAGCAAAGACACAGCTAGATAGGTGAAAAATAGCTTTTCACAACATTTTTATTAAGTTTTGTTCTCAAGGCTGATGTGCCATCTCATGTTGAAAGAAGTGGTATAGATGCTAAGCTTTCCAGTCTTTTAAAAATACTGTAGTAGTATGGACTCAGTACAAGGAGGTATCATGCTGTGATTTCCATTTATAGGCAGAAATGCATAGCATCATAGATTGCCTGCATTAAAAATGTGCAGTGCTAAATTTGGTTGTATTGGTGCAACAACAAAGAGGTATTCAAGTGGCACATGTGTGGGTTTAAGGGTGAGTTTTAACTGGTTGCATCTGGTTGTGTGCACCTGCCAGTTTGGCAAACCCGGATATAACTGAAAATTCTATGTCTGGTTTTGGATTAAAAAAAAAAAAAAGTTTCTTTCTGTTAAAAGCAGCTGCAACTTTTATTTTATAGACCAAAAGTGAAGCCCCCCCACCCCAGTCTTACACACACACATAGAAAAGGCAAGACCGTTGTAGCCATTCAAGTGAATGATATGGTGGGCAAACCTCCAGGACAGTCATCTCCCCAGTACATCTCATTCAACACAGGTAAATCCACTCAAGTACTACAGTCTGTTTTGTTAAAAATCTATACACACACACACACACATATGCACACACACACGCTCTATATGCATCATTTCAGGTCACTTTACTGCATAATTAAAAATAATAATAAAGGTAATGAAAACATTGCAATAATACTCTTACAGCAACAGAGGTCTGAGGCACTCAGGGCAGAGAAGACATTTTCTGGCAAATTTGGGAGTACAAGAGTCCAGTTCTGTGAAGCACTAATCAACCTTTTTTTCCCCACCTAAATTCTGCAGTGCCAAGGGGAGCCAAGGGTATGCAGTACTTCACGTTCTTGGGTCCGTGGCAACAAATCCACAGTACACCTTGTAAAAGGTGTATTTTGTGCCCATGATTGTATGATTTAATGTCTGCATTGGTTTATTTCTTCCATTACAGTGGTGTAAGACTAAGTCCGCAGTGGGGTCTGAAAAATTGTTCATTACGATTCAGAAGAAAAAAATAAATCCCCTCAGCAGAGAAACTAAAGATTACAGAAGGGAAGTGAGCATGAAAAAAAAAAAAAAGATAGAGAGAAGAGAGGTCTAATCAATCCACTCTCCTTAACATAACAGGTTCCAGCTCATCATGACCCATTAACAGAAAATAAAGGGGTATATATACTAACACTGCCCATGCTATATCCAATCCGAGGAAAAAAAGATCAGTTTTCATAGCTGCCCCCCTGAGACTTTCCAAAAGCATGAAACTCACTCAACTGAGGGGTGAAAAAAAATGACCCGTTTAAAAATTACCAAAAGAAAACAAATACAGCATTGAACATGTTTCATTTTCACACACTCAGACTGGTTTTGAGATACATACTCGTTTCACTTTAAGTCTTGCAAATCCACTCCCCCACAGCTACTGTGGATGTACCTTTAAGAAATGCCCCACAGTTAACACACGTAGGGATCCCATGAATCATGGGACCTTTTTGGTTCTTGTTTCATTCCTTTACCTAGGCAACTCTGATACATCAGCTTCGCCAAGCTTTTGGAGCGGGAGGCTGCCTGCAAGTACTGCTTTGCCAAGAAGCAGCTTATTCCAGGGAGCTGCACATAGAACAGGATTTATTAATTTTCTCTGTAGGAAGCCCATACTATCAAATCTCCAGCAAGAGAAACAAGTCCTGCCATTAACACAGTGTGTCACCTACAGCTGGAATCACCACAGAAGCCATCAGCAGAGAGATGGGGACAGAAGTAAGGTCGCCTGCTCTCGGATGTGTGTGTCTCTCTCCCTTCTGCCTCCTTCTCAACTGATAAACAAACAAGGCCCAGCCCATTAGAACAGAATCTGCAGAAGCAGGAGCAAGTCTTTGGAACTAGAAATGCTTAAAATATCAGGTGCCACTCATATGCCAAGAGCAACAGGGCACACTGAAGTGGTGAAAAAAACCTGGATCCCAAAATATCAAGTCCCGGTGGGAAAAGTTACCCACGCTTTTCTAGCTAATATCATGGCAGCAACAGAAGCAATTGTGGGTCTAATTGGAAGGAAGGTGCTAAAGAGATAATTGAAGAAAAAAGAAAAATATAGTGTGAGTGTTGTAGGTAGTAAGAAAGCAGGGAATTCTTTAAATTCTTCTCTGCTTTTCCAGACATTGGGTCAGGTTCTTCAAGATATTCCTCTCATCTACAATCACTGAGAACAAAGTAAAGGATGAAATCTTTCTATTCTGTACTCTTTAAAAAATGCATAGTACAGAGACAAAAAATACAGTTATGTATCGTTCCGATCTCCCTGCTCAGCCTGGACTCTCACTGGGACATGAAATGGGGACGAATACTATCCAGCCTCCGGGTCAGGATCTCACAGCCTGTGTCGGTGACCAGGAGCGTGTGTTCAAACTGGGCCGACCGCTTCCCGTCTCTCGTCACCGCAGTCCAACCATCAGGCCACGTCTCATCTTGCCAACCACCTAAAAACAGAAATGGTGACTTTTTGCCAGTCTTCAAGTAACAGATAACAGTTCCCCAAAGAGAACTGAAAAAAAAAAATCTGTCAACTATACAGAATAGAACCAGCATCCTGTTCCATCACTACTTAAGAAGTAAGCCAGAGTAACCATTTTACTCTGTTGCTAAATTGCTCACCTTCACAGATCATTGGTTCAATTGTAAATACATGACCTGGCTTCATGACTCCAACTGCCTTATTTTCTGCAATAAAATAAACACTTAAGTTAGAAAAAGGGATACCATCTTAGTAAATGAATGAATCCTTGTCCTAGAATAATACAGAGGCAATACTGTAAAGCCAGAAAAGCCCTTCCAAGATGACCTGTTCACTTGTCCATTTTTACTTCTACATTAAAATTTCCTTTAATTCTTTCCTTCTCTCCCCCTCCCCCAACACTGAAATATTTACTCAAGGAGCTTAAAATTAACTGCTGTCTTTCTCTCCAACAACTAGAATTTCAACTCTAGCTCTATAAAAACACCGAACAAATGTAATACAGGAATTTCTGAACACTTCTATAATGAAAAGCATTACTAAAAAAAAAAAACAATAAAAGAAGCACTTAAGATACCCAGAGAAGGCTTGAAACCTCCTTATTTGTTTTCACTGAGCCATTAGCTCCAATAAATGGTCAAAATATGACAGCGGTTAAGTAATCCCATGATTCCATTTATGAAAGACACTGCCCCCCTCCTTACCCTGGGTAATGGGGTCATAATAGTGTCAGAGTGATAATGCTGTGTTCTTTAGCTAACATAAAATAGCAAAGAGTTTCAAGGCACCCAGGACAAGAAGACAGGAGCTTTTTGATGTTACATGCACCAAAAATATTTACGTGGAGGCACATGAACTGAAGCACAGCACAACTCCAGGAGTGTACTCTGGCTGAAGAAAGGTGTCAGCCCTTTTCCACTGCCCTGTTTCACCTAGAATGGCAGTGCAGCTTATATGTGACTCAGCCTGGAACAGACTCCAGGATTGCACAGGAACAATTAGCTCCAAGCTACTTTGGTGCTGTAGACAATTTGCATCAATTTTTACACACAGATTCCCCATCCCCCTAACTCTTAATTGTGTAAATTTATTAAACTGCCTCAACCACCTAGAGGCTTTAAAAATCTCAAGACATCAAGCTGCCACAACAGCAACCAGAATATTTTTCTTTTATTTCAAAGGTCTTGTCTCAATCATCTGCTGGTATTTCTCGTCTCAACACTTATATTTAAGTTTCTGGTCTTCTCCATCTGAACAAATTTTGTCCACTATTCCCTGTAGTTTTTGTGTTTTTGTTAAATAATTTAAAGCCTTGTAAAATGAGCTTTCTGCTTTTCAAACTCTTTTCATAGTAAGCCAGAAATAAGCAGCAGCATTTTTTTAATCTCTTTTTCTCCATGAGCCTTTAAGTCCCTCAGATCTTTCCACTTTGTTTTTGCTGTGAATCTATATTTATAAATACCAGAAAAAAAAAAACCAAACCCTGCACCTTTTTTAGGAACAGGCATATTTGCTCAATGGAGGGGGAAAAAAAAAAGTTCAAAGTTCCAAAGAGTCAGGAAAGAGGAAATTCCATTTTCTCAACTTGAATTTTAATTGGTATAAAATGCTCTCCATCTCCAAAGAATCCAGATTTTCTTCATTTTACACAACAAACAGTACACACCAGGAATCTTGACACCCTTTTACCCCACAATTAACAGATTTTTCCAGATGTTCTCTGAAAAAATAACTTAGGGAAACTGTAACATGAAAAGTCAGGAATCAATAGTCTATAACCACAATGTGTTAAAGCTCATTAGGAGATGGGAAGATGGAGGCACCTGCCAGGTCTGAGGTAATAAGTGACCTGTCAGGGAAGTTTTACAACTGAAATGAGTGTGAACTGTTCATCACACCTTTCTGATAGTCACTCTATCCTTAGCTGTCCACTGGCATTTAAGTTTCCCTCCTTTGCCTCTGTGAATGCTGTTATTCCTGAGTCCTGCTGGAAAAAATGTTATGGGGCCATGGGTATTTCCAAAAACCAGCACTGCTGGCGTTGTTCCTCATCTGCCACACACTATAAAGAAGTTTCCAGAAGCACCAGATCACAACATTCAATGAGGAAACGTAAAGAAACAGGATCCAGATTCAGACACCACACCCATCTATCCTATCCAAAAGGGGTTTTATTTACAGCCGGAAATGGGAGTAAGTTTTTGCTTAGACCTTCTGAGGAGAGAAACATTTACCTGTTCACGTCAGACAAGAATGTCCAAGAGAATTCAGTTAAGAATTCAGGCAAAAACTTTGAGCACTTAACCAGTACAGATAAGAGCTGACACTTACCTTTGGTGTAGGCACAGATTGTTTTGTTATATAATATATTCACCTTATTTAGGTTCACAGAGGATTCTATAGTATAAAGTTTAAAAAAAAAAAAAATTCCCAACTGCCAAAATGCTAGCTTGATGCTGTCAGGCAGCATGCTACTTTAATAGATTATAACCAAGAAATAAATTGAGTGCATTCACTGCAAACCCCTTCTTGTCTACAGGACAGCACTAAGGGAATGAATACTCACTGGCATAATGTGGCACGTTAGGGGCCGTATGGAAAAGTTTATGGATTCCATGCCCACAGTAGCTCCGAACCACTGAAAATCCATTTGCTTGAGCGTGTTTCTGAATGATGTTTCCCAGTTCTCTGTACCGAACACCAGGTTTTACTACAAAATTAAGGAGATACAGATGGAAATTTAAAGAGCTTTCCTTCAACATAACTATGAAACACCACCTCATGGCTTGTATGTCCATCTGTTCTAGTACGTAACTTCCTATGATCACTTAATCCACTATGTATATAAATGAGTGCAATAACATCAGAGAGGGAGGAAACGGTCTCATAGAAATGAAAAAACAAGAGAGAAAGAAGAAAACTTCTTTTCCACAAGAACACCATTTTCTTCCTTTCATGGATGCAAATGATGACATTAAAAGCATGTCAAAGTTTGAAATTAAAAACAACTTGCAAAGTACTTGATAAGCTCTCACCTCCTGAGCTGCAGTGCTTCTTGCAATGAATGTATGAACTATATTTTAATACACATTTATCCCTCTACTACTATATGAAAAAGGTACACAAGGGACCAAGAATGTATAAAATAAAAAAAATAAAAAAAAAAAAGGAAAATGGGTATCTCTACTCCTAGACAAGATTCTCAGTGACAACGCTACAGCAAGTAAGTGTGTTCATATTCAGGGCTAACTTTTTTGACAAGCCCTTTAAGAAGCCTTAAAGAGTTTGAAACACATGAAAATGGTGTGAGAAATTCACTTTGATAAGGGAGTAATAAGGGAATAATAATATCATAAAACCAGCAGTGTTTCATCCATCAGCTAACGAAGATTCATACCAAATGCAACCTTGAGCCACTAAAAATAGAAAATCATGTAAATGCTTTTTCAAGAGCATTCACAACTCCCAGAGTATATGCTGTTCCTTCAGGAGCCAGATGTCACGTGGTTGTGCAGAGCCATCTTAAGCAGAGTTCACATAAAGCTAAAACTTTACATTAATAAACCATTTAGTTCAATTCTCTGCTAATGTAAGCAACTACATCTGAAATCCCCATGTTAAATTTACAGAAAATAACAAGAAAATCAGATTACTGGAACGTGCATGCTTTTCCCAAAGTTAAAAAAAAAAAAAAAAAAAAGAAGTCTGGGCAAGAGATTAATCTGTTGGTTTTGTTCCATCTCCCTTGGGCCTGACAGTACAAGCAACTCATTTCAGTGCAGAAAGGAGCCCTCTGCTTCTCTCTCATACAGCTCTCCCAGTTAGAGCTCTCCCAGTTAGAGCTCTGGTGGTCCAGTGCCAAGAAATTAAGATGATTTAAAGAGGGGAGAGGTGACCCTTTTTAACAGCTGAGACACTTGCTGCCAGAATCCCTACTTGCAGGCAATGTCTAAAATCCATAAAACCTGTTACAGCATCTAAAAACATGGTAAAGAAAACTTTCACTGAGAATTTAAATCTCATTATAATGAACACAAAGGGGAATTTCATAGTTTATACATCAAAGCCAGGAAATAAAAAGATAAGAGACAACACATGTAACATTTGCTATAAAAATAAAAGTACAGGAGCAAAGATAAACATTGTTCTGGTTTAGCTCTGAAAAAACAAAGCACTCATTTCAGAATAATCCCACATAAAGAGATAATCTACATTCTTCACAGCTCAACTCTGAAGTATTTTTTTTTTTTTTGGATCATACAAGGGATACACAAGACATCATTCCTACGGCTTTCTGTCTTTTCACCTTGGTCAGCTGTTTCCAAGTTAATAACCGAAATTATTTTCATTATAACTTTTTTTCCTTTACTTTTGATTAAATGCAAGCTTAAAGCCTTCCTAAACAACACCTTAAACTTCAGTCTCTAGAGGCCTTGAAGGGAGTAAATTTTATTGAGGAATTTTAAGAAGCGGCAGGGCATAAAAGACACAGATGATACAAGTATTTCCAGGGACTTTGGAGATTTTGGGGTTTATTTTCAGAAGTTGAACATGACTGAGTTACCTTTCTCTCTCATTGTATGCCTCAATGCAGCTGTCCTGAGTTATAAGCAAGCAACACATTTAAAGTTCTGTGGCTACTGAAGGATATGGATCTGTCTTCTCTGGCACATTCTCACAGCTGAAAATTAGGAGTTCCTAACCTGCTTTATGAAATAGCCACTCAAAAGGTGTCTTACCTCACTGGTCCACTGTGTGACACCACACAAATTATAAAAGGTCTTCCAAAACACACTTTGCTTGTCACATTCTCTAAACTACTCATATCAAGGATGTCTTATTCATCTAACTAACAGTCGAGAAAGGCTGTTTCCATGTAAACATCATCATCTGTGGGTCAGCTCAGCACTAAGTACATTTTTCTCATCAACCCACATTCCACACAGAAGCTGCAACCGCTGCCCACAGAACTGTGCCACTTGAAGGATCGCTGTATTATACAACATCCATCATCTGCTGGTGACAACACACCAGCGCTTCTGCATGTGGCAACAGAAAGTCACTCTGGGAAATAGCAAATACAAGTAATCACATTTGAGAACCAAAACCTGAATGCCTCAGGCTCTGGTCCGAGGGTTTACCTGCATCGATGGCTTGCATTAGGCACTCATAAGTTGTCTGGACAAGTCTCCTTGCACCCTCGTCAACTTCTCCAACATAAAACGTCTCGTTCAGATCTCCATGGTAGCCATTGCGATAGACAGTAATATCCACTGCAGAGAACACCAGACATGTTGGAACATCAGCACCATATTCCTCACTTCTTGATTTGTGAAAGGACAAACACACACATGTGAAAACGGGGTATTCTAACTGTGAAGTAAAGACTACTTCGCAAGAATTCCAGATGTCAACTCTTCCGGTAGAATCAATTCTCTCATGCTTATCCTGTAGATTCTATGGAATTAGTTAATAAGATAGTGTTTCACTGGTCAAACATTTGATGTAATGAAAAAGAAAAGGGGGCGGGGGCTCGTGAAAAAATCCCACGCCAAAGCAACACAGACACAGCAAGCTTACGACTGGAATTCCAGGAAAGAGAAATTCTTTGCTCCATGGTGATTTACCTAGTTAAAATACCTTCTTAGAATTCATTCCAGTACTAATGGGGGAAATCAAATTTATAAAGGTATGTAATCATGTTTTTGCATATCAAGTTGACCTCCTGTGGTAGAATGGGTACTTTGGTGTTTCTAAGTCTTTGCAAGTCATCTGTTAGGTCTAACACCTGGTAGAACACCAAACCCACTAGAATAGTTATTGCTCTCCTATTCAAAGAGATATCAAGACACAGACCCTCTCACAGGTCAACAGTCTTGAAGGAAACTCTACTGAGCAATAATACTTTAGGAATATGGTATATGAGCCACTGAGAGAGAGAGACCAGTACAACCTCCATAGAAAAATGTGGGAAACCACATTTTGGTGTCAACAGCAAATCTGTACTGCTGGCAAACATTTAGGACTCAAATTCACACTCCATGACAACAATACTGCCTGTTGTGGATGGAAGCATGTGCAGGGTTACGCTATACTCCCTGCATGACTGTGTGGGACTACAGGAACATTTTGCCCAGTGTACAAATCTGGTAATGTAACAACAGGACTGTACAGAAACCAACACGCTGGTAACATATGCAGATAGAAGTGCTTATCAGGGCTCCTTAGTACAGAGTCCATACTACTTGTTGCAAAGAGTCTATCTCTACAGGTCACATGATTACAAGACCTCCTCTTGGACTCTGTCAGATTCGGCCAGAACATCTCACTTTCGCAGACAGATCACCTTGCTTTAAGGATCAGCTTCCAGGCAACAGTCGGATAACAAGATGTTAGGATGCCTTGCTCAAAGCAGGGGGCTGGACTAGACATCACCTACTACTACCTTCCAGATGACATTTGCCTGTGATTCCAAAAACCTGTTTGGACTTTGGCATGGCTTGCAGCAGCAGAAAGCATTTTAAATAAAGAGAAAGATGGGCACTTCCCTGTAATTACTGATTGGTTACATTCCCTCCAAGGTACTTTTTCTATCTCCTACTTGTTCTGTTAAAGAGACTTTTGAGACATTACCTCACCAAAAGGAAGCCTAGTTCTTTCTCATCAAAACAAAGTAGAAGGCTTCAAGCTTGAGCTGAGCTGTAGTGTACGTGTAACAATGTGTGCCAAACCTCCCCTGGAAAGGGGCAGCAATCATGAGACTTGTTCTGAAAAGGCTGGTACTCACCGCACTGAGATGTAGACTTAGTAGCTACTAATACATGCTAATATATATATCAAATATCTGATGATCTAAAATTATTCCAACCTGCTTCTAGAGGCAAGCCAAAGACTAGGACATGCTGGGTATTTGTTTATGGATAAGTGAAAGGCAAACCAATGCAATAAAAGAAGGTGCAAGTGTTTGTACGAAAAAAACATCATTAATTTTTACTGCCAAACCAGGAAGAAATGAAAACGAAAACAAAAAAGGGTCAAGTAATTTACAGAAGTATCCCTCACCATCCAAGAAGATGAAGCACCTCAAGTATCATGAGCAAAAAGCAACTGGTACTGTTAGGATGCTCCAAAAAAAAAAAGATTTCTTTTTCAATACACACCTGTACCTTACCTCACCACTAGGATCCTTTACAGTCATCATAATCATCATGTCCATAGCAAAACCATAACGATCTAGAGCCATCTAATTAAGAATTCACCTAGAACTAATCCAGCTGAATAATTCAGTACACATTTTATTCACTATATATACAGCCTGGAACAACTGGGCAGAAGTGGATCAAACTTTTGAAGTTATTTTATTAAACAAACTCATGCATTTAAGTATGCAAAAGCAGAGTTTAATTGGTAAATAAGAACAAAAGCCTCTCTTAAGAAGGTATTTCAATTACACTGCCTGCTAGTGAAACCTCACCTCACTGCATGGTTTTAACTGGACAGAAGGTAGAAATGTTGGAGGTCGATTTTCACAGCACTTACCATTAACAATATCTCCCTCCTGCAATGGCCTCCTGTCAGGAATTCCATGACAGATCACTTCATTCACTGACGTACAACATGACTTAGGGAAATTATAGTAATTCAGAGGGGAAGGATAGCAATTCCTTGCAATACAAGCCTAAACACAGGAATTACGTTACATTAGTAAGTTCTGTACAAAGAAAAAAAAGGCAGAAAAAACATAAACAACAGCTTAACAGTAAGACTGATAGACTGAAAAGCAGTGACTCTTGAAAATAAGACTCATCAAGCATTTCTTCGCATTACAGAATTTTGTTATGCTTTGCATTTCTTACCAGGAAGAAAGTAAAACTACTCCAGTTTTGTTTCTGCTCATTTTTATGTTCAACTGCAATGCTGAAATATTCAGGTTTAAAACATGCATGGCAATATTTATTTAGTCAAAAAACCAGTCATTTTTCAATTACTGTTTTTAAGCACCTGGTCTAAGACTCTTAAGTATTTTTACAAGAAACACAAGCAAAGTAACATTTAGCACCACTCTTTCACCCCTAGCTTTAAAACCTTAAGCTGCTTCCCTGGCACTCTAATAACATTTTTGGTATTTTTGCAAAATGGACACATTTTATATATACTTACATATACATACATACACTTTGTGACATACTGAGCAAAATACGGAAAAAAATATTGTGTTAACTGTTTTTTAATTAAAAAAAAAAATACTGTTTAAGAACTGCAAAGTACCAATTAAGGATATCAGTCAGTATCAACAACCTGACACGCAAAAGTTTCCAGAAACTGCTGAGGAGGGGTAACACCATTTCAGCTACTAGTTGTTCATATCAGACATTATGCCTCAGCAAATAATTTGGTTTTTAATGCAGTTCAATGAAATCTCTAGCCTAACGAAACCAGAGTAAGTCCCTTACAATCGTGGCTCAACAGCTGCAAATGCAGATAAAGAGAACCACAAAGCTCTCTAACAAACTTAACCGTAACAAAATCGTTGCCTTCCCCACAGTGGACAGATGCATCCTCAATTATTGAACTACATGATTCATAGAAAAGACAGCAAAGAAAAAAAAAAATCACATAATTCAAATATCTATGAACAGTTAAGCCAGGAAAATTCTTCAACATGTATTTCAAATACTTCACTGGACTGTGGCTTTAGATTGTCTGAACGCACCAAAAATCTTGTTTCAATTCTCTCTGAGGCACCTCAGTTTTGATTCCCAATCATAAATAACTAAACTTTCTCCTCTGTACATTTTTACCAACAACAGAGCACAGGAAGGCCGTGGCCTACAAATGCTGTTCTTTATATAATGGTATCTGCGGAGCATAAAAAACGGTTTATAAGAAACCAAATTATATGATGCTAACTGAGAAAGTAGGTGAAGAAACTCAGAATAAACCTGAAGCCAGAAATCATGGAAGCACTGATACACAGAGAGAGGCCCCTGAGTTCCTAACTCATTTTGAACCTACCATTGCACTGGAGCACATCTCTAACATCTGCACTACCCACTACCTTCAAATTGGGAAAGAGGTCAAAATAAAGAAAAGAAATTCATACAAAAAAGAAAACCACGCAACAATCATTCAAAAGCAGAGACAGCAGAAAGCACTTGGAAACACCAGAAGAAAAATAAAATAATCTTACTAAATGGACAGCATGATCAATTTCTTCAGTAGTTACTCCTGGTTTCACCATCATGGCAGCAACGTCCAATACTTCTCTAGCAAGCTGCAAATTAAACAATTTAAAATAGATTTAAAATTGATCTACTGGCCTATTTTAAATAGGCCAGGACTACTTGCCAGAAGATTAGCAACCTATTTTGACAGCTACACTGAGACTGCTAGGAAAGCTGTGTGGAGTTGGGCTCTAGAAAGACCTTGAGAAATCTCGAGGTTATATTACTAAACCACCTCCGTGAGATTTGAAAATACCCCATTGAAGATTTTGGCCACAATTTCCTTGAATACCATAATCTTAACTCAGACTACCTAAATACATTTCAAAGCATGACTTCATGCACAAGGAAGTGATTACAACTGAACAGCTCTTTTTTAAAAATTGTTAGGGATAGGGCTTTGTTTTGCTTTTGTTTTTAGTTTTTACTCACTACTCTAAGAGAGGAAAAAGTTCTGTTCTCATTTATGGACTATAAAACATATTCTTAACAGCAACGATGTCTCAGCCACAGATTGTCTCACCACTAATAACAAAGCCAGAAAACAGATAAAAGTCATCTTTCTGCTTGTAAAACACCATACTGTGAGTTAGGAGCCACAAGGAGAGAAAAAGCAAGAAAATATCAAGTTTCCCGAAGTCTTTTTCAGTGCTCTACAGTGGTTTTAAAGTTGGTACTCAAATGTGCTGTCACGAACTGGTAAAATCACTACAAATTTTTAAAGAATAAAGGTACTTTGAAACAAAAATCAAAACCCCCTTACCCTACACACTACTCGCATCCCTTCTATATCCTCAGCTGAGAGTATTTTTATTTGAGAGGTTCCTTTTAAAGCCTGTTCTGATTCAGACATTCCTGAAAAGGGGGAGGGAAAAAAAAAAGAAAAAAAACATGTTATATACACGTCCAATCAACCAACTTCCTTAGCTTACCAATGGCAATGAAGTACAGACTTTCTCACCACAGACTAAAGTAACGAGCCCACCAAACCATAGTATTATCATCAATATCCAAATCAACTTGAATTCATAAGCCTTCCTCAATACTGTAATGCCCACATGTGCTCAGAAGGCCCTTTCACTTACTTCATAAATGCAACCTTAAAAATCAGATTTACATGGAAATTACTTTATTCACAGAAAATTATTTTTAGCTGCTTTTAGAAAATAAATAGTAATAAATAATATTCTACAAGAGCCATAAAGGATTGTACGAGCTTGTGAATATATCTGATTAAACCACAGCAGTAATCATCTGATAAAAACATAAACATAAATTCTTCCTAGCAAATTCTGTGCAAGCTCAGCTTTACAGATGAACGATCCCCTAAAATACGGTATTTTGTGTTGTTTAAATACTTACATTCTGTAAAGAATAACTAAAGAACAGTGTAAGATTAAAAGAAATGCTAACATACTTTATAGCTGCTCTTTGAGGAAATACAAAGTACAAATACTGGTATCAAAAGGGGAAAATACCAAAACAAACCAATAAGCAAGTAATGCATTCCCTCTGTGTCCAAAAATATCTGGAACTCATACATGAGTTTTCTCCTAGGAGTTGCTTACTGCACGTTTTTGTTTTGTTATTTCGTAACACATTTTCTACAGTTACACTGATGCCACTGAGAGTGGCTTCGAATTCACCTGTGACAGTCAACTGATTGTTGTTTGTTATGAAGTCAACAACAGGACCAGGACTTGTATGTCCGGGGTTTTTTAAATTCCCTGAATACTTCTCAAAGATAACACAGTACAAACTTTGGACTTGCTCAAAATACTTGTAACCGTTATTTTTGAAAAATCAGTAAGTTAACAAGGGGAAGAAGTACAATGAGAAGAGCACATGCAAGAGGTTCCCTTCTCCAGTATCTCCTTCATGCTTTATAGGCTTTTTTGATTAAAAGGAAAATAGAAGAATAGAAAGCAAACTCCATAATTGTGATTTGTTTCAAGTTACCTAGTGGGTGATCAGCATAGTCCGGTCTCTGAATATAACTTGGCACAGGTCTTGTTGGTGTCTAAATAAATCACAGGCAAAGCTGGTTAGTGTTGCAAGAACACTTACTATAGTCACAAAAACTCAGGCAGCAAAATTAAATACAGTAAAATATGGCTAAGTCCACTTAGAAAAGACTGTGACATATGCAAACACTGCAGAACACTTCAAATTTTCACTTCTCAAACACTCTCCTGTTACTCTTTATTGCCTTCATATCACACAACTTTTAGTATCCAACTCCACACCTTTGTAAAAATCAAACTTTTATGTTTAAAACTAAATCAAATTGGTTTAATAACATATTATCCCAGTTACATTTCAGTGTTTTTTTCTGCTACTTTCCAGAGTACAAGTGCACTGGTTCCAAATACATCCTTCCTCTCTCTGGCAAGATTGCTATTTCTAATCATCACCGTATTCATTAGCACTAGTTTTGTTTGCACCAGTCCTGCAGCAGTCAGAAGACACAAAAGCCAATGTTCAGTGATAACACTAAATTACGTGGCCAGTAAAATATCCAAAACACCCTTTTCTCCAACAACACTAACAAACTCACGTGGGCTCAGGCTCTGTTAATCTGTTCTCTGGTAAACCAGTAACAGATGGAGAAGACTATAGCAGGGATGCCACTGGGACAGCATTTCCAGCACAGGTCAATTAGAAAAGACAAATGTAAGCAAAACACCATTATTCCTGTAAAAAAGTTTCTGCTTATTCCATATACAAACTTGCACCAATTAAAAAACACAGCTATACTGAGGTCATTATCTTCTAAACCCACCTTTCACAGCCAAAGATCTTACTGACCTCTTGTTGTTCTTCAACTTTCCAGTGCTGGACATTACTCTAACCTCTGTTCCTTCAGAAGAGCTCTTCACCAGTTCACTCACCAGGTTATTTCAAACCACTTATTTCAACTCTAAATTAATTCACCTGAAACAGACTGCTCCATAATTGGCGAGGACAGTAAACAGCTAGGAGACATCATCTGAACTAGCAGTAGCTTTCTTGCAAAATAAATGTCAAAAGACAGAGTTAAAAGGTATGAGCTTAAGCCTGTTACTGATGTGTGTTACCTCTCTTCTTTAATTTTAAATATAAGAAGAGAACAAATTAAATCGAAATGAACACCATAAGGACGGTCATACATGTCCCTGCCGTCAGGTTCAGACTGCTTAAGACGCTTTCCTCTCTCTGCTAAAATGTGGGAGGTAAACAGGTCAGGAGTGGTCCATTAGTTGCTATGGAATGTAACAGTGCTGGAGTGAAGAGTGGCACCTACTGCTTACCAATGGATAGTGTGGCCTGAGTTTACCAGTATATCGATAACCAGACCAGGGATTTGTGTTAACGTCACCTTCCAAGGTCCATGAGGACACTTCACGCTTGGCTTTTTCATCTTCTGAAAAGACAAGAAAAAAGGGGGAAAAAAATTGCAGCAGCAAAATCAGTCTTACTTAAGAATAAGAACTGTGGGGGTCTAGAAAATGACTTAGAAGTACATAAGCCTAGATCTGACTCATTCTGGCATTTTAGATACTGATACATGAAAGTGTAAGTAGCAGTCCTAAGAGGGCAGATTGAAGGTGTTTATGTAAAGGCACGTAGATTGCGAGCATTACCAAAAGGAGAAATATTTACTCAGAAAGAGGAGGTAAGGGTTAAGGGAGAGCATAGTAGTATTAATCTTTAACCTGTAACATGATAACTTGTTTGTTTTCTCTTTTTATATCTCACCAGGATGAAGAGATGGCAAAAGGTCTGCCATAGCAAGCCCTAACGTGAATTCCTCAGTCTCTGCGGCTGACATCTGAGCCATCTGCTCACATGATATTCAGTTTAGATGAACCACTCAGAAATAATAATTTAAAAATCCAAACTTTTTCACATCCATGCAGATACAAAGTAATAGGATACAAAATGCAAGTGTGAACTATGAGATCCCTACACTGGAAAGGCAGAACAAAGGAACACATTTCTAATTGACTGTATTACTCAAACCTACCATTCAACATTTATCATGGAAAAAGGAGCTTTACTGTGTTTTAGGAAAGGAGGTAAATTATTTGAGGATTTGAATTTCTGACATGCCCTACCTCCCTTTAAAGCAGGGCTTAATGAAGACAGGCAGAGTGATGGGGAAGAGGAGGCAAGGGGGGCAGAACTGAGGACTGCTCTCTTTTTGATTTTAAACTCATGGAGTATTTTCACTACTCAAGTAAGGCAGAATCTACCAGTCTACTTGTGCTTGTGTGCCAGAACTACCAGCTGTAACTAAGACATACAGATAGTCTTATTACTTTTAAACTCAGGAAAATCCTAGTTATGATACATCCTTCTATCAATGGCTGCACCATGCACACAAGCATTTTCCCTTTTTTTCCCAAAGGGGTACACTCCAAATGTACAGAGAAGCTGCACTCTGACTTGCTCGAGTTCCAACACACCAAGTGTCTGATCACAAAGACTTTGCACTGACACTTCCCACTTTACTGTCTTTTATTGCAGTAGATGCCAAAATGCTATGAAGGTACAAGTCTTACAATAACCATTTACTATTCTCCTTGCCCTTTATTTCAGCATCCTTCTTTCTCTGTTCATACACCTGCCAGTGTAGCTCAAGCAGTAATTCGTACAAATAGAAAAGTGTACAGAAAGAGAGACTTCTGTGCACTTCTGTCTCTGAAATTTTACGCAGCACTTAAGATTATCACACACTGGTCAAAACTTCAGATATGCAGAATCCAGTGCCCCACATCTTGGAAAAAACCCAGCACCATTCTTAGGCAGCGAAGCACAGAATAGCTGAGGTTGGAAGGGATCTCTGGAAGTCATCTGGTCCAGTTCCCTGCTCAAGCAGGGCCACCCAGAGCTCACTGCACAGGACAAAACCAACGGAAAACAGTATTAAAATGGATTAAAAAAAAGAGTGAACTTACTTGCTTTCTTGTGTAATAACTTGTGAGTGGCCCAGCTTCCCTTAAAGCATTCCTAGAATTGAAAAAAAAAAAAAAAAAAAGTGTTTTAAGTAGCATTAACATGGTCATCCTCGCAAAATAGAGAAGCAATTGTATTTTAAAAGAAAACCAGAAGAGTGATTTTATTAACCCTTATAGAAACATGCGTGAAAACTGCTAGTCTTAGCAATAGAAAATACTACATTCAAAAGTTTATTAACCAAAATAAGCAGAAAGAGCAGCCAAACACTCGTGGTAGTGAAATACACTGATCTAATCCTATATACTAAATATTGTCCCCTTATCGTTTTAATGAGGAACTAAACACCATGGTTGCTCTGGGTTGGCTGAAGCACAGAGTCTATCTCTGTACCTGATCTTACAGCACTGCAGTGGGCTGGATGGTCCTCCCTTGGCTCCTACAACAAGCCATCTCCTCCTGCTAACTAACTGCATCCCTTCTGCCTCCCTCTCCAGCACAGGAAAGAAACCGAGACCAATCAGCACAATCACAGGGGAACTAATGAAGTAGATTAAAGGGTGGGACATGAGGGCTACTGAACAAAAATAGGAAATGTGGAATAAAAAAAAAAAAAAAAAGAAGAGAAACTTGAAATGGAAATCAAGAAATCAAGAATAGACTGTGGAGGAGTTTGGCTTTTTCTCTTTTTCCCAAGCACAAATAGAGCGGTTGCACGGACAATGAATCAGCAAAGGGGCAGATGGAAATGGCTGGCAGCTGGAGAAGAATAAAGAAAGACTAAGAGGAAGGAAAGACATGGAGTAGAAAAGCTGCAGAAGGCAGCATTAAAGGTGATTCTTTAGGGTGCTAATTAGCAAATTACTCGGGTTTGTAGCAGAAATTCCAATTCAATGGCTATGTGCACTCAAAACAACCATTAGGAAACAGCTAATTCCAATAATTTACAATAAAGAAGCAGGAAGCAAACTGTTTTCCTTTATAAGGAGAAACAATACTAATGCTGAATCATCATTGTAGAACTACCATCCAGAGTCAACAACTGATTCAACCTAATGTATACAACAGTCAAGCAGTCCAAGACAACAGATCTGTCAACTAAATCCAGTGTATAACGTTCTACCCCTGCTTCATAGTTCCTACTGAGTGGTCTTAGCTGCCTGCTCCTGTAGAACCATCTTCTCCCCTTTTCCTCGTTAGTCTTGCAACCAGGAGTTACCAAAATGCATCCACAAAAACACGGTAAAGCAGTGCACAAGTACACCCATGTTCAAAAAGACCCTGTTGTGTGCTGTTTCCCTCTTTATCAAAACGAGTTGCTTGTTGTCTTCTGCTTCCTACGCCACATCCCAGTAGTCACCATGCTCTATGGAGCATCACCAGACGTGCTGTGGTGCTACAAAATGGTCTGTCTGTGCAACAGGAGGCTCTGAAACCAACACTTTCGATGACCAGAGAGAACAGCCCTTTGAACGAGCAGCAGGAGGTTTTACTGTACAACCCCCTGCATACAGGCCTTTGCAGTGCACTAATTTCTGTCTTCTGTTGGTGAGCTGGGAGAAAAGGAGCAGGTTTTAGCTGAGGCCTATTTTAACAAAAAAATTAGAAAGCTAAAAATGCTATTTTCAAGGGCACTGGAAGCACCAGTATGGTTTTAATCCCTTTTCAAACCTGAGGTCTCTTTTCTGAAGCAGAAGGATTACACAACTAAGGACTTAGAGCAGCTACCAGGTATGCAAACCTAGAATCCACTTATTTGAATATAAAGGAGCATTTGGTGAATGAAGACATACATAAGCTATGGTAATTACTGGTTGTAGTTCATTCTCTCCTTCCCATGAATTTTTGGGATATATTCTCCAATGTCATTCCTTTGTCCTATACCAACAGTCTTTTCCTCTTTGATGGCCCATAACCAGAAAACACCAGGCAAACACGGCACCACTGACAACACCATAACCTGACAACAGGCTCCATTCTGGCTTCTTATCCCCTGCAGCTGCAAACAGCCTAAGAGGATCCTACATAAGGCTGCCATAAGCCTGAATTTTCCCAAACACGTTTCCCAGATTCTACTTGCCCTCCATCTCCAGCGGAGTGGCAGCTCCGTCAGAACTCCTAGAGCACAGCTCCACATGAGCTGCTGTACAGCGGGATGTCACAGACACATGGGGGTCTGCACATCCATCTCCTGCCACAAGCCCACAGAAGCAGTAAGTCCTCAGCATTTTTTGTGAGCACGGGCTGTTACATGTGCAGTGTACAATTAATGAGCATCTCTGCCTTGGTCTGACACCTTTGGAAGGCGCTCAAAGGACACGCTGCTCATCCACCTACAACCCATCTATTTTGTGTAGGATCAGTCATACGCTTCCCATCAGCACCGGACTTGCCGGGTACACACAAATTATTTATGTTCAACAACTTACTGCACAAGCACCACGCTGCATATGACTGCAGAGCTCTGCCTCGGCAATTCCAGATAAAAATACGGCAGCTGTCATCTCACGGGTTGGAGAATCACAGCCCTGGCAACAAAGCTCTACCAAGGCACCACTGCACATTGCAAGCACCCTCACCTTCTATACTTCAGACTTCCCGACAAGCTAAGGAAGAAAGCTGCTCGCTCCTTCTCTTCATCTGGGCCACCTTCTGAAAATTTCTGGGAAAAAATATATGCTTTTCACTGAGCCTTCTCCTGAGACACTTACTCAATCATTCCTGTCTCCTAACAATTATTCCATATTTCTACGCCCCTATACAGGTCAGGATAGAAAATTTTCAATGCCTAAATAAAACAAACCTAGAAAAAAAGGATGATTTTTAATACTAAAATTAAGATAATGAAGATTTTTCTTTTTTCTGATATGGTGAAAAAAGGAATGTGTAAGACTGCATGGCTATATTTTAAAATATTAAATAGCTTCAGGGGGAAGTACACAGGAATAACAGAATTTGGCTTCAAGTTTCTTCAAACACTTTCTGGAGTTCTTTTCAAAAACTACATTATCCATCAGTGTGCCTGATATTAATACCCCCACCCTACTCACCTGAAGCATTTTTGTTTTTATGGCATATGGGTTTTATATAGCAAGCAGGACAGGCTTGGAAACACTGGAGAGGACAGTACAAGAAGAGAGATTAAACGTATGACAAAAAAGAAGGCAGAGGGGTAATCCTTGATTTGTTTAGAGCAATCCTGGGTACAACTATTCTATCAGTAAAAAAATTTGTGGTTTTCAGACAGAGGTTGTCAACATATTCAAACCTTTAACAAAATTTCTGGCTTCAAGCCATTCTTAAATCAATCCCATCAGTTCTGTGTTTACAAACAAGCTCAACCCAGTGTTCACCAGAACCTGTGCATATATGAAAAGTTAACCAAGGCACAACCAGCATTACCATCCAGACAGATTCGTGTTGTATCAACTTGTGGAAGCCATGTTATTGCTGTAAATGATTTTTACCTTAAGGACTCACTCAAAAATCTATTTACTGGTTGAAATATTGACAGACTCATTCAGCATAGCAGAATTTCTTTTACAGTATAATGCATTTTCACTACTAACACAATGATCACTACCAAATAGCTTAAGCTTTTTTTTTTTCTCTAAATCAGCCACTGAAAGAACAAAACAAAACCCTTTAAAACAGTTATTGAACTAATTAGGAAAAAAAAATTTTCCGTGCTATATTTATTGTCATCCTTTCAGTAATAACGGAGAGTTTCTTACTCTTTCGGTTCATGTATCCATGCAACCTGATTAAGAGGTGGAAAAGTACAGTGAACTGCAAATTCCAGAGGAGAAAAGGATGCTAAATCAACTAAGATTAGGATATTACTACACTGCATACTCCTGTGTAGCACAGACATAACCAAACTATATTTAAATAAGCTACCCAGAGAAGTTGTGGATGCCCTGTCTCTGGAAGTGTTCAAGACCAGGCTGGATGGAGCTCTGAGCACCCTGAGGGTGTCCCCGCCCATGGCAGGGGAGTTGGAACTAGATGATCTTTAAGGTGCCTTCCAACCCAGGCCATTCTATGATACCCAAGCACAGAAAGCTCTGAAGGCACCACAGCACGGTACTCATAGATGGTGTTTCTGAACTGCCTTTGCACGGGAGTAGTTCATTTAAAGTTAGCTCTGGAAACCCTCTATCAGCACTTTCCAGCCTTAAGGCTGACACTCCTCTTCAGGCTCCCCTTCCCCTTCGGGTATGGCGGCTTTACACAACCTGACACTGTCAATATACCTATTAGCAGGTATGCAAAAACCACCCGACTGTACAGTCACAGAGCACTCGTCCAACTTCCACAGAATTACCCCCTCCATCTTCTGTGCTCATCATTTAAAGCCACCGTGATGAATTTCCAAAAATGCCTATTTTATGGGAAAAAAAAAGAAAGAAAAAACAGTTGGAATCAAGACTGTGGGGACAGACTGACTGTCTCTTTGCATGCCATTACACCCTGAATTGTAATAGACAAACATCTAGGAAACAGTGCCAAGCACTACACTGTATTTAAAATTATTCTGAGCAATCATTTTAATGGAATTTACACATGTCTTTTAGAATGTAAAACTGTCTTGGGCTTAATCTGAGATCATGCAGTTTTGCTTAATGAGAACTTGTTTTTAACCAAATACCTTGAAGGTATGCAAAACAGAAGACCAAAAAAACCCCTTAAGTACAGCATTTAGCTTAAGAAAAATATCAGGATATCAGTGACAGATATATAGATAAATATATATATTACATACAATACAGATTAACTGTACATTTTATCCATAAATACGAGTATGTTAAGGAATGCAACTGTTAATACATCTGATGTTAAAATATAACAGTTGCTTCTTTTCAGCATGCTGAAATCCTTCTAGGGCGGAACAAGCCTGCAGGTACAGCCTCTAGCCTGAAAACTGTACAAAATTCCCAAACTAGCCTAAGCAGCATACATGAACAGTCAGTTTTTCAGAAAAGTCAAATATGTGTTTTCAGATTGAACTCCAATGGAAGCAGCTATATGCAGCATATGGGTATCAGATCAGCTTTCTCCTTCATCTAAAGCCTGATTTTAGCCTGAGACTCCTGGAACCCACACGACTGAGCCCTTCCTTTGAGGAAGGGACTGAATTTTGCAGCTCTTCAGTTTTACAGATATACAAGTGATTTTTGAGAGTAGTGAAGGAACAACGGAACAGAGAAATACAGAAAAAATGGACAATCCTTTCAGTATATTCAATGCTAGCTCAGAAAGCCTGCCTACAGGAGTCTTAAGTTTTACTCTCCGAAAGTTATGAGGGCTCAGTTTTTGTGCCTCAGCAATAACCAGATGTTTAGCTCAGACACAGGTACTCATGGTGGTTTACAGGCAATTAAGAATGTCAACTTCCTGATGAAGGAAATCTGTCAAAAGATTTTCTAGAAGACAGTATCTGCTGAGTACCATTTACACCTGAAGTAATCCCTGTGTGCTGCACTTGGATATAAGCAGCAGGTTTTAGACTATTTTCTGCACAGCAAAGAACAGTGAACCAAGAATGAAATATGGCACTTATGTCCTACAGTCTGATGTGAGAGAGGACAAAAAATAGTTCCATCCAGGTCCACTGCTCCCCACTTCCCACCCCCAATACACTGACGGTGAAAGCAAAGTGGGAGATGGGACAACAGCAGTCTTCTCTCCAGGGCCACAATTTTCCACAAATTACTGTGACCTTGAGTCACACAAGCGTCCAGTCTACACCACAGAAAACCTATCGTTTTGTCCAAGACACTTATACAGATATAAGTAGTATGGGAGAGGAAGTTTTCATGAAAGCAATACAAAATCTTTAACAAGAGATCTATTTACAATTAAAAGGTTTGCATAAAAATGGTAACTGGAGATCTCAAGAACAATCACTACTTTCCCCTTCTTTATCATTGACCCTTTTCTGGAGGAGACATAGAAGAAATGTAAATTGTCCATTTAAATACAAACTGTTTATGTATCCTACGCACAATTTACACACAAGTGACCGTGTCTATAAGGCAGATTTCACAATAGCAAATTCATCTTAGCAAGAGAAACAATACGCCTGAGACACAGTGCTGGACATCTGTGTTATTTCCACATTCAGAAGGTAGCCTGAATTACTCTATCTAACTGTAAGATGATGAACACACACAACACTCCGGTAGCTCTCTAAAAGAAAGCAAGACACTGAAAGAAGGTAGCCAGTAGTGACAATATTTGATTTACTAGCCTAAAATATTATGAAGGGTTAACAGCAGACAGAACCCCAATGCAGAACAGTCCCTCATGTTACACCTTGAAGTGCAAGAAAAAAAAAATTATGCCAAGGCTCAACACGCCACCTCAGAGCTCCTCCGCTGCTAAATGCCATCTTTACCCACCCTGTCTGCACTACCAGCTCAAAACCTCCCTGCTAGGCCAGAACCCGGCTGCCTTGGCCCCCTTTCCATCCATAACCACAAGCACAACTATTATTCAGTGGCTGTGCTCAGTTTCCGAGGTGCCCAACAGCCAGACAAGAAACAGTGTTGGCTCAAAGAAATCTCAGAGAACGTCAAAGTACTTCAGCACGAGCATTTTCAGGGCACGTTGTTGAGGCATACGTTTTGATGCAGAGGAGGGAAGAAATAAATTACCAGAATAATGGCCTTTCTCAAGGAAAGGAGAAACACAAATGATAAATCCACCGCGGAAATCATTGTCTTGACACAATCTACTTGAAAAGTTCAATTCTTTATGCGCAGTAATGAAAAATAACGCTTAATCAATCTCCACACTTCACTGAGATTCTCAGTTCTATGCCTCCTACATTATTTTTTCTTAGCAAACTTATGTTACTAACTTATAAACCACATTGCTTCGTGCTGGTTACCTTTCTACAGCAGTACACACTTTTCTATTGTTTATTCTTAGCGCTGGAGAATATAAACTCCTAGAAACTTGGGATTAGCTCTGACTGGAGTTTTGGCTATATGAAAAAGTCCTTGCAGGTTTCCAGGCAGTTAATTAACCAGAGCCTATGTCCATACAGATGCTCTTACCCCTCAAGGAAACGACAATAGCTTGTCACTCCCATCCCGCCCTCAGCCCAGACTACGTCCCTGCACACCCAACTAACACCACTGCATTCCATAAGGACGGGCTGACTTTACAGCTGGGCCAAACTCGGCCACAACACTCTTCAGCAGCGTGTTCCCCAAGTTTTTTATGACCCTGCAGTGCACAGCTTTGGGGAGCTAAACCAGCAAAAGAATTAATGCAACTGCATGTACTCCATTAAAAAAAGCCTTGAAAACCCCAGAGGTGGCTCAGCTTAAGGGAAACAGTAGAAGTGTGCATCCTTGGGTGCTACAACACAGGCTGTGCTGGGAGGTGGAATAATATCCTAGGTCTGTCCACTCACTAACTTATCTAAAAGCTATTTATGTGTTTAAGACCAAAATGGAAAGAAAATCACCAAAGAGAGAACCTGAGAAAAGATTCACAGATGATAACCAGTCCACTGCTGTCACCTGAAACTTGCTCGAAGTTCAGACAAAATTTCCTGGCTTTTGATCTCCTTCACCTGTCATGTGCTTATCTGAGCAGGCCGCCAGGTCGTCAGCAGCACCTCACCTACCCCTCCTGCCCGTGCTCGCCAGACACCAGTGGAGGACTGCCCGAGACTCCTTCATGGCATGCACCAGATGATGGATGAGGAGAGCTAGAACCTCGGGGCAGCCCCATGCTGGGCCCCACAGACGGTACTAAGACGGTGCCGAGGGTCCTTGCTACAGGCTGAACATGGGCACTCTTCTCTCAGTGCATGACGTTTCTTTCCTGTCGTTAAACACGCTGCTGTTAATTTGCTTCTCTCTTCTGTAACAAGTTGCCCCAAAACCTTCAAAGTACCTTCCATGTGCTTACCTACTTTACTGATTGAGGAGGAACAACACACTCAAGGTCACTCAGAAGTGGGATTCCCAGTTCAGTATTTTATTTTCTACGCAGGACAGCTTTACAAGCATGTAGTCAGTTATCCAACAGCCTATTTTATCAAGCCAGTAAATATTTCAGGTAATTCCCCTTTTACCTTACAACAGTAGCAGATATTTCAAAAGAATTAAACCTAGTACATATATAACAAAATCTCTGCATCCTGTATGAAATTAGCTGATTTGAGGATGGGAAAGAGGCGAGTAAAGATGTAACTAGAGCTCTTCACACTGCCCTGTTTGGTCTATTAAAAAATAGTTTTGTCATCACCAACTAATATTTGTATATGCTGAAGATGCATTAGGATGAGTTTTATATCAGACATCAAAACGGGTAGTAAAATGCAGAGCAAATCCTCCAAGCCAAGTACAAGCACCACGTGGGAACCAGAAATACAGAATCGTCAGAATAATTTTGAGTTGCAGTCGATCTAATCTGGCATTGACTCCCAGCATATGGCACAGAGACCTCAGGGGAAAGTACGAGAAACTGTGCAGTGGGTGTGTCACATGCACTTGGGAAGTTTTCCCTTAGTTCTATGCAAACCATAACTATCAGTTTACACCCTAACTCAGAAGAAAACCCTGCCAAAGTAATAAATTAATCTAGGTAATGTAACTGAGTGATTTTCTTATGTTTATCTACAAAACTTCAGTGATTTTAGCCTGAGTTATAATTGTGACAAGGACGGTCAGTGGTAATCTCTGAATTAAATACGTGTCCTCACTGATTTTGACAGAAACTACACATACATAAAGTTCAAAGGGTTAGGCCATGTATTTTACTGCGCATTTTAAAGTTAATTAAAAAAAACCGAAAATACCACCCACAAACCAAAAACGCCACTCAACAGTCATAAGACAGTTCTTTCTATTTAAAGACCACACTCCATTACCACTGTGGTAAAAGGTGAGGACGGCCGAGGCCTACAGAATACATTTAATTCTCTAATTTACACGTGGGAACTGATGGCTGTATGACATGTGGCCTAACCTGAACCTCCCTGTTTGGCACCCTTAGGGGTAAAACATAAAAAAACATATATTTAAAAAAAAAAAAAAAAAGGACGAAAGAAAAGGGAATTAAAGAAAAAGAAGGAAGAGTATCAAATCGTTTTCCCAAAACCCCACAATTTCAAAGAAAATCTGTTTTCAGAGCAACAAGTCTCCCGGTGCCTATCAAAGCCGAGCAACTCCAGAGCCGGAGCTGATGCAGACAGACAGAGACACGCACCCGCTGGAATTTGATGAGCACGTCTCGTTTTGTCCCACTAAGCCCTTATTTTCACGGGGGGCACGGGGACCACCCGCCCCTCCAGGCGGAGGAACACACGTGCCCCCTCTCACGAACGCCCCGGCTGCTCTTCAGCCCGCTCGAGTCCCGCATCGCCCGCGGCCACGAGGAGCGACGGGGCTCCCGCCCCGCCCGGCGCCGCCGGCCCGGCACCCCCGGCTCCGGCAACCGGGGGACCGAGAGGGGAGCTTCGCGCGGGGTCCCCGCCCGGACCCTCCTGCCCGGGGGCTGGCCGGGCCCGGGCGGGCAGGGAGGCAGAGCCGGGCACGCCGGGCCGGGCCCGGGCGGCCGGGAGCCGGCGCGGGGAGCTGGATCGTGCGCCCCGCCGCACGCCCGGAGCGCGGCAGCGCGGCGCTGGGGCCGGGGGAACCTCACCTGGGAGCAGAAGTAGGAGCCCTGGATGCCCAGCTTGAGGCAGGTGGGGCACTGGAGCTTGGCCTCGCTGCTGCAGCCGGCGGTCTCGCAGACTCTGCGGGTCTCCACCGCCGCCGCCATGCTGCCGGGCGGCCACGGGGGAGGAGCCGCCGCCCGGAGCTGCCGCCGGCTGGGGCGGGAGGGAGGGAGGCAGGGAGAGCGGCGAGGGAGGGCAGGGGAGGAGGCTGTGAGGGCTCAAAGCCCGGCCGGCCTGGCCTTTGGGCGCTCCGCGGGGCGCCCGCAGCTTCTCTGCGCCAGCACCTCGCCACCCTCGCAGTGGAGAGGGTGTTTAGAGGATGTCTAGTCTGGAGAAGACAAGAGGGAGAGCGGATCTCATTAATGCATGTAAGTATCTCAGAGGTCGGGGGTGCCAGGAGGATGGCGCCAGACTTTTCAGTGGTGCCCTGCGACAGGACGAGGAGCAGTGGCCGTAAACTAAAACGAGAAGTTCCACCTCACCGTGGGGAAGAACTTCTTTCCAACTGAGGGTGGCAGAGCACTGGAACAGGCTGCCCAGGGAGGCCGTGGAGTCTCCCTCTCTGCAGACATTCAAAACCCACCTGCGTGAGTTCACGTGTCACCTGCTCTAGGTAACCCTGCCTTGGCAGGGCTTTGCGCTACAGGATCTCCAGAGGTCCCTCCCAACGCTAAGAATTCCTGTGATTCTCTGAAAAACCTGTTGTGGTTTTCATCAGTGAGGCTACGCCAGAAATTTTTCAAGCGTATCTTCTTTATTATGGAGTGTTGGTTTGTAGGGCTGTCTCTATGGTTTATAACAATTCTTCCGCTCTATTTTTAGCCCAGGTAAAACCATCACAAATTCAACATTCAGTAGGGCAGTAACTAAAATTAGAAAAATAGGCTGCGGAGTCACAACGGCATTATCACAGGAAGGACACTTGATTTTCTTCCTGGAAAGAGAAAGATTAGATACCAATGATCTGTTATAAAAATAAGTATAATTAATACACACATTACATTTCTCCCACTTACATGGATTGGTTGTGAAAAAAGATACTACCTGTGCCTATAAAACTGACTGTGCTTATGTTCTCTGAGTATTGTTGTCAAACCTCGTGTCAATACAGAAAAGACCTTTAATATCATCAAGCCCAACCATCAACGTAGCACCACCATTATGTCCACCACTAAACTATGTCCTCAAGTGCCATATCTACTTGTTTTTTGAACACTTCCAGGGATAGTGACTCCATCACTTCCCTAGGCACCCTGTTTCAATGCTTTACAACTCTTTCCATGAAGAAATTTTTCTGCTTCAATGTCATTGACTTCAGTGAAACTACACCAGTCCTTTTTCTGATCTTAATACACAAAATACTCTCTTGATTTCCTGGAATCCAGATAACTACCCAGAAAGTGTGATTCAAAATCCAAACTATAATCTCAGTATTTCCTGCCATTGCTTTATTCCCTGTGGTCTTCTGGCCCCATCTTTAATAAATAATAATAAAAAAAGTTCTTTATCTCCTAGGCTTAGATGTTAAGTAAAAATTCTACTTTTCCAGAAAAGAAAAGCATATGTCTTACTCTTTTGTCAGAATAAGCGTATTCATGTGAATATACTTGATAGTTTATGGCAGTGTTAATTGGCAAAAAGTGGTTAAGTAGCCCTGCTGACTACAGGACCACAGCAACAGATAAAGGAGCTGATCCTGGTTTGCTGTGTGATAAGCACTTTCACTAGCATGGTCAAATAACCGAAGGAATTTGATGCCATGCTATTACTGAGGCATAGTTGCAGGTGGACACTTGTATTTCTGACATTTCTCACCTTCATTTCTCTAATATTGATAATACGTTTGTTAGCCTAGCATTTATAGAAGGAGTGAATTCACTGTAACAGTGAATTAGGAAATGTTTCTAGGATGCTTGCAAAATGCAAAGATTACGACTACTATTTTCTTCACTGAGTGAAAACAGCTACGTACTGACTCACGCAGCTCATGCCATGAGAGCATTTATGTCCAAATTCTGAAGACACGCAACCAGCTGCCGACCAACATCATCAAATATCTTTAAAGGGCACATTATTAAGTTCTTAGTTTAATCTTCTTAAAGCAAAATGTTACTGAACTGGCAGAATCACTCTTAAATGACCCATGTTGCTAGCAGGTATTGTACTGTGAAAAATCAGTGCTCCTTTTCCAAGTAACCAACAAACAAAGCTACCAAGCAATGCAGGAGAGGCACATTTGTGCACTTTAGTTGCCTCTTAGTGCCATTTAAAAAACCCTAGGGAGTTGCAGACATTGTTTACCTGGTTAAGCAGGGTTTGCAAGTACTTGCTGACACTGACATGGTATGAAAAACCTGAAGCATACCGGTTGATCTAGTTCAGTGTTTTCTGCTCAAATGTCATCACCTGCATCTCGATGAGATTTCAGTATAACCATTATTAATAATTTAGGACACTTTACTAAATTTTATGATTATCTAATTCACAATATTTTTGTCTTCCAGTATCCTTGCTGGGACGATGTCAGTATGTGTTTGTGCTCATTTTGCAGCGGTTGACAATGATGCGGTTTAGGAAACAAGAGGACTCCTGCTCTAACTAGTAGACAAGGTTCCCTCTGTTATTCAGTTTCATTTATTTGCTCCATTCCTAAAGTGCAAATTAAAAACAAGCTGTTTCCCTGCTTCCTTAGAAAAGTCAAGGATGCCTGTATTAATTAAACAATTAAAAAATATATGTAACTTAAAGAACTGTGAGCACCCTGATTGCGGGATTAGCAAACTTGCGTACTTGTCCTCCTCTGTCATTTGAAAGAACACGACTGCAATTGCTGATCAATCTAGAATAACAAACTCTGGAAGATTTGAGATCATATTTAAAACAGCCCTATATCATCATCCCCACAGTAAAAATTATGTGGTGTTTGTGGTATTTCAATGCTTTTGTTTTCCACTTTGGCCTTGATTTTCTGATTTACTTAGTGAACCAACTAATACCTCCTGGAGGTCCATCCACTGCCACTTCCCATTATCTGGTGGCACACTCATTCTCACTGGGGAAGTTCACTGATCTTTGCTGTGACCTTCCCTGAGTAGAGCTCTTTTTTCTCTGTCAGGCTTTTCATGACACCTTCTAGCTGCCTGTCCCCCTGTGTCACAGACAAACGCACAGAGAGGCACAAGAGTCAGAAATTTTATAGCCCATTCATGATCCTTGATTTATGTCCATGCTGTATTCCTGCTGTCCTCCCAGCTCCTCCAAAGTGATGCAAGGCTGGGAGTGCGTAAGGCGAGCAAACAAGGGCAGAAGGAGAGGTCAGCAATGTCTCATGGGTCAGATGGCTGCTGATGCAAAAAAAAGCCAGAGCAGCTGGCAGCTGAGACAGCTGCTGCTTAGGAAGAAAATGGCCACTGAATTTGACATTACTTAATTAAGAGGAGTGCCTTAGCTCGGGGTCCCCCTCTTTGCTTCTCTACAGTGCAGCAGTGGGGGCTGGGCAATCCCGCTTTCCCAGTGAAGCTCCTGGGTGTTGTAGCTGTCTTCTGTTCAGGCTCACTGAAGACACAATTAAATGCCTCTTTGTTCATCGATAGCTGAAACAATGCAAAAATACCACCCAGGAGCCAGACCAGATGCAAATGTGCACTGTTGTGGCTTGGCACTTACTGAGATTCTCATACCAAATGCAACAGATACGTAGGTTGCGTGTGTCTGTACAGGCATGCAAAAAAAAGAACCTGCAAAACCATCACAAGACAAGACAAATGCCTCAAAGATGGCCACAAAAAGATATGTAGCATCATCTTAAAAAGTAAGACAGCCCTGTAGGAAACATTACCCAGACCAAAAGACAAACCTGAGGTCAAAGCAAAACAGTCTTAGTATGACCAGAGAGGGGGGAAAAAAAGTCTTTTTAAACACCCTTTGTAAATGAACAGAGTTGCATTAAAGGAATACCTGTCTCCATTTTTCCTCTTAAAGGATTTCAGGTTGAGTGCAATTCTGTAAGTCTAAAGGCATTGTAATATATTTTAAGCCCCTGCATCACTCTTTTTTCCTTCCGTTGCTGCAGATGCAAACTAGACTGCTGAAAGGCCCACTCCAGCCACAGTCCAGGCTGCAGCACGTGTACTTAAAGCCAATTCCAAGCATGCTTTAGGCTGTGGTGAAAAGGAAGATCCTGCACATTCTTTTGTTTTGTTTTGATTGTTCAAGTTGCACTGCCTCTTGAGGCATCTGTATTAATATAGCACATGAAAATTACTGCTGTGATTTAAGAATGGTTCTCTCTGCATTCAAGAACACTCATGGTTTCCAAGAAGCTTGGTGTTTTCCAAGATACGCATATGAAACTGGTTGTTTTATAAGGGGCCAAGATCCAAGGAAAAGGTGCTGCATCTTTTTGAACAAAATGGTGTTTTATAAAAAGCATTCCTGTTTAAGCAGAAAGTTGCAAGCTTTAAAGAGAGAAACTCCACTGTTTGTAGTAGCTGAAAGAATCCATGAATGTGTCTCGAGGTGGTGAAAAATTTTATTCTTTACTATGGAAACACAATAAAAATCATGAAGTTCTGGTCCAATGAATTCAATAGGAATGTTACTGATACCAACAGGGATTTCACTCAGTCTGTGTCACCAGTCAAGACCATAAAAAATAGACTTTAAAGTAGTAAAATACAGTCAGTATTTTATTTCCACTTTAGATATCATGGACAATACTGTGAGACATTAAAAATTCTTTTTATTTTCAGGTTTCAAAATCAAATTAATATGATCAGATTTTTAGTCACATAAAGTACAGTGATTCTAACTCACCGAAGTGAGGGCCCCCTCCATTTCCACTCAAACCTGTGAGATACAGGCGTGCAGTTCAATTAGAGCTTATACTTGCACACCTCTGACTTGGATGCCACACTTTGCAGAATGAAGCAGATGTTCCTAACAACTACTTAAATTCACACTGGAAACTGATAAATCCCTGAAGTGTGTGAGGATTACTGAAGATGAGATACCCAGCATTTCTTTACTTCAGCCCGTTCTTTTTTTCCATTATAACTTCAAGGGGGGGGATTTTCTAGTTGTATTGATGACACCTCTTTGCCTTCTATCTTAGATTTCATTTTAGTTTGGAGATGATATCACTTGCAAGGCGGCCACATCACTTCTGAGCATCTTTTTTATTATGTGCGTTAGCGACTTGAAGAAAAGATTATAGTAGCTCATAATCCTCTCATTGCTACTATAAGTTGTTGGATAACTTCTGATGTCATCTTTAGAGGCTTTGTGCCTCCATAACTCAAGAAATCAAAAGAAAAACATACACCAAATCACAACACATGCTTACTTCCTATTTGCATGGCAATAAGGTAGGCCATGTTCTGAACTCGACGGTACTATATTTGTCTATCTAATTAGACATTGTTAATAAGCATAGCTGCCTTATAAGGGACTTCATGCCGTTAGCCCTGTGTTGCATCAGAAAAATGAAATAGCCAAATGCTAGATGACATTCATTGATTTGGTGGTTATCGCTCATTTATAGTTCTCAGTAAAATGACATTCAGAGCTATAAAATTTAGGTCTCTGCACTTGGTCTGTTGAGAATATAAATAGAAAGTTAAACACAGAAGAAGCTGAAGAAAAAATGATCAGGGAGGAAGACGATTCTGGGTGGATTATCTTTATTTATGTTAAGAGACTTAAAGGCAGGATTAAAACAAGCAGTCAAAGAATGTGCATGGCTGCCAAACAAATAAAATGGAGTATCAGATCCATCTGGCAGCATATTAGGGAAATAAATAGGAATACCTTTTAATTACTCTATTCACATTAAAAAGCCTACAAAGAATTAGCAGGAACTAAATTTTATAAAATGGGTAAAATGGACAGTATATCACTGGACAAAAAAAAAAGCTTCTGCATGTCTTGATGTACTTTCTGAATGTACAAATGTAATAGATTATGTTCTTATTTTGCCATCATAACATGATTTAATATTATACATTTTAGGAAGAAATATCTTCTTTCTCAATGTCTGTTTTATAGCTGGGATAAAGACATGTCCCTGTTCTTTTACTTTGAAAACTGTTATGGTGTTTATTATTATAAAAGGTTAAGAACTTAAACATAATTTTGTCGTGTTTTTCTTTAGAGATGTGGGGTGGCAGATAAAATATTACTTTACCGAACCCTCTGCCTGTGTCAAACACAAATCAAATCGTAATGCTGAAATGAATTCCATGTCTGGGATTACCTGGTTTAAGAGGCTGCCCCGGGGAGTGGTATAATCACCCTTTCGGGAAGCATGCAGAAAACATGTGGATGTGGTGCTTACGGATATGGTTTAGGAGTGGGCTTGGTGGTGCTGTGTTAACTGTTGCACTCGATCTTAGAGGCCTTTTCCAACAGAAACCATTATGTGATTTTACCTTTGCCAACATACGGCTTCCCACTGATTTGGGGAAGTGAGGGGAAGAGATACAGCAACAACCTGAAAGGAGGTTGTAGCCAGGTGGGGGTCGGTCTCTTCTTCCAGGCAACAAGAGACAGAATAAGAGAACATTGCTTCAAGCTACACCAGGAGCTAGTTCTAGTTCTAGTTGGACATCAGGAGGAATTTCTTCACAGAAGGGGTGATCAGACTGGGCTGCCCAGGGAGGTAATGGAGTCATTGTCCTTGAGGTCTTTAAGGAAAGACTGGACGTGGCACTTGCTGCCATGATCTAGTTGACAGGGTGGTGTTCAGTCACAGGTTGAACTTGATGATCTCAGAGGTCTTTTCCAACCTAATTGATTCTGTGATTCTGGGAAGTGTCTCTCACTTTTCCCTTGTCCTACAAACTCCTGCTTCCCCATGTGTGGAAGGCATCCTACCTCCTGGCTTCGTTCTTTGCTGTCCCGTACCTCCCTGCCAGGTATGTGACCTCGCTCAGACACGGGCAGTCTCTCTCCCTGGATGCGACGGCATTCCCCACACCAAAACGCAGGTACCTCCTGTCCATCAGGTTCGGGAAGAAGCGGAATTTCCTGTTTGTTACTTTCTTCTGCCTGGTGAGCCAAGGTCACCGGCCGTGTCCCCGGACTGACAAGTCAATTAGGTGTGGAATCGGCAAAAGATCAAATTCAGTGAAACAAACAAAGCGCGCGACCCGAAACCCCGTGCCCGTCTGCGGTGAGCGAAAAGTTCTACCATGCCGGTAGCTTTTCCCTGGGCAACACCGGGCAGCTAAAACCACTTCTCTCGAGCCGCCCCCTCCTACATGGACAATCCCAGTGGGCCCGTTCCCGGTGTGTCCCGGCGGGGATGTGAATCCCGGGAACCCCCGCGCGCTCCCCGAGGGCGGGCGGTGCCGCCGCCACAGCCGCCAGGGGGCGCCACCCCCCGGCCGACCGCCCCTTCCTGCCCGGGCGGGAGCGGGAGCGCTTCCCGTCGTCCCCCGCGCGCCCCGGGACTACACCTCCCGGCGGGCATCGCGCCCCAAACGGCCGCCGGCACCACGTGACCGCTGGGCGGCCAATCGGGTGCGGCCCGCGGCCTTTACCCGCCCCCGCCCCGCCTCGCGGCGCGTCGGCGATCCGAGCGCTGTAAGATGGCGGCGGTGGAGCCGGTGAGTGCCGCGCTCCCTCCTCCCGCACGCCTGCCCCTCGCCTTTCTCCCGCCGCATCCGCGGCCTCCTCTTCCTTCTTATTCTTCTCCTCCTGCTCCTTCTAGAGCGGTCGCGCCGCCGGCCGCGGCGGGCGCCTGG
>JAYRBT010000139.1:22808503-22855862 GCA_036023395.1 Myiotriccus ornatus | reverse complement strand
CGGGGCCGTGGCCGTGGCCGTGCCGGCACCGCCGCCCTGGTGCGGGGGGTGCGGCCGCGGCTCCGGGAGGGCCCGGCGGGAGCGGGTTGGGCGGCCCGGCGGCGCCCATTGTGTGCCGGGCCGGCGGCCGCCCGTGCCGGCCGGCGCATGTGGCGCGGTGGGGGTGGCCATGTTGGTTCCCGCCGCCGCGGCCGGCCGGGAACCGCGGGGCGGCTCCTGCCGGAGCGGGAAGGGCCGGCTGCGCGGCACGCGCAGGGCCCGAGGGGCCCCGCGGGGAGGCGGCGAGGGGCCGGTCGGTCCCAGCCGGAGCGACAGCGTGCCTGCTGAGCCTCGGTAGACTGAATTGCCCTTTTCAGGTTGTGTCGTCCTTCTGGATCGACGTTATGTTTTTATTCAAGTTTATATGTATACACACACATATATATGTATACCTTCCGTGATAATTAAGTAATTCCTTCTTTTTCCAGGTATTAAATTATGTTCATGGTACTATGCTCTGTCCTATAAACGTTGCCCCCAGCCTGTGCTTCCCTAATGAGCTGAAGCATCTGGAAGTGATCCAAGTACAGTTGTTATTCTAATCCCACATGATTGTGTATCATGAGGAGTAGACAGCAGAAAGCTGGGTGTTAGGGTTTCAAGAGAACACAGCTAGGGAAGGCTGGTTTCTTGCTGCTGCACTTACCGCCTGTGGTTAAATAGCCATTCCATTCTTTGGAGATGCTTTCTAACATTTAGACAAAAACGGCTTCAGTTTGAAAATCACTGGGTTTAAATAAAGGTTAACCTTACCTCTCTGTGTAAGGGACATTGGTCCTTCTCTTGATGGTTTTAATCTGTGAACAAAAGATAAAAATTTACCTACAGGGAAGAGATTTAAGTTGGTCAGCATTTATAAATTCCTTGGCAGTGCTTCTGAACAGGAAGAATGTCAGTTCTTAATACAGGAAGACAGACCACCACCAGCACCCTTCCCATGTTCTCCAGCCACAGCTGTTTTGCCATCCAAAGGCCAGTCTTTCTGAGCTGTAGCCCATGTACCTGAAGATGAGAGCTTCCTGTCAGTGCAGTGCTCTGTTATTGCTGTTTAACTTAGCAGGAATTGTGATGAATTGTGTTAAATAATTTTTAATATTCATAGCCACTAGAAATTGAAGTTACTCTAAAGGCCTGGCTGTGTGGGCTGTCTGCGCCGTGCTGCTGGCACAAGCCTGTCTTTGCATCGTTTTCTCCATTGTTTATCCATCCGTGTGTGTTAAGCTGCGCATTGAGGTAGATTGGGGCCCAAACTTAGCCAAAAGTAAACAATTGATCTTGCCACGCTATTTCCCAGCGGGATTGGTTTTCCAGATCCAGCTCACCATGAGCAGTCACGCTGAGCCAGTAGAAGTAGAAGATGGGGCAACACAACTGTTCAAGTAATGCAGTTGTTCAGTGTTCTGCTGTAGCTGAAGGATGTTTGACTGCGGGAGTCAGATATCGGCTGTGCTTGCTAGTTTTCAAATTGAAGTAAATAATAAAGTTTTTGTTTGTTGTCCTTTTAGGTGGCTCACTTCTCCTGCCTAAGCTTAGAGTTAGACTTGCATAGTGACCGAGATCAGAGGTGTGCAATGTCACGGAAATGCTGTGTGCTTTCCACTCGGACAGTTTAATTGCATGTGTGGTTAGGATTACCTCTTGGTCATAGGGAAGCCTTCCTGTTCCTGACCTTCAGAATCTGGACATGGGTTTCTAGAGATGTCATCTGTGATGCTTCCCTGGTGTAAAAATGTGTATTGGGAAATGCAAAATATGACTGTGGGTTGGTTTGTTTGCTTTTTTAAAGTAGGCTCCTACTAAAATCACTGCTTCTAGTTACTTCTGTGCTTTCAAACTGTTAAGAAGCTTGAAAAGTTTTTCAAACTCTTCACAAATATGAAAACTTGAGTTCGAAGTTCTGTAGAGAGTCCCATGCAAGCTGCTAAGAAAAGGATGATTATTCTAAGAAAATACAGACCTACTGCATGGGGCTTTACTTCTCCACTGCAGGAAGACTTAACCCTTTGCAACACTGACAAGTTAAAACTAATTTTTTTTCTCATGCTATCCAGATTTTTTTCTCTTAAGAATATTCTAGATTAATTTGTGAGAATGTGCAGGAGTGTTTCCTGTTCAAGTGCTCTCACTGTACTCTTTGAGGATTAAATGTGATCAGATAACATTCTGCAAAAGTCCGCGAAGTCAACAACAAAACCAGTAGTAATGCTTTAGTAAATCGTAGTTTGCCAAAGGTGACTTTAAATTGTAGCTGCCTGTAACTTTTAGGTGCGTATAAATCTAATCCTTCCTCATTCAAATTGGAAATGGGCGTCATGGTTCTTTTATTATATTTTTGCTTAACGGAAGTTACTGTTATAAGTGCAATTCTTGGGAATTTAACTCCACGCTTTAGGATACAATAATGAAATTTCAATTACCTAGAATTTGAAAAAAGGCTTGTTTAAGCAGCTAATTATCAGTAGGTGGGACTCAAAACTTATTTTAAATGAAACGTATCTCAAGGGCTTATATAGTGGTGTAAGGCCTTGAAATTCTGGAAAGTTCAAATACCTCCTGAAATTCAAGGTGGCTGAAAGGTATTTCTTTTGTGTTATTTGCAGACAGGTAGCATGTAAGTTGAGTGTTAACTTTAGACTTGCTCTTTTGCTGGGTGTTTCTGCTGCAGTAGTTGGTGACCTGCTGTGGTTGAAGTCAGTGCAGCACTGGACTGCAGCATTGTGAACACAGCTGCTTGCTCATTGCATTTTTCTGAAACGATACAGGATAAATGTATCCGTCACGCTGTTTAATAATTAAGAATATCTGTCATAAGCTTTTGTAAATTACATTTGTCTGAATACAAAACTTCCTCTAAGAGGAGGAGTATGTTGGACAACTTAAATCTTTTGAGATAAATATTTTTTTAAAGCAATTTTGAAAAATTACATTTCACACAGCATATAAAATACCAAGCTTATTTCAAGGTAATGCGTAAAAATAGCATGAGACTGAGCTGTGTTTCATTTACCAATAGTACCTGCAGGTGTGGAGGTACATGAGAAACTTTGAGAAAATGTGCCCCTTTTGGCAGCTCTGTAAGTGAAGGTTAGTTTCAATTTTGATGGCATAGAGGGGAGAATCAAATAAGGGATTTTGTAGAGAGCTGGCACTGAGGAAGAAAAGTGCAGACTTTAAAAGTGAATTAATGCGGCTTTTTCCTTAACTAAATTTTTCTTTCACTTTTGATTTATTCTAAAGTCAAGGCTAAGCTTGAGTTTAGAAACTGTTTTTAGCTTAAACAGCCCTCATTATTTGAAGTTCTAAAACCTCTTCCTCTATAAAATGTTCACCTTGTGAAGGTAGCAAGTGTGCGATCTACAGATGTAAGTGTACTGCGTAATATAAACATCTTGTTAGCTGCCTGAAAGTGGCAGTTTTCCTTGATTGTATATAGTGGATGCAAGGCAGAAAAATTTTAACTGTTTAAAAGTAGGTGTTTTTTTTCCTAAATGCACAGAGCAGTTGTTTAAATGAATGATCTTTTAAATAGTATTCTGTCTGTCTTGAGCTAAGTGCTGTTTATCGAAGTAGCTTGTGTGTATTGCATCCTTTACAATCATCAGGCATGCTAGTAGTATGTCCAGCACTTTTTGTTTGAAGGCTGACCTCTTGACCATTGACATTATATGTTGTTTTGAATTCTTTCATGAAAATTGAATGTTTCTAGTTTTTCATCTGATAGAAAAGTCTGTGCTTGGTTGTACCACTGACTCAGTATACTCATGGAAATTTGGAGTGGCTTCGTGTAGAGGTGTGTGAGGAGATTAGAGGGTTTTTTGTCCTTTGAGTCATCTGAACTGTTCACCTCAGCGTTTTGGGAAGTTCTTGTTTCCTTGTCCGAGTGCCTTAGAACTAACAAAATGTTAGATGTGGAAAGTGGATAGATTCTGTGTTCCAGTAGCAAAGGCAGCGGCAGAATGCTGACTGGGGTGAGGGGTGTTAGCTCAAGGGCAGCTTGCTTGGGCACCTACAAAATCACAAAGATATTGAAGTGTTTTGATATTCCTCGTAACTTGTTTGATAATGCTTGTCAGAGGGTTGTGAGTTAAATGGGTACATTCAAGTGTATGTAACCCATTTTTCAGAAGTCAAAAGGGATAGAAATATTCTTTGTATCTTTTAAAGCTGAGGTGATGTTTACTATAAAACCTCTGACTTTTTTACTTAAGTCTTTTGTTCCTGTCCTCATGTACGTGTGTTGCACTTCAGTTATAATTTGAGAGGATGTCACTCAGTTAAAATCAGATTCTACCGTTTGTGTTCCTAAAAATCTGTGGTGTTCTAAATGATGCTGTATGCAGTTAGGATAGTTGCTCTGTATTAGGCCTTGTTATGTCACATCTAGGAATCTTTCCTCTGTCCTGGTGTCTGGAAGTCTACTTCACACTGTTAAATTGGTAACAAGTGCTTATTAGTACCTCTTCTCCAGTTGCTCTTACACACACTACCTAAGGTTTTTACTGCTGTATGCTCAGTCCTCAGAGTTGCGTATCAGATCGTCACTTGCTTTGTTTTCTTACAGAACACAATACTTGCTTGTTGGGTGGCCTTTTAATCCTTTCTATTCTGTCCAGAATATTTTTAAATAAATAGCTCTTGATTTTGGGTCCTGTGAATTGTTATCCCGACTGTAGCATAGCAGGAGCTATGTGTAAGAGGCAGAAGAACCAGCAGAAAGTGGTTTATGTTTTTCCCTATATATGAGATAACTGGGACATGCGGGTTTCTCATTCTGCTGTAAACCCTAAATGAGAAAGTGAAAGCTCTGGAGTGTGACTTATTTTGGTTTAGTGCAAGAAGACTTTGGAAACCTCTTCCACTACTTAATTCTCTTAACCTTCACCAAGAGCACATAGTAGTGCTGGGTTACATCCTCTTAGGCAATAAATGTTGTGCTCCCTCAGCTGGTCTTGCTGAACAACTTCCGTGGTCTGGGCAGCATCTGAAAACCCTTGGTAAAATCCAGTCAAGCTTGTTGTTCTCTTCAATAGACAAAGCTGATGAGGCAGTTTTTACTGTAAATGCTAATTGTTTCCTGTCCTGGTGACATGCACACCTTCCTTTGATATGTTGGTCATTATGTGCTGTGGAGAAAGAGTAAATAGCACCAATTAAATTGGCAAGTGTCAGAATCCAAGTAACGTGCAGATACTCACAGTCATTAAATGCTGAGTAGGCAGATGTTTCATGGACTTTTGCAAGCTGATTCCTACATCAAAAACCACGTGGGTAGGGAATAAATGTCACTTTTAATTATGTGCTGTCCTGCGTATGAGAAGTGGGATTGGCCATATGAAGCTTTCCAGTTTATCTGGTAATACTGCCCTATTTTGTTACATGTGTTTTAGAAGCAGCAAACCAAATAGTTACTTCATTTAGTTCGAGATGCAAAGTCAGTTTTAGGTTAAAGAATGCATTAGTTGTGAGCAGTAATTAAGTATTAAGGAAGATTTTAAATTTAGTGGTCCAGACACTACTGGTGGAGTCAGTCTGACTTTAGGTTAATAGTGTTGCAATTTTAAGGTTTCAGGGTGTGAATTGATAAAATGTGAACAGTGTAACACTAGTTCATGTAGTATCTATAGAATAGAATTCTATATAACTTCCTGTACAATTTATTGGATACCAGGAATGGACTTTGAATGACAATTAGTGAAGTTACGTACTTCCTATTTGACTAATAATGAAAAGTGCTTTCATATACAAACACTTCAGTTTCATAGTCAGAAGAGTGAGATAAAGGTAAGATGAAAGGAAATAAGAGCTGATAATGATTAACAAACCAAAAATGAAAATATTTCTTTTTGTTTTCCTTTATGGCTGTAAGAAATATAAGGAAGTGAAAACCTTGCCTGCTTTAGGCTTCTGTCTGAGACCAGCCAGAAAACTGTTTTGTGATAATAAGCTCTGCTTCCAACTTTACACCTGGCATGTAGAGCTGTACCCGTCCTTGATGGGGCAGCCTGGTGTTTAAAAAAAAAAAAAAAAGTCTCTTCTGGCTGGGTTAGTTTTTGAGGGGAGTGGCACAGTCCTGAGTCAAGGTCATAGTTAGCTAGGCCTTGGAGGTGAGCTGTCACGTTCTGTTTTTGGACAGGAGCTTGAAATAATGGTTAGTCTGAGTTTCATTAGTGCTTTGTAGCTTTTGAAATATCTAGAGGGACTTGTTATTGTTGCGGCTTAACTAAAATGTACTGAGTCAGATGTCTTTCAGTTGCAATTTTGTGGAGGGGGACTGTTGATGTACTAGGCAGGTATCGAGGCTCATTGCCTTTTTTTTTTTTAATCTGGAAGTGCTACCTTAATCATTTCTGATGTTGTCTTGTCTTGAAAGTTATGACACAGCATAGCCCTGCATGTGCTCAGTGGCTTTGTATTGATTGTTCCAGTTTATGTAGTTAGGACACTTCTGGAAGAGTGACAGGTAGACTTCAGTATTAGCTCTTTGTGTATTGAAAGCTAGTTCCTGAGCAAACATGAATGAGATTCTCAACTGAAATTATTTTTGAAAGATAGACTCACTCTTGCTGAATGCAGACTATTTGTAAAAATTCTAGTGTAATAGCACTTGTAAATATTAGATGTCACAACTGCAGAGTATTGTAAATGAAAGCAAGCTTTAGCACAAAACCAAGTGCTATTCCAAAATATCAACAAGACTTTCCTTGTATGGTCACTGTATTTGCACATGTAGTTTTTCTGAATCTCCTAGTTAGAAGTCCTTGAAGGGGCAACAAACTTTAGTTATCTGTGCTTGGCTTTTTGTAATTCAGCACAGATGATAAACTGAAGGCGGAAATATTGAAGTGCTTTCTTGGTGTATTCTACAGCCTTTGTGTATTGACTAACTTAATTTGTTCAGTGGGGTGGTTGTGTGAAATTTTATTCTAGATAGAATTTGAAGAACGTAGTAAGTTTTTTGAAGATCTGTTTAGCTTTTTACAGTATTACACTGGAGGAGATATGACAGATTGTTCAACACTGTTTTGCCGTGGGTTTGTTAGTGATGATCTCTTTGGATAATCTTCAGAAAGCATTTAGTTTTATTAAGAGGCAGGATATGCCCCTTGTACTGTGTAAATCAAAGCACTGGCCTAGTGCTCCTGTTAGGCCTTCACACTTCAGTGTCTTTGCAGTGGACATGGGTGCATGTGAAAGTGTTTGAAATGTGACGTAAACCAGCTTTTGAACTGAGGTGTTTTTCTAGGTGAGCTGTTAAACTAAAGCGTACTTGATTATTTTCAACTATAAAAGAGTAGCTTCTCTGATGTAAAACATATCATGATTAATAATGCTAAATATACTGGTAATGGAAAGAAAATCCCTGTTAAGGCAGATCTTTAGGTGTTACCAGAAGTTTTTGCCAGCTGGATCTGTGAAGACTGAACAGTGTTATCACTTCCAATCCATTCCACTTTTTTTCAGCAGCTTTGGTGTGATGATGACAAACTGAGTTGTGTGGAAGCCTGGAGTAAACTGTTCTATTAATTGACTTACCATTACTTAATCCACCCCATGTAAATTTGTTCTCTTAAGACCACAAAGTTTAAATTACTTCTTAAATACTACTTTTGCATTGCCGCATTTAGAAATGTCTGGAGTCTTTGGGTCTGCTGTAGTTAGCTTTTGTTTGTATTACTGAAGTGGTTTTTCTTTCATAGGGTCAGCTGTGTAGGCATTTTTGTGTTAGCTGTAGGGAATGAGCTATAGTCCTCATTCCATGTTTCTGTGATTTTTCTAGATTAGGGAGAGACGGTGGTAACTGGCAGGGACACTTGGCCTCACAATAAACCTTTGTATTCCCTGGTTTGAAGGAATGGCATTAGAATTTCAAACCTGACACAGTGGCTTCTCGAACTGAATGATGAGCCTGGGGGAGTTTGCATGCAAAGAGAACATATTTTACTATTTTTCATTTAATTATCTTTAACATTTCTATAACTGTTGAAAACTAGAGAGTTGAAAAAAAAACACTAGAGAATTGAAAAAATAACACTTGGAATCAGTCTAATCTGTGCTAAACCAGTAATTACATTTATTTCAGTTTGAAATTTGAAAACCTATGCATGTTTAAATTCTGCTGTTTGGTTGGTGATGATGTTGCAAACCCAAAAATAACTACAAACTGGCTTGGCTTCTATCTGCTTTCAGTAGTGGATTTCAGACCTCAGAAAAGTAGGTCTATTTTCTACTTGTATTAGATTTTTCTAAATAACACGGACTGTACACCTGTTTTCAATAATGCTTTGTCAGAAACTAATTAAAAATAATTTTCCTTCTGAAATTTTTACCTCAATTTATTTTAGATGTGCGTATTCTAGATAATGTAGTATATTGTATATTTCTGAAGTAACACTCAAAAAACTGTTTCAAAATCAGACAAGTATGTAAAGTAAGCCATTCTGGAAACAAATGACGTATGAAGCAAATCACTGAACAGCAAAATGTGAATTTTCCTGGAGTTAGGGTTTACTGTAGCCTGTTCAGATGTTGAAGAATAAAGGGATACAAATTATGCTTCCGTGATGTGATTTAGGCCCTCTAATCAAAATTAATTGTAGGAACTCTTGGCTTCAGCCTTCTTAAAGTTACTTCAAAGAACAAAATCACTTCAATAAAGGTTGAGAAGGAATGTATTAATAACTCCTTTCTTCAAACAGGAAACCACTCCCAACCCCCCTCAACCTGCAGAAGAGGAGAAAACTGAGCCAGCACCTAGTCAGGAGGTTGCCAGCCCTGAACAGTATATTAAACATCCACTACAAAACAGGTAAACAGTACAGAAGCGTGATTCTAGTTTTGCCAAAGACAGAAAAATGCCTGTGGCTTTGCAGTTCTTGTTTACCTTACATTTTCTAGGAGTATTTTGAGAGTTCTTGGGGTTTTTTTGAAGATTTTTGCAGTGAGGTTGCAGATGAAATAAAATCTGATCCAGTTTTTAATATTCAGAGTCTTTTCAGATAGTGCAGTTACAGAAGCCGAAAGTCAAGTCTTGGTGAATTTTCAAAATGCAGCCAGGTATTTGGAAAGAGCATGGCTTTGCTTTTGATTGGAGATGAGCAGAGCTTTTGTTGCTTTTGTCTGGTGTATTTTAATAGTCTGACACTGAGCTGAAGTTGCTGCCCAGCAGAACTGGAAAGCCTTGCCTTATACTTGAGTAAATTAAGGTGCCAGTAGTAAAAACTTGTAGTTAAAGTTATAGTTAAAAATTAGTGAAAAATCCAAGCCCTCCTACAGCTTCAAAAAGACCGGCTAGGAAGTAATTTTCTCCAAGTCAGCTGGAGAGTTGATGTGGGATGCTCAGTGCTTTGTGTTCGTAGGGAGCTGCTGTCCCAAAGTGAACCTTTTACCAAGTGACACCTTACTCTTTTCCTAAGTTTTGAGAGAGTGTGGAAAACCGTGCTACCCTGTAGTGCTATGCTGCATGCATCCCATTTTCCTTGTTGTCTTCCATCCTTCCTCTATTTCCTCGAAACGCCTTGATTAAATTGGTACTGATGCTCCTTTACAAGTAGTAGGGAGGCTATTTCTGGAAAGGAGTAAACTTGCAATACAAGGTTTGGAATGTCAGGAAGGGTCTCAGAACAACAGATTGATATCTGGTGACTTCAAGTTCTTTGCTGTGAGAAGATAAATCTACTCCAGTGCAAACCTGAGTGATTTCAACACTACCAAAATGATTGGAGTGAAAAATAAGCTTGTTTGGTTAAATGCCTCATCAGGTATTCCGTTCCAGCTTTTTAAATGATGCATTTTAGATCCAGAAAGAGCATCTTTGTATGAAAGGTTCAATTTATAATGTGTTGAGATTTGTACTCAGATGATTATTTTTTTCATTTAGTCTTGTCTTTATATATGCTGATTTTGGAACTTGGAACAATGAACTTGTGGGGGTTTAAGATTGTTGCCGTTAGTACGCTTAGGGCAGCTTCCCTTTTAAAATGTATGCTTTCCTTGTATGTACATGTATAGCTTTGGAGTGATAGAACTAGCTTATGTAACCTTTACAAGGAAATTACTGGACAGGGAGCTGTGTTTCTGGTTTGAATAGTTGTTGTTTTAGACCATAATCAGTTACTTGTGGTAGGCAACTGCAGTTTAGCAGTGGCTGCAAGGAGAAATGGAACATGTGAAGCTTAGAGTCTTAGTCAAGTTCCAAAAATATTTAAAATATTTACCTAAATGGATAGATCAAGTTTGTCATGATTCTTGTCATGGGAACACAAGTATTTTTCATACTTACTTTGTGCTGTTAATATCTTAAGGTTTGCAATTAGTTTGGATATAACAATACTAATAATTATATTTTTTATACACTTTTTCTTTAGATGGGCACTCTGGTTTTTTAAAAATGACAAGAGCAAAACTTGGCAAGCAAATCTTCGTCTTATCTCAAAGTTTGATACTGTTGAAGACTTCTGGGCGTAAGTAAAGATTTTTCAATCTGTGTGGTAATTCTGGAATTTGTTGGCAAAGCTTATGTCAAAGTCAAGAAGCCCATCAAGTACTCCATTAACCAAAAATTTTTGGGTGTAATCTGAAATATCTGCAAAATCAAAGGTGAAATCTGTGCCTTGTGGTAGAATGTCACCTTTGAAGAGAATGTGAATGAAAAGTTGTTCACACTTTCAATGCAGGTTGTCTTGCTGTAACACTGCAATGCTGCTCATATTCATATGTACATGGCACACGTGTAGAAAATCTCATTTGTGCAGTAGCTATCTCGTAAAAGCATGAATTTGTAAATTCTGGTGACCAGCTGATTGTAATTTCCTTGGCCCTACGTTTTGCCCCTTCATTAAATTCTTAGGCTGCTGGCTCACTGCACATGTTCAAGGGTACCTGAATCTGGAGCATAGTGCTTGAAATTTGTGTAGATTAATGGCATCCTTGAAAGAAGTGTGTTAGAGGTTACAGAAGAAATGACCTTCATTCTGATTTGAAGGTCTGTGAAAGGCTTCCAAAGCCTTTGAAGGTAGGCTTGTACTTTCCAAACAGTGGCTTCAGTCAGATTTGGGTGGTTGGCATGAAAGATTTTGCCTGCTGTAATGATGAAAATACGGAGAAAATGCAAGTGGCATGAAATTGAGAGTGGAAAAAAAGGCAATATCGCTTTCTTAGTGTTTAATGCTACATTGAGTGGTAGGGTTTTAAAAGTTTTTTTGCATACTTTTTTTTGGATGTGATCAGCAAGGGAGAGACACGGTGCCTTAGCAGAATAAGGTGACTAATTAGCACCAATAGGAGAGAAAAATGCTTCTACATTTTTGGTAACTTTATCAGTGCAGTTGTCACAGAGAGGGGAATGGGATTCTGGGCTTGTAACCAGCTTTCCCATTCTTACTCTGGGGGTGATTAATGGTTGAGTGAACTGTAGTTTGCAGAGTTGGGTATGTGATGTGAGCTTTAAACAAATTTAGCTGCCCTATTAAAGTTGGTTAAGGGTAAGTTTTTGAGCTCCTATAACCAAGATTGTTTGGGTAATGAAAAGAAGTGCTTAATGGAAATGTCTGCAGTGAGGGTATGAAATCAGTCAGAAGCAACTAAGAAGTTAAACCTCCTTTGTGGTTGGAGTAAGGAATAAGTGTGTTCTTCTGGGAAGAAAATGTTATGGTTAAGACACACATTTAAAAACTTGCTTCTTTCAACTGGCACTGTAAATTCCTGTGCCTGATTTCTCGTTGTAAGAACATCACACTAATTAATTTTCTTTTTGGTGCTGAACTGTGGCTGAATGTTAGTTAGTCTTGGGCTGCAGGTTCAGGTCATGTGTGCAGGCAGGAGGGAACAAAAGTAATCCCTCTGCTTGCTAGAAGAGGAGACAGTATGTACTCCTTTCAGTGTGTTTCTCTGAATCGCACATTGTAAATTTAATTCTGAATATGTATTTTTTTTCATTGTCTATCATCTGTTCTTCCATTTGAGTCCTTAATTCAAACTATTGGGCCTAGAGCATTCATACCTAGAGTACTATATTAAATAGCAATGTTGATTATTTCTCTTAAAAACATTCTCTGCAGTGAGATTAGCTTTAGAAATATAAACAGTTATTCCATGTGTGTATATGTCCAGAATACACATGTATACGGAACTTGTTGCTGTGAAAGGTCAGTGAGTTATGTTCCTATTAACTTTGTTAGAACTAGATTTAAAAGGAGCATTGGGAGAGGAACCCCAGAAGTGTTCATAAACTGGCCTCTGTTCTGCTGCTTTAAGCCCAGAACGTCGTAAAGCGGATGCTTTTATACTGTTGAAAAATACTTAAGAAGTAGGGTTGCTTTTGAAGTAACTTAATTGCTCCTTAATTTTTGTGGTCTTGTTTGGTCATGTCTTAAATTCTTTAAGAATTTTGTACTGTAAGATGATAAGTTTTTAATCCTGCTTTTTTCCCTCCAATAGTTTATACAACCATATCCAGCTCTCTAGTAATTTAATGCCTGGCTGTGACTACTCGCTCTTTAAGGTATGCTTGCTAACCTTCTTTTTTTTTCTTTTCAGTTATGGATGTTTATGGATGATTTCCTGACCAAGCAAGATACTATCCAAATATTTCACTTAAGACATTTAGGAACATGGTTAGGAATATCCTAAAGGTGTTAATGTTTTTTAGGAATTCCCAAATATGTGCTGTCTGAAAATCAGGCTGTTACTAACTTCTGAAATGCAAGTACTTGATTTAACACTCATCACAGACAGTACGTTTTAATGTGTTGCTGTTTGTCTCCAATCTACATTTGAGATATTTGTGCAAATAACGGTGTAAATTTTTATAATACGAAAGGTTTTCCGCCTTTGTCACTTGATGTGAAATGAGTTAAAATGTCTACAGGAGGCAGCAGTGTTTTTCCAATATGGAATTTCTTCATGGATTCTACTAGCCAGGTGGACAATGCTCCTATTACTTTTCACGCTTCCAGTTAAATGCTTTGTTACTTATGTGTGAAATAGAGAATTGCGCTCAACACGGACACTTGAAGCATGCTGAGGAAGTGCCCAAACTGGTGAATAGAAAATGCTTATGGGAAAGGGTACATGAAGTCATACCTCAGCTGGGGTGGAGATCTGAATTTGAGCTCTGAATTAAATCCTTACCTCTTGGAAGTTGTTCTAACATACAGCTTCCTTTCTGGATTCAAATTCCTAAATAGTCCCTGCAGTACTGGTGCCTGGTTCCTCCTCTGCTCATAAAGCACAGCAATGGCTGGGACTCCTCAGCAGACTGTACATCATTTGTAAACCCCAGCAGCTTTAGGTAGTGAAGAGGTGATGCTGCTTGGCTTTGGGAAGGTAATGATATTCTAGGTGACTGAAAAACCTTACTAGAATTTTTAGAAACTGCAAGCCCTTCAGAGGGTAAGATATCTATGGATCATGCTTCTATTTTTTGCACATATCTTAAATTTGTTTTTTAAGTACGTGTATCTATCCTGTGTTTGCTTATCATCAAGCAGTAAAAACTTAATTGTGTAATTGTGAAACAGGTATAAATTGGCAACTGTTGCAGATTCATGAGCGACGCATCTCTTACTGTTGTCCTTCAGTTGTGACCTCCTAAGAGTGCCTCTTAAAGGTGATGAAGTAGTTTAAGATCTGCAGCTGCCAGTGAGGGTGTTATATTTAAAGTGAGCTGACACCACTCCATCCTGCAAGTTGAACACTTTTTGTTTTCAGCCTAAGTTCTGTAGTGCAGTTCTCTTAATGGACAGTTCTTAACCAATTTCCTTTGTCTGGACAATTAATTACTTTTTGAATGACCTTTTGAAGTGCAACACAGCTGGTGGATCAGCACATCTAGAGTCATTTAATTCAGTCCCAGGGCCATTGGTAAAATGTGAATCAGAACTTGCTTTGAAATGATGTGTTGATTTTTTTTATTTTTTTTTTTTTATCCTGACAGTGAAAACCCTCTTATTCTCACCTTGTGCATGAAGAAAGTCAGTGAGACAGACTGCCAAAGATGTCTGTTTCAGTGAAATAATCTGTATGCATAAGCGAAGCACTTGGCTCACATTGCACTGAGTCCAAGATATAAAATAAGGACTCCAGATAAAATTAGCAGCTACATTCTAGTTTCATGCACAGCATAGTGGGTGGTTGACTTTGCCTGTTGCCTCAGGTTTTTTTTAATGTCACATGTAGCTAAGTGGCCCCACCACTTGCCTGGGCTGTGATTCTTCTGTAGAAATAAGGATTAATTAAAGTGCACTTGTTAAACTATTTTGGAACTTTGGTACTGGTGTGAGACAGTGTTTAATAATGGTAAACTATACATTTTTTTTCTTAACTTACTATTTCAGCTATCACTGGCCTTTTGGTTATTCTGTAGGAAAAATACAGGCTGAGTCTGATGTAACTTCTGGCCATTTTTTGCAGGATGGGATTGAACCCATGTGGGAAGACGAAAAAAACAAGCGAGGAGGACGATGGCTAATTACACTAAACAAACAGCAGAGACGAAGTGACCTTGATCGCTTCTGGCTAGAGACAGTAAGCACTGTGGCCTGACTAGTTGCAGCTGAGGAGTCTTGTGTTTGCATTAAAATATTTTAACTGGTTTGATCTTTGTGTGCCTCACTAATCTCCTAAACTTCGTCAGTAGTGTGTACTGTAAGCTTTGACTGACAGGCTTGTATTTGAAATGTGATCTTTCAATAGTGATCCTTAATGTAGTTGTATTCTGTTCAGTGCTTTGTTGCAACAGGCAGAGATCTCTGCAGGACAGATTAACCTTTTCCTGTGGAATGTACAGAACAGCTGTTGAGCTACTGTGAAAATACTACACTGTCTTGAGTGTAACTTCCAGATTCAACTGCCTAAATATAAAAATTTGTTTTACAAATACTTCTGGAAAAATGAATAGTTCTCAGGTTTGGGCCTTGCTGGAACAAATGACTTCGATTTATTTTTGTTCTTTCTGCGTTTATCTTAACACTAGGATAGGCAAGTAATAGTATGTTCATCCTGTATGTACACTATAAATACATTTTCCATTGCTGTTCTCTTAGGAATAAATTTTAACTGAATGGTAAATATATTTCTAGAGATTATGTGGGTTGCATTAAATGTGTTGTAGAAAAGGATATGACTGCATTGTCTAGGAACTGACTTGGAAGAGCCTAAAACAGTCTACTGTGATCTAGGTTTAGGGACATGGATTGTAGACAGGGCAACAACAGCAGTCTTAGCAAATCTCTGATCTTTCTTCCTTGCTTGTGTGAGAGGCAAGAAGTATTGCATCCCTTCAAAAGGGAGAAACGTCCTTCATTCTGAAAGCAGAGGTATCAAAAACACCTGAACTTTCAGGATCTTTGTAGTCACTGTAGTTGTGATTTGAAGAGAGGATTGGGAGCATTACACTACTAAGCAGTGTGACTGCACGTGAGTAAATTAACATCTTGCTGTGTGCATTTGGCCTACACGTGTGTATGAGTCTTGATTCCTGCCAGCCATTACATGTGGCTTGGAAACATGCAGGTAGTCTAAGTAGACTTAAGGTTAGAGGGCTCTGATTTTTGTTTAGCAGCAAGCAATGGCACAGAGCCTAAATACCTGGGTGACTGATATGTGCTCTAAAGCAACCCTGTCACTTCTAATTCCAGTAATTATATGTAACCAATTTTCTCCAATAAAAATCAAAACCTTTATAACTCCCTTTTGGAACAGTTTTTTTTATTGTAATGCAATGATCTTAACTGTAAATTAAACTTGAGTTGTGAAGACTTTCTTACCTGTTGTGCAACATTCATGAGGAGTGTACCTGACTAGTGTTTATTGAGCATGGTAGTAATCTTTGCCTGTGTGTGTACTAAGGCTGTTGATCAATATTTTGCATGTTTGTGTGTGGTTTAATCTTAGCCATTTATGGCTTGCGTTACTCATCCAGTGTGTGCAGCCTGCAGCTGGGTGTAACATTTAAAGCATAAGTAGTTATACCTGATTTATTCATTAGCACACTTTGTCCTTTTTGTTTTACCTTGATGAAGCCAGCCCTTGTAGGTCTCATGGGTACTGGAAGACCTGCTTTGTTTGAAAAACTGCAAATGTGTTGAATTTCCAAATGTTATAAGTGATTCTGGAAAATTGATATAATAGCACTGTATTTAATGTACTGTGCAAGTGAATTGAGTAAGTGTTCATTTGGAGACTAGTAGTTCAGCATGTAGAAGGATTTTTAATTCAGCATGGACTAGATGAATGTCTCAACCACAAAAAGCTGTAAGTTTTGATTAGGTTGCAAGTTGAAGATTTTAAATATCCCTTTCACAGTTAGCATGTTGCATGGGGACGTGACCCCACTCAGTATGACGTTCCTGAAATATAATACATCTGCCAGTTCCAAGCTTCACCATTAGAAACCTGTTGGGAAGAATCCTGTGTTACTTGTACACTTACATTGCTGCACTTGCATTGCACACTGTTCAGGAGCACTGATGCCCACTGTAGAGTTTATGGAAACACTGAAGCTTCCTGACTGTGTTGCTGGAAGTTACACTTGATTGAATAGCACTTCTCATCTGGCTGCAGTCTGATTTACCTCTGCATTGATAGACTTCAGCATTGAAGTTAAACCTTACATGGCTGATATTATGCTAATGGTTCTTCACAGGTTCTTCCTAGGTAATGGAGGGAAACACTTAAAATTTCAGATTTGTCTACCGTGTTAAATGTACTGTAGAAAGAAGACATTCCTTTAATTCTTACCTTGTTTTGGATTGGGAGGATGGGGTAGGAGGCAGCACTGTAAATGGCCAGTTGTGTCAGAACTTGTAACTGGTGGGACAGGAGGAGGAATGGAAAATTCAGAATCAGAGGAAGATGTCCTACTACACCTGAGTTGACATTCACTTGTAACATTTGGAACTTCAAGAAGACACTGAAATAAACAGAAAATGATTGCTATATGGCAAGTGGCTGTAGGCAGTAAAATGTAGCATTCCTGAGTCCTTGTGTACACTGAGTGTTTGTCTATGGAGCAGGATTCTGACTCTGAACTACTGCTTTGTTTTCTAGCTGCTGTGCCTTATTGGGGAGTCGTTTGATGACTACAGTGATGATGTCTGTGGTGCTGTTGTTAATGTTAGAACTAAGGGTGATAAAATAGCAATATGGACAACTGAATGTGAAAACAGGGATGCAGTTACACATATAGGGTAAGTAATGTGATTGGTGTCTTGAATATATGAAGTGTAACCGTTCATTTAAAGCCAGCTAACTTGACAGAGAATGCACTTCAGGAAAATGTAGCCTTTGCAGAGCTGTATCCTAAGGTTAAGTAATTCTGTGCCAAATCTGTGGTATGATGTAGTTTTCTGTATGGGCATGTGCTAGTAATTACTTTGTACTGCTGCACTGGCTTCACTGTAGATAAGAAACGATGAATTGAACACAAATCTTGGCAGAAGTTCTCATTTTTTGTACCTAATAGTACCTGTAGATAATGTAGGCTCTGTTGCAGCGTGTCGGTTTGTAAAGGTAGGAAGTAAGTAAAAGTAGAGCAGCAAGGTAAGTTGTGTTGATCATCAGCTGTCATATTGCCACAACTCCAGACAGAAGTGGCCATTAGTGATTTGCACCTCACTCTATGCTAAGGAAGTGTGTGTGTCCAAGGGAGATACTGCTGCTTCTTTCTCTTAAGACATAAGGTCCAAGCTGATTTTTCTTAAAGCTTCTGTTGAGTAGCTGATCAGGGCCAGTACCACGGGGGGCTGCTTTCTCTCAGTGCTTAAAGCAGAGACAACAACTCTGCAGTGGAGGTGTGCATGTTGATTAAAACTGACTGTTCCAGGGAATTGCTGTTTTGTTTGGCTCAGGTGACTTCATCATCTCATTAGTTCTGGAATCCTGGACCATGACTTCTACATGCCTATTTTGCTTCTGCATGTGGGAATACAGCTTACTGATAACAATGATACTCATGAATGGAGTAGAATCCTTGTGTTCTACATTTATGTAAGCCTGTTAATTTTTTGCAATTTGTCCTATTGTATGTGGTAAGTCATTTTACAAAACTGTAAGTGGATGTTAGATGCAGTAAGCTAGAAGAATCATATTTCAAGTCCTTTATTCACACCTGAGAAATTGTTTCTAAGTAGGCAACTCTTTTTGATGGTGTCAGCATATGTTATAAGCAGGTGTCCTGATACTAAATTCCTTCCTAAGGACTTTGCTTAAACTGTTGTTCTATTTTTTTTTTCTCCTCCAGGAGGGTATACAAGGAAAGATTAGGACTTCCTCCAAAGATAGTGATTGGTTATCAGTCCCATGCAGACACAGCTACGAAGAGCGGCTCCACCACTAAAAATAGGTTTGTTGTTTAAGACGACACCTTCTGAGTATTCTTTCATAGGAGACTGCGTCAAGCAATCGAGATTGGGAGCTGAACCAAAGCCTCTTCAAAAGCAGAGTGGACTACATTTAAATTTGATTTCCATCTAAATGTTACTAAGATTTGTGAGAAGTCTCATTCGCCTTTGTCTCGTACTTCTGTGTTCAATTTTTCTATTTTGGCCGAAGTAACCATTACCAATCGGAATTTTAGTACACTTCACCCCCCAAATCCATAAATGTGTTTCTGGCCCACTCTGTATTAGCTTGGTAGAAACATTACTATTACAAAAAAATTACTTGTTTATCCACAGTATTCAGAAAAGAAGTTGTATTTCTGTACCTGCAGGAAATTACTCTGTTCTACATTTGCATTGTATGCAGTAACATTTTGCTGGTTTGGAAAAGAAGTATGGTGCATACAGTTTTCTAGCAATTTTTTTATACAGCATCATCTTTGCTGTAACCTATGCTGATGGCTGCTAGATTAATTTATTTGTTTTCCCTATTTGATAACATTAGTGATATTTTGATTTCAGTTGGTTTTGCTCATGTAACATTTGGTGAAGAATCTGGGAGTATGACAAAGGTGGAATAAACATTAATTTTGTGCATTCTTTGGTAATTTTTTTGGTTTTTTGTAACATCAGAGCTTTGCTACAAACTTATGCATTTCAGTCAAATCAGTGATCTGTTTGTGTGATTTCCTCAACATAAATGTGGATCTTTTTTTTTATGTAACACCATAATTTACATTCCTTACTAGAAATAGTATGTCTGTTTTTGTATCTTATGCTGTATTTTAACACTTTGTATTACTTAGGTTATTTTGCTTTGGTTAAAATGGCTCAAGTAGAAAAGCAGTCCCATTCATATTAAGACAGTGTACAAAACTGTAAATAAAATGTGTACAGTGAATTGTCTTTTAGACAACTAGATTTGTCCTTTTATTTCTCCATCTATACAGCAAGTATTTGTACCTCTTGTGACAAGGCAGTCTCTGCTGTGGCTTCTATTGTAGTAGTGTCTTCCAAGAAAGGTAAAGTCTGGAGCTATAGTCTGTTGAAACTTTTAATAAGTCTATTAGATAGCACCCTATATCAAAGTGAAATTATATTGATGTGGCTACTGTTTTTTCTTAGTGGTTGGTTTAATTGATAATGGTTTGCGTTGTTTCTCTTTTGGCTTTGTTTTGTGCCAACCAAGAATTTCAAGGGTACATAGAAAGCTGTTTAGTTTCAGGTAGGAGCTACACTAAAAGTGCTTTAGTGAGTGATTCTGCTCTAAGGATGTAATTCCTTTACAAAGTACAACTAAAGCGCACTAGAGACATGGCTACAAAATGAAAGTATGTGAGGGTCTAGATAGTGTTGCTAACTGAAGTTTCATTTCACCGTTTGAAAGTTGCTGTCGGAGCTGTAAGTTTGCTTGACTTGCAGGATGGAGGGAAATTGAGGGTCGAGTTAACTTGTTTTGAGCAAAAGATGAGATGCTTTTTCTTTCCACTCATTTAAAGCAGAGTATGCAGCAAAATCAGTGCTTTATTGCTTGTTTCTTATTTTCTTAGTGTGTGAGTAAAGGTCTTGACAGGGCTATGTAGCCTTTCTTCAGTGAAATATTAAGGCAGGTGCTTATTGGGGGTTTGATCTTTGATAACTCCTTAAAGCAAGTTTAGTCACTGTGGCAGTAGAGCTTCAGTTGGATCTGCCCAATTAAGGCACTGAAGTCTCTTGTGTGCTAAAATAGACTTGAACACTTTTTTGCACATTTTATCAGAAATGTGTGTGTCATAAAGAGCATATCAGACTATACCAAAAAGGTCTAGATTGTTAATTACAGTAATGTCTGGATCATTATTATGGCTGTTTAATAGGAATGCTTAGAGTAGGTATCTGTATCTAATGATACTATGCCTTCGGTATTGGTCATTAACCACAATAGGTGTTGGATGTGGAGAGAGCTATTAAGGCAGGTTTCTGTGGATTCTGTGAAACTGATTGCCTGTCCTGATTCTGCAGGTGTGCAAAGCAAGTCGGGTTTGTTTAATAAGACCAGTGATAATAGAATATGGCAATTCCTGTCTGTTTTCCAGCTTAGAGCTTCAGCTAATCATCAGTAATGCTTGCATGCATGGAATGTAAAGGTGAATTGGCTTCCTGAGTGGTGACTTGAAGTTGTCTTTGTGTGTGTAATTTGGGCAGGCTGACTACAGGGAGTGTCATTCAGAAATGCTGGTAGTGCTTCCCTTTTGTAAAGAGTGCTGAGATTAACCTGAATGCTGTTATGAGAAGCACATAGTATTGGTTTTGTTTCATTTCACTGCAAGTCTGAGCAGAATATTATTTAGGGCAGCAGCATTTTTTCATCTAGAAAAGCGATTGATTTCTTTTAGTATGGTCTCTGGTTTTTCAGCCTGAGCCTCTTTAAGCAGCTAGCTGACTTGCACTGTAATATGAAACTGCAGGTACGTTGATTTGAGGCTCTTTGCTGCTCCCATAACAATTGTGATATTTCTAGAAGACTTGAGAGAAAATTAGCTGGCATAGTTGCTTTATCAAATATATAACCTATGCCTCTAATTCACTGTTAGAAGAAGTAAATAACCATGAACCTAGTTTTCTCCAGCTTGCAAGTCGCTTTGTACTGCATACTAATGTTCTTCTGATTATAATGGTGTAGTCTGTATTTGTGCTACAGGAGAAAACTGAGAGCTTTCCATTCTGTGTATCAAAACAGCCACAGGCTCAAGAGAGGAAAAAATCAGTAAATGTTTAAGTATCTAATGTTGGTGCAAAATACTCAATGTTGTTAAACTCTGAAGGGTTAGTAGCCATTGTCAATGTGTGGTTTTAGTAAGCCTGGGAAGACTAAAGAGTCCAAATCATCTTCATTCAGAAGCGGTTTTGTGTGATAGGAAACCAACAGAGCAAGGAAAGCAGAAACTTGCTGTGTTTGAAGAGGTGTAAGAATGTGCTGAAATACAGCCTGGGAAGATGGGGAACAGATGAGGAGTACGTGTGAATAGTCAGCTTCTGGGTGTACTGGAAGTCTTGGGCTGTGCAATGCTTTTCATTGTCACTTCCTGTTTGTCTTGCTTTGCTTGTCACTGTCTTGTGTTTCAGGCTGTCTCTAGCTCAGGAAACTTAATTTTAATGTTAGCCAAATTCTGGAAACTTGGAACAGTAGCTTTTAGCCAAGCTTGGACTGAGCTCAAAACTTCCATCTTACCTAATGGAATCTTCTCCTACTGAAATGCTTGGAAAAAATGTTCGGGACTCTATGGAGCCCTTACTAAAAGAAAAAATAAATTTGTTACAGTTCAGTCTGTAAAAGTGGCATATATCTTCCCTTCAGTATATGACTTTCCATGTTTCCAAGAAGCTTTATTTTTGAGTCTAGGCCTGATGGCTTTAAAACTAGATTTTAAGAATATCCTTCACTGAAGTACTCAACCAAATAGTTGAGCTTGATAGTTAAACCCATAAAGTTTTCAGACTGGCACTTCACTTTTAGATGACTTTGCCCTCTTAAGAACAGTCAGTAGTTTCTACAAAATTCTTCTGTGATTAGGTTTTAGTAAGGTCTTACAATGAACTTTTCTAATGCAAAATTTGTGCCTTTTCACATTGGGCAAGAAACAGACAAATGAAAATGATGTGACCAGTAAGGAAGTAGTTATACCTGGGTCACTTTGAGACATTTCATACCTGTCTGTCCAAATTAGACTCAGAGAGGAGAAGTGTAGAGCATATTAACAAGCAGTGTGGAACAGACCTGTCGAATGCACCTGCTGGACCTCTCCATCACTTCCAAGCTCCAGAAGCTGTTAAATCTTGAAGGTTTGCCATTGTGTTTTCTGTGGGACACCCATTCACTTTAGCTGCTTGAACAGATTTTTCTGCCTCTTAGCTCTTAGTTTTGTATTCCACCAGAATTTGTTTTCAGTCATCTGGCTCTGGCACTACAGCAAAGCCTTTAAAAAGCACTTAAATTCCTTTCCCTATGATAAAAACCATGGTCATTCCTGCTCTTGCCTGGTGGCTGCCTGGCACTTTCCCAAAAGACTATGGGATTCCCTTCTAGCCTTTTTATTTTGAAATAAAGCAGGTTCTGATGTCCAGAGATAAACGTGAACTGTGGCTGTGCACATGATGACTGTTAAATTTCCCAGTATTAACTTGTTTTGTGTGATGCCTTAAATGTAAAAATATCCTAGTTGAAGTCTGTCAGTTGGTATCAGTTTGCCTGCTAACCAAACATTACTCAGATTTATTTTTTTTATTACTCCCTGCTAGTACTGTGTGACAAGCTTAGCTGAGAATTTGTGGGGTTTATGGCTGCGTGGGGTTTGACTGCCTCTGCTTTTCTCATCTCCGTTTTTCTAAATCCTGATACTTTTCAAGCCTTATTAAAACATGTTTAAGAAAGGGAAAAATTACACTGAGTCTAGTCACTGCTTTTTTAGTCAATGTGATACCGTGGAGAATTCCAGGTGTTGCTAAACCCAGATAAAGACTGTGTGACTTCTTTGGCATAATAATCTGCTTATGGGATTTCATTTTCTTATCTCTAGCCATGTAAGTATGATAATAGTGAAAATGATACTTGAAAGTGTGTGTGTGAATATATCATATATAAAGCAAAAATGACTCATCTATTTTTTCAAAGTAGAAAACTGGTTTTTTTATTTCTGAAAGGTTTCTTTGACTTTCTGTAATGAATTATTGGATTTCGCTTACAATAGGTAGTTTAGATAATCTTTTTTCCTATGTTGTGCCTATTAATGTTATCAAAGAGTTGGAGCCAACCTCCTAGGTAAGGTTTGGCATTCTTTAAAGTAAAGCTAGTTTTTGAGCCTTATCTTTCTCCGTATGTACAGGGTAGTTTATCCTAGTGCATCTCACCCTGAGCCGTACAAATACACAGAAAATATGATGGGAAATTGGAAGGTACTACTTTATTTCTGTAGCTTGAATGAAAATAAAGTTTCTGAGGAACTAATGTCTCAGCTTCTTGACTCTGTCTGGGATGTAGAAAACAGATCGATGATGAATGAGTATGGGGCTACCTGGAAATGTGTGTTCACTCTTCGGTTTGGAGCTTTTGCGTAGCTGGGGCTCCTGCAGCTCACCCCCAGATGAGCCTTGTTCTGAACAGAACTGGAGTGACGTGACTGCAAAAACACTGCTGACTGCTCTCCCCTTGTGTTGCCATAGTTTCTTTGATAGGAAAGCGTAGTCTAAACGTGTTGGTGTAGTGGCACCAGCTAGCAGGAAACTGCAGGTAAACTCCAAATAGGAGCTCCCGTTGTGCCATTATGGTGATGTTTAACAACTGCAGATGGTGTCATGAACTTGCAGGAGGGGTTTTGGTCTGTTTCTGCTGTCTATTGTGGCTAAAAAGAACTCATCTCTTTAGGTGTGTCATTGCACAGCTGTGCACTTAATGCTTGAGATTTTTTTATTTTTTGAGACAAGAATAGATGTTTGACTGCTGTAAACTGATTTCACTACTTGGCATCAGTTCACCTCATATGTTTAAAGTGGGAGTGCCTCGTGCATACTGACAAAATGGTGCCTATCAGTGTCCAGAGCTGGTGATGCTGCTTCAGAGTTACCCTGGAAAATCACTCCTTGAGTTCATTCCCTCAAAGCAAGGAAGAAGTATCTGCAGGCTGCTGTCTGAGGACAGATGTGTTCCAGAGTGCTTGGGTAAAAACAAACTGGAAAAGGCCTCCTAAGTGTTCTTGTGGCTGGTGAGGTGAGGTGGGAATTGAGGGCAGAACTGAGGTGTGCTTTTTCTCAGGCCATGATGGGTTGTAAAGTGGTGCAGACTAAGCTGTAACAGCAGTAACTGTTAAGGTAATGTACTGCAAAAAAATTAAAAACTGGCTATGGATGGCTTCTTAAGTGATAGATGGTTCTGTCACGCTTGTGTGAAATGTGAAAATGATGCAAAGGGAGGAATTGGATTTTTTTCTAACAGATTTGAGGCCTTTCCTTGGGCATTGTTCCTTGGTAGGTACAGTGCTGTCCAGCCATTCCCCTGCAGTGTGCAGTGGAATCTCACCATAGTGGGCACTGCTGAGGGCGTACCCAGACGAAGAGAGCTCTCAGCAGTGGGAGCTGGTTCTCTTGTAAGCTTTTATTGTGGGTGCTGTTGGTTACCTTCAGGAAGTCCCAGGACTGAGACTTGAAGTTTTCACTTCTACCCTCTGACATAACCTCCTCCAACTATATTTGTATTATAATGTAAAAATATAGTCCTGGTTCTATGCACTTGATGTTGCACTAACCCTCTCACTTGCATGGTTTTCAAGGTTGGGATTGTAATCCAGGATGAATATTTGTGTGAAATTCTAGGTGGTTTGCCAGAACAGGATTAATTCTGGATTGAACGCAGCCCAAACAATCTCTCCTCTTCTATGCTCTTGAGGCTACAGCTTAATTCCACTGGAAGTGGTGTGGTTTAGGGTCATCTCTAGTTAAAATTAGCTTGGGGTGACTTGGTCCTACTCCTTGTCTTTAATTTTATTTTTTTCTAGGTTTTAACAAGCGAGACTCAGCTTTTTGGAAATGCTGGAGTATATATACCTTTGTTATAATACAGGTAAGCTTCAACTGCAGCCTAGGTCTGCCTTCCTGCCCCCTAAAGGAAGCAGTTACTGGAATTTGCAGCAGAACTGACATGTGCAAGGGAAGGGAATAAAACACCTTGGCAGCGGGCTGTCCTGTTGCCAACTGCTGTGCCTTGCGGTGCTGAGCCTGGAGTTTGTAAGGAGGTTTGTATAGTTGCATAACTATGCGTGAGAATACTTCTGCCTGTTTTATCACAGTTTCTGAGGATTTACCCAGCATTGTTGAGCTGTGCTCAGTGGTAACTGTATTGGCAACATCAGAGTGCCAAGACTTTTGAACAGCTCTGGTTCTGCATGTTGGTTAATGCACCTGCATGCTGGCTGCAGCTGGGCTTACCTCACTTGGAAAAGGAGAGAAGAGATTCCTAGCTGCCTGGTGCATCTGTTTAATTTTTTGATTGATTGGTTGGGTTTTTTCCCCAAAGCTGGGCTGTGCTAATAAAATGGAGAGTGCACATAGCTGTGGTAGCCTCTCAGTTGTGCCCTTTAATATCTTCCTGGAGAGGGGATGGCCAGCAGCAGGAAGAGGAGCAGCCTCATGGAAACGTGCCAAGGGACAGTGAAGTTATTACTCAAAAGTAACTGAGCTACTGGGTCAGTGAGGCAGCTTCTCCTGGATATGGAGAGGTCAACCCGAAATACTGTTAACATTTGTAGGTTTTGTCCTAAAAGCATTATAGTTCCGTCTTTACATAGGTCTGAGCCTAAATACTTCAGAATGTTTTCAAGAAAACATTTCAGGCTTTGCTCTGCATGTTTCAGAGGCCAGTGTAAGCTGTGCTCATACAGTTGATGCCCCTTTGCTGAAGTAGCAAAAGCTGTTTCTGGGAGGGGGTCAGAAGCACAGTGCTGTTCTGCACAAGAGCTGTGGGTAGAGCATGTTTATGCCAGCCAGAATGCTTCAGGCACTGAGCTCTTCCCAGCTGCCTTTGTGCTCTTCAGGTAGTCTTTTGCTTTGTTAAGCTACAGCTGCTGGGCTGTAAGCAGTGAAAAATCCTTTACTGGATGTGAAGTTTCAGAATAGCTCAGGGTCACGGCATGTGTGAGCTATTCCATACTTTGTAATGACATTAGGGGATGGGTAACTTGTGCTGTAGTTTTCGTGCCAGTGTATTCAGCAAGCGCCATCTCAACATTAATTCCAGCGAGAAAACAAGTGTTATCGGTGGTGATGAAGACAAATTGAAGGCATCTGAGCCAAAGCACTTCCCTGGGCTTTGGGCAGATGCTGAATCTGAAATCAGATAAGAGACTGAACAAGTTTTACAACTTGCCCTCAATCAGCATCAAATGCTTTTGATACAGCAGCTGCTCTGTGAGGTCAGTACTGTGCATGTGACAGTTTTATCAGTATTATTGCTTATGCTAATGCTATGTTTTTGGGATTTCCAGTTTACCCCATGCTGCTCCTTTACTACAGCAGACAAATTGGAGTTGAAACGGTGTTGTTGGACAGGGCAGTTCATATTTTTCAGTTTGTAGTCTGAGCTGTCCCTTGCGTCTTGAGACAATTGACTGTAACGGCCTTTTAACTGCAGAAGTCTAAATGGGAGTGGAAAATAAGTTTGCAGTTCTGTTCAGCGAAGTCCCCACATAAACATCAGTCCTCAGCCAGACTAGAAAAGGCTTTTGCTCTGTGGATAGAGCTTTCTGCAGTGGTCCAGTGTTCACCTCAGGGTTAGCAGATGGCTCTGGGGTGACATGAAAGTAGTAATGGGAGAGAAAAACAAGTTTTTGTCACTTCCTGATAGTCTGCCAGAGTCCATCCCGGTCTTCATGTCTGTGTGGGGAGTGCTGGGGTAGAAAATGCAATCCATGGACTTCTCTACCTGTTTCCCGTCTCTGTGATATTTTACAGGGGAAGAATTCAATTGAGTTTGAGATCTTGTAGAAAGGGAAAAAATTCAGATAAGGTGTTACTTAAATCTTTTTCAGTCATTTAGTGAGACTTAATGTTTTGGGGTTTTTTTGTGTGTTTGTTTTGTTTGGGGTTTTTTTAATGATTTTTCTTCCTTTGAAAATATCTGAGTTTTTTCCAGTAATTTTAGGCCTGTGGTGTTTGGTCTATTCTGTTCTGGCCACATTGTTACCCATGGAGAAAACAGTAGTTGACAGCTGAAAAAAAACTTAGCTTGTTGGAGGTTTTTTTTTTTCCTTTCAGTGAAGTTTCTTTTGCGCTTTGTCATTAAGCAGCATGGGGCAATTTGTTGTGGTTTAGATTTTGCAGCAGAGGCTATAGAAAGGGGCAGGGATAGGAATGTGTAGATTAAGAATTTCCCCCTGGAAGAAGCTCCTCAGTGGCACAGAACTGGAAGATATTAGGAAGATCTAGCAGGATGATGTGCTCCCTCAGGGAGGTGGTATGCCCGAGGCACAGCTTAGAACAGCTTCAATCCAGCTGGGCTGCAATCTCCCTCTCTGACTCCAGTGCCATCCCTGGCTTTTAGGCATTCTCCCTTCTCTGCTTTGTTGGTGGCTGTGCTGCTGAGGGAATGTGGCCATGTATTTCCCTGCAGCAGGGTGTGGATGGCACACAAAGGAGTGTTTGAGAGCTTCACCAGGTGTGTGTATTGTTTCCAGATATGCTCTGGAAAGGCTTAACAGCTGGGCCTGTTCCCACCTCCTTCCTGGCTGAGATGATTGGATGCTAACTCAAATACTTGCAAGCACACACTTTCCAGGTGCCGGCCTCCAGCTGTCATCTGTCCTCGTGCAGTAATAAGGTGGTAGCATAAAAAATTTCAGGCAGTAAACACACGTGGAGGGAGACATTTTGCGCTACAGCAGTAGGCAAGCGTGTCCCAAACAGAACTCCAATGAAAAGTGAGACAGAAATCAGCAGTGCCTTCCCTTCTCACAGCAGTTGGTGCTGTGTTTGTTGTGATTAGGATCACCTAAAAAAAACCTTCGGGCATGTTTTCCTGTACAGCTGTTCGTATCTGCCCCAGCAAGAAGGACTTTACACAGTTGGAAAAATCAATAGACCTCAGCTGCAGGGGGATGGGGAATGGGCTGGCTTTTGCACTGAGCCCTTTAGAGACCTTATTTATCGGGCGGCACGAGATGTGCAAGAGGAAAATAACTGTTAGATGATCCTTGTGCCTGTGTCCAAAGCAGGAAATGCCATAATTACAGCAGTTCTCTGTAGTTGCCTGGATTAGATTTAAACCATGGTAGATGGTTTTGAACTTGTTGAAAGTTGTTTTCAGCATGCAGTTTGATGCGACTGTTGCTCTCCCTTCAGTGCAGGAGGACAAAAATGTGACATTTTCTGTTCATATTGTTATCTATTACTATGAGTTGTTGTACAGATAGGAAAATGAAATTATGTGTAACACTGAACTAGGCTGACAGGAACTTACGTTCTATAGACTAAAATGTCACTAAAAAGGGGATATGCTTTTCAACATGTGGTGAAATTCAGGACCTGTTTATTCTTTGGAGGCAACATAAAAACAAAAAAAATCCCCCAAATGCAAGTGTTTCATTACTGGTGGTAGAGATTTAAAGATACTTTATTAGTTGGAGCATTCCATGCAGAAAATTAGTTTTCTGGCTCACCTGGGAGGCAGGAGCTCTGCTATTTGCCTTCCTTTGGCACATACTGTATTCTTGACCAGGCTTATTTTAAACTTGGGGCTGACAGGAAAGGTGGCCTCCTATCTCCTGACTTGGTTAAAATATTGACTGAACTTTGTGTCCTGTTTCCGACAGTAGCTCATGACAGATGATTAGGAAACGGTTTAAGAAATGAAAGATCTGTGGTGTAATCTTTGCTTTGGGACACCTTGTACACTTCTGGCAAAAAACCCTGTGCTTAGACCATTGTGCTGAATAGCTCCTGATTGATCTGTCTCCGTTAATTTGGCGAGTCCCTTTATGAATGTATTTATACAATTGTTCTTCAAAGTTGTCATAGCCGTTGAATTTCCAGCATAGCGATGCCTTGTGAGGGGGCACTTCCGCCTGTGTCATCCTCTGTAGCACCTTCCCACGAACAAACCTGTCTTAGATTGAACCTCCCCTTTCAATTCAGTCTGGTGTCAGACATGTCAAAACTACCACTTAACAAAGGAGGTGGAGATTCTTGTCTTTGCATTAGGGTTTGTTTTTTTTTTTTAAAAAAACCTATGCTCTCTACCACTCCTGTTTATGGTTTAGCTTGCATATTTTGGTGGGTTTTCAGTTGCTGAATACTGGAAACTTGGTTAACAACTTAATTTCTTCCACCTAGGACAGTGCAAACAGTGCAGTTACAGAATGTAAATAAAAGTATTGCAACTTAGCAGACTGTGCTGTAGAAAGGATGGAATTGCAGAAGCAGAAAATCTGTTTTTCAAATTAAAAAAAAAAAAGGGACAACTTCTGATAGTTAGCATGACTTTTCCAAAGTAGTTCTACTTGCCTCCCTCCAAGTCTACCTCACCTTATAAAGCAGACCAGGGTTGTTTCAAATGCAAGCTTTATTTTTTGACCCTGGTAACAGTTAAATCATTAAATACAGATGTCACTTGGCAGGGCTATCTGTAGGTGCTGCGGGCTTTTCACTTTGCTGCTGCTGTAAATCCTCTCTCATTGAAAAGTAAACAAATGCAAATGATGTATATTTGCAGAGGAACCTTCTCTCCTGTGCTCCAGCCACTTGTGTTAACTATTTTCAAACAGCTCCATGGGATCCCAATTACTTCAGGAACCTTGTGATCTCATAAATGAAACAGCCATAAACAAAGCCAGCCTAATCTTGTCATGTCAGGCATTTTGCCATGGAAAGTCAGTGTTAGCTGGCTCAACTCTGTCAAATGGAAGAGGTACTGAGAGAGAGAGAGATGACGCATCATGTAAACTCATCTTTCTCTGTCATGGTGGGGTAGCTTTATACATTGCCCTCTCTCTGGGCTCTACAGACCGGGAACCACACCAACTCGCCCAGCAGGGCCCTGTGTGTGAGTCAGTTCACTGCAGCATGAGGTGTATTTCCATGGGACCAGCATCTCCCTGGGTGAGTACATGCCTGTGTCTTCATGTTGCCTTCCAGAGTTCAGGTTCCCTCCTCCATTAAAAAAAAAAAAAAAAAAAAAAAAAAAAAAAAACTTAGGCTTTTGAGGTAGCTACAGTAGCTTACTCTTTTAAAGCTGACCTGCAAAGGAATAAATGCTGTCAGCATGTTTGAGGATGTCCTGATTACTTTTTCTTCCTTTTCTGCTTGTTCTTTATGTCGCTGATTAAGATCTTGTCTATCCTGGATGACAGAATGGCAGATCTGGAAATGTAACAAAGTTTGAATTCACAAGAGCAAAACTCAGATCTGCTTGAGTGTAAAGGTCTTTTATTTTTCCCTTTGATTGTTCTAGAATAATTAATTCATGGTGAAGCTTGCAAAAGGAAGGAACTACTGTTCCTGATAAATACTAATGTATATAAGACTCTCACTCTCATGGGTATAAATTTTACTTTTTAGGGTATCTGACCTGTTACTGGAGCCTGAATTTCAGGTGCATGGAGTTTCCCTGTTGAGAGAGTCTTTGTCGGCAAAGAAGTAGAAGCCTGACCCTGATGTAATTGTTACAATTCTTCTTTATAGAACTGGTAATCTTTCTCTTCCAAAAAAAAATCTTATTTGATGTATCATGTTGCCTCCTGAAAAACTTAACTTCTTTCTAGACAAATTTAGTTGAAGATAAAAACACTTCCAAAACCAGTTGTGCTTTATTTGTGCAAGTAAGGGAAGTTTAATAAATATCCCTCATCTTGCATCTGTAAAGTTAATTTGCACACATCTCTACTGTAATTAATTAATAAAAAAATTCTTATTTCATAAGCTTACAAAAATACCAGCCATTCCACATAATAACTTCTTCAAGATAAATTTTTTACGTTCTGAGGGTAAGAGGATATAAATCTTACAAGAACTGATAGAAGACAGGTTAAAATAACAGAAAATTCCAGCTTTAACTTACTTTCCTTTGGAAATAAAAAAAGTAGGGAGGAAGAATGCAAGATTTTGTAAATATGCCAAGTTTGCATTTTATTTCAGTCCTCAGATTTAATCAAAATAACAATATCTATGTTACAGACCTATATTGTAATGCATAGGCTGTGTTCGGTGTCTTTACTTTAGGTAAAGTTTCTGGAGAGACCTGTAATACAGCGGTAAACTCTGCACACAAGATTCAAATGCTAAATGTGAAAACTGGATACTGGTGGTTGTTGCTGAGTCATGCTGACAGCTCAGCCTGGTTAGCTTTAATGAGGGTTCAAAGGGGAACAGGGCATCTTCTTCAGCAATGAGGTAAGACCGAAGAAGTCCTGCAGGCACTACCGGTGCTCAGTCTGATTCCTGCTCAACCTGCTGTGCCTCTGAGCTGACAGTAAGGGAAAGAATTTGGCTTCTGATTCTTGGGTTTCTGGTGCTCTAATTAGGGCTTTGGCTTTTTGACTCTGTGCAGAGCATCTTCTTAAAGCAATCTGAACAGTTCCTTTGCTGTCAGATATCACTGGGGTGTAAACAAGTTTTCATTGACTTCAACAATGGTGCCCAAAGTTTAGCTTTATAATTTTTCTTAAATGTGATTAGGCACTCTTGCACTGAAGGCTGCCATTGCTGCCAAGGGACTCTGGGAACACATGAAAAATACAATTTACTTGTGAGTAAACTGCAAATGGATGAACTTTCTTTTGATAACCAGTCAGGTTAAAACTCAATCGTGCCCTGGAAAGCCAGTGGAAAAGGGACATGAAACCTAAAGACAAAAGTATTTTCTGCCCCAATCAATCCTTTGTGGTATCTGTCACAGGATGTCCTTTTGCAAGTGTGTATCTGCCATAGAAAATGGCTTCATGAAAAAGTTGCATAGCAACAGATGTTGTTTGCCTTCAGGTGTGTTTACTCAAGGTGGGAAGGATGTGCTTCCTGTCTTCTGACTTTGTGGGCACAAATTTGGCTGGGGAAAAAAGATGCTGTTAGTGTGTGGTAGTTCATACCCTATCAAGGATAGAGCTCTTTGCCCTTTCGGTATGAGTCATGCTGGACTAAGCACTGCATGATGCCAATCAGTTGTTTCATCCTGTTAGTTCCTGTTAAAAATAAAGCTTCTTGCTCTCTCACCTACCTTAGTAATCTGGCCTTGGATATAAACTAAGATCACTCCTCTTCTCACAACCAAATATAAAGCCCACTTTTAAAGTGCGCATGACTCCTGCTAGCTCTGTCAACTCTGGTCTGCAGCCCCTGTCAGTTATTATTTTGTGAAAGTTCAGGTTTCAAACTCACCTATCTGCCTGACACTACAAAGTTTCCCTTTGGATATATTCATGGGGTCTGACTTTAGCTTTATTTACCACTAGGCTTGTTTTACTGTTCCAAGTAAGGGCTAGCCCCTTCCTAGAGCAGAATGTGTGGTATTTGTCAGAAGGAGACAGCTTTAAGGCTTCCAGATAACCTGGCCAGCCTGCTCCTCTGTAAACAGTTTTGTGGGCCCTGCTGATAAGGATAAAGCAACTGCACTGAAGATGATTAGAAGATGCTGATAGCTGTAGGGGAGCAGACTAGTACTGCTCTGGCATATGACTACCCTCGAAGAAAAGCACTTACAAACTTGTGAACACTTACAGCAACTTGTTACTGGTGATGGCACCCATCTGCAGTTTTTCTGATGTCAGTGTATGCCATCAAGCCCCACATGCTTGTTATTTTATTCTCATCAGAATCCCTGCATTGGTTTGCAGGCCCACAAGAAACTCTCGTGGCTCTTTGCAGCAAACCAAATGACAAACAAACTCCTTCTAGACCAGTCTGGGTGATGTTTATCAAAGGGTTACTCATATAGATCTTGCCTGTACTGGAAAAGGTGTATACCCCTGGAAGGAGGCAGCTGGATCCATGGAGTTGCTGGTTCCACTAACTCCATTCAATCTTTATCTGAAATTGATTTTAAGCCTTGCAGGATTAATATAAGCTTTTGCAGTTAGGGATTACATAGACCTGTGAGGTCATGCCAGTGACATTTTGCTTGTTAAAAATTGTATTGTAGATTAGATTCTAAGGGACTCAAGTATTTTAAGACTGTTATTCAGCCTTGCACAGGTGGACCAAATTTATCTGGTGGGCATCTATAATGAAAACCCTGAGAAGCAGAGTGGAGATCTGTTTTCTTATTGCAATGACAGCAACAGAGAAGTGATGGCTTTAGGTTAAACCTGTCAGGTTTCACCACTGCAGGCAGGGTAAGGAGAGGAACGCCTTCATCCTTCCAGCAAATAGAAAAGCAAAGACTACAAAGCAGAAGAGGCTGAAAGGAGAATATGGGTCTGAGGAGGAGATGGCTCGAACAGAAGCACTGCTTGTCCTGCAAATACTTGCTGTGATGAAGCACGGGAAGCCATAAAGGCAGTCTGAAAATCTCAGTATTTGCCATCTGCAGAAAGAGAGAAGGGGAACCAGAAAGCAGGTATTAGCATTTTTTTCTCTGGTTTTATTGCCAGAGGGCTAAAACAGATAATGGTTATAGCTGAAGCTACTACCTTCCCCTGTCTCCAGGGTGTGTGGGCAAACCTATCAGACTCCATGCATTGCTTTCATTTCAGTGCAACTCTGCTCCTTACACCAAATTCTTTTAGAAGATCTACTGCGTACCCTTGCCTTTCCCTGTGTAATTTTTGCAGGAGAAATTCATCAATTTTTGCTTGATGTCTGCTGCCTTTAAATCGGCTTCAACTGATGTGAGACTCAAGTGGTGGCAGCTGGGAGACTGCTTAGCTTCAAGCATAGCTGTAGTTGTTCTGTGACCCGAAGAAGAAGGTGGCAGAATGTCATGCATTAAGGGTGATGGAAAATAGGTATGTGGGAGGAAGCCCTTACTCAAACAGTTAATACACCTAAATGTGAAGAAAGAGGATTTGGTGTCAAAGTACATCTGTTGCCTGTGGTTTGATGCAGTCAGCATGACATGTATTGCTAAACCTCTGTTCCAGCTGTCATAGGGACCTAAGTTTCTGTGATTTTTCATTGGTCGCTGCTTTTGAAATTTACTGCTTCTGACATGCAGGAATATTTTTTTTCCAAGTGTGAGTGAGCCTGCAGGATGGGTGTGTTTGATAGTACGTAGCTGACCACACTGTGCTGAAAGCTTTTAGTGCAGCAGCATTTCAACTCCTGGCTGCAATGGTAGTTAGAAACAAGGAGGATCAGACTGAATGGCTCTCATCAAGTCCTATCATTCATAGTTTCTTGTCCTAGTCTACTCCTCTTTGCTATATAAAGGAAAGCATATGAACTCTTCCCTTTGTATTTAGAAAGCGGGCACGGATTAGGCTTACTAAGCAGTAATCAGCTTTTGCTGGTTTAAAATTAACTAAAACAGCACTAGTCTTTTTTTTTTCTCAGCTGGTGGCAGTAGGGGACAGAAGATGTCTGGAGGAGGTGACTCAGGCTTTTGTGGCTGTGTGAAGAGAGATGTGACCTGCAGCAAGCTCTTTCCATTGCCAGAGGCATGGTGCTGTGTCCATCCTGAATGAGTTTTCCTGGCCTATCTTCTCAGCTGCCGGAATGGCTGTACAAGAGAGGTGAAGTCTGTACTGTCAGGGAGGGAGGGAAAGGTGTTGTTCTGATGGGGATGGGAATGCATGTCCTGGGGCTGGTGGCATGCTAGCAACTGCAGGTGTCCTTAGCTGTCCACCATCCTCAATCTGTTACCCTAAAGAGAATTTCCTCTTGGCACTCTCTCTCATGCCCTGCGCTGATAGTTGAGGTATTTATTTTGAGTTGTTATTGAAACAGGTGCGTTGGGGATTTTAAGACCCTGCCCATTTCAGGGGTAAGGACACTGAGATACCTTTGCTACCTTTTCTTCCTTTGCTCCCTCAGTAACATGCTAAGAGCTTCAGTGTTTCTGACAGCTCAAGCTGGGTTTGGTTTTGCGTTGTTTTGGCAGAGTAGCAGCTAAAGTTTTCCCCTTTCCACTACTGAGCAGCTGGGCCAATGGCCTCCTCCTGAAATCACGACTGCAATCCATTTTCCCTGTTAAAGCAGCAATGATATAATAGTTCACAGGATCACACAGAGCGGTGCCTAGCAGGCAACACTCACAATTTCGTTTTTTTCTGTTGGCCCAGTCATGCTGGGAGATGTAACTTAAGGCTAAGAAACCTCCACAGGGTGTGGAAGGCCTGTCTGCGAGTCAAGCATCTTTGTGTCTCCTTTTAAATGGCACTGAATAGTAGAAGGCTATTTTCCTTTTCTAGCATTAGGGGGAGCACAGCTGTTAAGAGAAAGATACTACATGGTAAAAAAAAAGAAAAAAGATTCAAACTGAAAAAAAAATTCTGAACCTTATGAGTCCAATTAAACCCTGTCCCAACACAATGGCCTGTTTATAATCCCTGTGGCACCAGTAACAAAGTTTCTGCAGGCACCCAAGATTGTAGGACCTTGCTCCCAGAGACATCAGGCAAAGAGGAGGAGTAGAAATGGACAGCCTGATAATTTTTGAGTCCACTAGAAAGAAGCAAATAAAACTGAGTGACATTAACAACTGTTTTAAGCTTTCTTGGCATTCTAGAGGCCGTGTTGACAATGTTACAACAGCTATTCAGGAATGCTGTTATACCACCAGGGCTGTTTTTGAGAATTTATAGACTGTAATTTCTTGTTTTAGCTTCCAGAGGTGTCATTGATGATTTTACATAGGGCCTTGGCTACAGGGGAAAATATTCTTCTCTTGCTCTAAGCTCTTGACTCTGCAAATTGGTTTTGTTTTGCTCTTTGGTAGGAACATTGCCCAATAAGCTGTGTGGTAAAGCCTCTCTACCCCCAAAATCCCCAAACTCTTAACGATTTTCTCAGAGCTAGGATATCACATGTGGGCTCAAAGTTCATAGGCCTATGTAATTCTTCTGCTTCTACCTCTACTGGCTTGTGCTTGCCTCCTCTGCTCATGAAAAGTGCTTTATTGATCAGATCTCTTTAAACCCATAAGGATACTTTCTGGCTACTCAATGAGCAAGGCTGGCAAAATCACTCCCTGTGTGCATAAAAGGTACTGGATAATAACATTTAGGCCAAATATCCTATCAGGGATATTTTACTTCATATATTTTTCCACAACTCAGCACACACTTTAATCATTGGAATGGACAGGCTGATTGATTGCTTGGCTGATTCCTCTACACTCAGCACCTAAAAATAAATGTTTAAAAGTTACATAATCTTGGAGTTAAGGCTGCTCTGCATGTTCTTTGGAAGTGAGAAGTCCAGGTTAGGGCTTATGCTTTGAGAGAGCAGAGAGGATCCTCTAAGAGCTGACAAGAATGTACCCAACCTCTTTTGTAAAGAAAGATCTAGAGAGAGCACTGTAGTTTGGTTCTGCTCTTTGCACTGATGTGATCAGCTGGCTCTTGATGGTGTTACTGGTTTGGTTCTGTCAGGTTCACAGGAACATGTCAGCATCCATGCATCTCAAGCTAGTCTGTTCTGCACGTGTTCAATTTGCTTCTTTAGGAATACACCAAAGTTAATATTGTGAGGAGAAGTGAAGGACAAAGTATTTAAGAATGATTCCTTCCAAGGGAAAAGTTTGAGATGCCCAAAGGAGGCATGCCTGGGTGCCAAACAGTGGTACTGTTACCTGCAAGAATAATGTGCAAGGAGGAAGAACTGTAACTGGTACTCAAGAGGAAGTTTCTATGAGACCTGTGGTATTTGGTATTTGCAGTGATTTCAAAAGTCAGAGAAGTGGCAGAGAGTTGAAAGGCACTAAATAGGGAAGAATCTGGGGAAAGGCAAGGAGGAAGGCCAGAAGGAAAAAACATTTGTAGGTCATTCTGTGAAGGGTACAAAGAAAAAACACATGCCCCAGAGGGACAGTGCCATGAAAGTTACAACAGAAATCACCAGTGGGAAAGGATTTTTTTTTTTAGATTAAGTTCAAAAGGATAGCAGGAGCATGATGTAAACTGTTATTCATATACTAGGGAAGACGCACATATGAGGACATCTGATTTAAGGAGCTGCTTCAAAAATAACCGCAGGAGAGGAGTGTGTTTGCAGAGTGCAGCAGGCAACCTGCAGAGTGGAAAGTAAGACAGCAGTGGTGCTCTGAGTGTAGATAGCCCCAAATGTTTACAGGATTGTGTACGTTTGTACTTGTTGCTAAACCACCCCATCCTGACCCTGGGGTGTTTTACAAATGGAAGGAGGTGCTGTTTCCATGTTTTCTGCCTGAGAACATTGATCCCTTTTCTGTTGCTCTCCTTTTTGACCCTCTTTATGTCAGCAGCTTCTAAATTCCAGTTTCAAGTGTTAAAGAAATAACCCTGTTTCAGTGAATATCCAGAATGTATGGGAGAGGAATGCAGATTTGAGTACTACTCCATCCCAAATATGAGGCCTTTTTCACCTGGAAAAAAAGGAAAAGCAGGCTGAGAGATTTTGAAGCTGGATGCTCATATCCAGCATTCTGCCCTAGCCTTTTACTGATCGCTGAGTACAGGAACAGGCAACAAACCTGGCCACTGATTTACTGAGATGCTTGAGGAAGTCCATTACAGCTCACTTGTTGGTTCAGCTTCCCGATGGGTAAAACAGAGCAGTGAAAAGCACAACTCTTGTACTCTCCTTCTTCCTAAAGTCTGTGGTTTCAGACAGCTCTGAAAGTGCTACGGTGTAGGATTCAATGCAAGTATTAGGTGTGATCCATTAGTGAAATGAGAAGGGGTAAAGTCAGATGGCAGGAGGCATCCCACTGGGGAACACAATGTTTCAGGCACCAGGCAGGTAATTTCTCGTGTTAGCCAGGTAAGAGAGCATGTTTGATAAAGACCAGATGAAAAATGAGCATATTTGTGCATTGGACAATTCAACCTCTCCTTAAAACGGAACTTTGACAAAACATTCATGAAGAATTTTCATCCCTATCTATTTTGTAGTTTTTCATAGGAGAATCAATGGCAAATACCACTTCAAAGTAGCAACCAGATGTTTCCCTCCTGCTTTTTTAGCTACCCATTGTGGGTAAGAGAAACATTTCACAAATAGAAGTGAGAGTTTGATATATAGTAGCTGATATCAATCTAGTAGGAAACAGCTGTATTTCTTTTCTGCACTAGTGGCTGTCAGCAAGTAACACTGAGCTGACTTCGGATATCCCCTACCTCAAGGGAAGCATTATCCTCTGTACTCCCTCCAGTACTGTGTTTTCTGATAAAGAACAAATGTGTCTGCTAAAATCAGTTCATGCTGCAGTAACCACTTGAAGCAAATCTTTGTTTTCAGTTATAAAAATTCTCCCTTACAGCACAAAGCTAACTATTTGGAGTTTTGCAGAATTATTCCATATTTACCTGGCTATGCCTGGTATAACCCCAGCTGCACTTTGGCCAGTGTTTGGTAGCTGAGTGCAACCTGCAATGCAGTTTCATATGTGTAAACCAACAAAGGGATGTGCTTTGGACAAAATCTGATATTTCAAAAGAGTTGAATTAGCTTGGAATAAAACGTAGCAACAGGGGATTTAACATCATGCTGTTGCTCCATAGGTTAACAAACAGATGGGAATCAATTGTTTGTCACTATGTAAGAGGCTATATCTCTAATATTGGCTGTTTTAAGTAAAGTACTTACATTTACACTTTGGTAAACAGATGATTTGCTTTATGTTTTTACTGGGGCTCAATTCACATTGAAATTAATGGTCATTTAATGTTCAAATTGCTTACGCCATCCCATTGGATACCTCTTCTCAATGCCCAGGCAAGTTGCAGAACAGACTCTGCAGGACTTGCATCTGACTGCTTTTAAGTAGATGTGGGCTTCTAAGCACTGAGATTGCTTTTGGAGTGAGAGCTCTGGCATACTGGGCTGAATACTGAAAGGTATTCAGGCATACAAATCATTCGTTTTTTAAACTTTCCTTGAAGTATTTAACGGTTTCCTATTTTGATGTCTCTTCAGGCATTGCCAAGTGTCGTCGGTAGAGGCGGGAAGACAACACGGTGATCAGGGATACCAGCCCCCCTTTATTGCAACAGTGCTCTACTTTATACATTCTAGGTGACCACATGTACACGCACCATTGGTTTAGCATAAACATAACTCATGATTGCACACACAGCCACATGTCAGAGTACCATAGGATAGACATGCTAGCAGGAAGTCCACCCTGTGCCACAGTCCTTACTCTCCGTGGTTAACCCTCTGCCAGGTGTAAAGTTCCATCTTCAATATCTCAGCTTACAGAGAGCCCAGGGCCAGCTGGGCTCCCCCACAGCCAAGGTTAAGCTTTTTCTATTAGTTTGTATCCATATAGAAGATACAAAACAGTTCACTCTCAAGAAGTGTTGTCTCCTGGCTAGGGCTAAGCATATGGCTTTCTTTGTTTAATTGTTTGATTGCATCATTCTTGTTTCAGTTGGGACAATTTGGCTTACACCTTTCTCTTCCTTGTGTGACGTGGGACCAGAGTGCACTGCACCATTTTGTTGTGCTTATCCACTGGACATGTTGTTCTATGGGACTATGGAAAAATGCCCAAATTTTCCTCTGAATGCTGCTATACAGGTGCAGGCAGGATGGCAAGTGTAAGCTCACTGGGACAAAGACGTATTCTGAAGGAAGGACTGAGTAAGTGCTGTAAGCAGGTGTACTTCTGTAGTGTAGAACACTGACTGCAGGCTCCTCCTTGTCCACCCAGCCAAAGCTGACCTTGTGTTTGATACGGTTCCTGCTCCTGTCTGTCTTCCAGTTTGGCTGCAGGGTCCTGTGCACCTTAGCTTGCTCTATAGATATCTCAGTGCTGCCACATCCTGCACCTATTCAAATCTGGGCCATGTCCCTTTCTCCCTCTCCGGAGCACATGGAGGCCCTGTGAGTATCCCCATGGAAGGCTGACACCAACAGGCTGCCCAGCGGGGTAATTTACCACTAGATGGCTGGACCTCCTTATTGTCCAGCTCTGTTTTGTTCCCGGCTCAGCGTGACTGTGCATAGTACAGAACAATGGACTCATTGTGAGCTCTCTGCCCACCTACTTTATAGCTTAACATTTTTAAACAGCTGATGCTTTTAGCAGATTTGCCTTCATGATGAATAGTTCAAACTTTTGAAATGTACTGAAAGAGCTGTGGTAATATCTAGGAAAATTATAGCTATTTTGCAAGATGAAAAGGAAAAGCTCCCTACTCCTATTCTACTTTTTTTTTCCCATTTCATTACATGTTTAATGCAACATTCACTGAGTCTTTTATTTTGTACATGCATGCACAAGTGGGACACATTTAACAGTTTGTCACTCAGACTGGGATATAACATCATGATGTCCTGAGTAGTCACAGCCACATACTTTGATCTGGTGAATTTGGTGATGTAAAATCTGTAGAACTTTTAGACACTGACATATATGTCACTGTAATTTGGGGCAGAAATGTCTTTCCTTTAAGAAAAATTATTTTGCTCCCAGTCAATCTTTTCAAAAAGTTTAATACCTCTGAGTGAAAAATGTCGACTTTGCTGATGATTGCAGACTGATACATTATACAGAGCAAGAAGGCCCACTTCAAAAGGAAGATTTCTCCTGCCTGAAAGCAGACTAGAGGAATAGACAAAGTAAACATCTGTTTCTTGAAGATATCAATTTTTTTTCCCTTATCAGTCTCTTCACATTTTCAGCTCTCTTACTTGTATTTACTGGGTTCACACTGTATATCTATAAAGTGTTTGTATCCTTTGAGTTGCAAACAACAGAGAGGGATATTTTAAAATAAAATTAGTTGCTTTGCTGTTACAACACTAGGATTTTATGCTTGCCATTTGCAGGAACACGGAGGAGTCGTAGTCCCTGCCTCCAAGGCTGTATAAACTAAAATATCAAACCTGGGAATCTTAGGGCATGTCAGCAGCTTTGTGAGAGCCTAAAGAAGGTGATACATAAAATGGTAAGATGGAGATGAATCTAGAAATAGGTTTGGGATGGGTTTTCTTTTATTTTTTGAATATCAGTATCAGTCTTTCACAGTTCAGTTTTCTTAAAGCACTATGACAGCAAAAGAAAAAAAAGCTGATACTCTAATTAGTGTGCTAGAAGAAGAACAGGAAATTAAAATGAACTCCACCCATCCACACTCACAGAAAAACATAGGTAGTGAGGCATACAGCAAGTGACAAGCCTCTGAAAAAATAGGCTTCAGAAGTACTTGTTAAACCCAACAAGAATATTGGTTGCTATTCTGTTCTTGTCTGCAGGAAAGTTTCTGGTTTTGTTAATGCAAAAGGTAAGAGTAAGAAAGGCTTGGAAATTAACATTCACTGGACTTACAAACAAGTAAATTATATATTTTTCTGAAGTGTTTCTTTTTAAAGGTGCTTGAATGGTAACGTGCAGGTTATTTATGAAATGCAACTTCACGCTTGGAAGTAGTCTGGACCCAGTTTAATTGCTCTTTGAACTCTTCAAAATACTGAAGCTCCAAAGTAAGTAGAGAAATCATATGGCTTAGTTCTGGTACTTGATCCTCTCACAAACAGCATGTTACTGCTGACCACAGAAGATTGTCTCCCTAAGATGTAACATTATTACAGGCATTGTGTATTCCTCCTATGAAGTTATAGGAAGTAAAAAGCCCTGCCAACACAGCATGGCTTTGTAATCACTCTAGTACTGCTACTAGGGATGTTTAAAAAAAACTTATTTATTTACCTTGTTCCTAAGCAGGTCCAGTGATTAAAAACTCTACAGAATACTGGTGTAAAATACCTGTTCACTGGTGATATTACAAGTGCTATGTTTGCTGTGGCAGCTCTGCATAACATCTGAGAAATCAAAGGTGTCAATGCCAAGGTAAAGGAAACAGGTATCTATGATCCAACTATGTGGTAACTGCCATGAGATGTGAATAAAGAAGGTGTGTATGAAGAACCAGACAAAAAATTGTGAGGAAATCAGCCTTAAAAATTTCAACCACCTTCCTTTGGGATTATCAGCTCACTTGGAGAACTCTTGTACAGTCTTAAGAAACTGTTGGAGGCCCAGGATACACCCTGTTACGTAGTCTGACAGACTGCTGACACCAATGTCACAGCAAAGGTAACACCCCTTTTCTCACTGTTCTTGCCATAGCTCAGGTGAGCAAGCATGTTCCTGACAGAGGTTGGGAGGTGCTGCACTGCATATCCAGAGCCTCCCCCAGCAGATGCTGACTCTCTTGAGCACCTCATCACTCTCGCCAGAGAGTTGTGGATCAGCTCTCTGCTGTGAAGGCGATGACATAGAGTCCCTTCAGATCACAGCATCTCTACAGCCATTTGAATCAAAAAGCAATGGAAAAAGTGTTGCTTGGATTTGAAATGAGAGCTTGTTGCACAGTTGGCTTTTTCCATTCTGTTCTCAGCAAGATGATTTAAGGACTTCACAGAGGTCTGGGGGCTGAACTCCTGACCACGATGGCCAAACATGTACCCCAATGCCTTCTAGCTCAGTTATTGGTCAGGGCATGGTAGCAAATTGTTCTAAAAGCTGAGCTCTGAGACTAATTGTTCTGCCAGCTTCTTCTCCTACCACTCTGGCAGCAACTTACAGTAAAAGCCTACAGCAACCGGATTTGCAGGTGTGCACTCTCTCATCCTACCTCCTGCTTCCACTCCCTGACCTTCTGACAGGTTTACAGATCTTCCTGGTAAGAGATGCCAGAATGATTCCTGAGGGACTGTTCATGTGGAAAACTCTGATCCAGGCTCCCAGGAAAAACAAAAATTTGCACAGGAGGAGGGATGGGAGAAGCTCAGGTGGTTTAGGCCTGAGTAAAGGAAACCCTTGAAGGGAACCATATGCAAAGATTACTTAAAACGGTCGACTTGCAGAAAATCTTATCACTTTTGAAAACACAGAGGAGCTTGTTCTCACAGTTGGTCTTCTGAGTGGTATTACAGAGGAAACAGTTGTTAAACCTCTGAGTTGTAGGTGTCTGAGTGAGGATATCCTGTGTTATATGATGAAGAATTGCTGAAATCTACTCAGAAGGCCTTGAAAACCCTAATGGATCTTAAAATCATATGGTGTTCTGTTATAGGATAAACATTTGTTGCCCTTTTGAACAGAGCACTGTCAAGAATTATACCTTAACCTTCAGGTAAATACAAGCAGTAGTTTATGTTTGGAAAGTGAACAATTTCCAAGTTTGAAGTTTGTCCAGTGCTTTTAGCAGTACAAAGTTAGAAGGATGAATTTGATACTGGAATCTAAGTTTATATCCATATTAACAACCATGGTCCTGTAGCACATGTATTGAAAGGAGAGATGACTACCCATACTCTGATTGCAGTCACCCCTAATTTAGAACTGTAAATCTGTGTCTGTTTTTGCAGAATAAAGCATATGTTTTTTTTCTCCTTAAGCCTTGTTACTGTCTTGTGCATAAAATGGTGGTAAGAAGTACGTCATAATTAATGCACTTCGGAGCCAGTTTGGTTGTAAGAGTGCTTGGAACTGCACCTGGAGTCACTGTGTGACAGTGAGCTATGGACTAGGTATGTCGCGTTATTCCTGCTTCACCGCTGTATAGACTTGTCAGGGGATAATTCCTGATAAATTTCTGATAAGAAAGAGCTCTGAAAAACACTCCAGAAGAGGGGCTTGCTGAGACACAGCACTACAGAAACAGAGCTGTGTGTCAGGGTGTTTGCCCCAAGCAACACTGAGGTGCAGCTGGGGCCCCGGCTGTTCCTTTGCCTCTGAGTGCACAGCGTGGGGAGGAAGTGTGCCACCACTCCCACTCCTTCCTCCCCCAAGCAGCAGAGATAGCAGCCTCGAGGTGCCTGACACAAAAAGTACAGCGTTTTGAGAAAGATAATAAAGGCTCAGGTGCACATTCTCATGAGAAAGTAAAATCAGACATAATGTGATTGGTTATTGGTTGTTATTTGCTACTCCTTAGCTTCAGATTCTGGCCTGGAATCCTGTAGATGTATAGACATGCTTAATGCTTTGTGAATCATCATAACAATGTTGTTGTTATCACATTCTAATGATGTTGGGTTGGTCCTGCAAAAGCAGCTCACTACTCACCAGCGTTATCCATAACAGTAATTAATCAGTACTTGCACTTGTAAATTAACGAAATATATTTGTGTTATCCTTAAGGGAGGGTGAAGTCACGTTCACATCTGGGCCACAGCATGTAGTTCCACCAAGGCCAATACAACTTGCATCACTACTTGAGTTTAGACCTATGAAGTTCTTAGCTCAGAATTCCTTTTGAACCTAAATAGTCCCCTCATTAGTGGTCACTGAGTTGCTAAGCAGAAAACATGGTTGCAAATTATCAAACAAACACAAATGGCATTACAAGCTAGTATGATATTTAGATTGATAAATGTTTTGAGACAGGTATTACCTCTGACTATAAATCTTGTTTTATGTCAGAAAGCTCTATGGCTTCCCTACAAAAAAAGATTGCTCTCGTATGAATTCCTACTAAAATAAAGTGTCTAGGAAATACTTAAACTTATGGACATAGACACTGAACTTCTTTTAGACCTCAACTCTTTGTCTCACTACAGGTGGCATTGGCAATGTGATAACTCCCAGAACTACAGTCTTCAGTGTGCTGCTCTGCTATTTCTCTTCTTGAGTCACTCAGGCTTGCATTTCTTTTCCCCTGGAAAATGTCAAAGAATTCATAGATCAAAAACTGGGAGCTGATGCAAAGACAGAGGTGCTGGATCTAAGAAATGATTGAGGATCTGGGCTGAGAGTTCTTGGTGGAAAATAAGAATTTCAGAGTCCGCAACTATACCTCTTTTAAGACTTCTCGAACTTGCTGCACTTATTAGCATTAGAATTGGCCAGTCTTTAGTCAGAAGAAATCCACTGATACCTACATCTTAGAGATGGGAAGTAGATTGTCATTTGGAGGGGAATTCTTCAGTGTCAGTAGGAAATCAAGGCATTGCCCACTGTTATGAAGCAGTGTGCTACTAGAAACATTGCTCTGGCATTGAAATACCATCCATTAGTACTCCTCTGACTCATCAGATGAATTATGAACTAACTGAATTTGAGGAACTGTCTTGCCCTACTGCAAGGAAAGGTAATATTGCTCCTGCTTAGTATTGCCTCAGGCTTTTGTGCTAAAAGAGCACACTAGAATTCAATGTTGACTGGTAACTAACAGTGAATTTAAAGTGCTGTCACAGTCATCGTGCACGTTCCCTAGGTGGCCAAAACACGTAAGAAGCAATCCACAAGAGATGGCACAAAACTAAAGGATGGGGATTTTTTTAATCCCTGTTTGTTTAGGAGAGGAGACAAAATGTGTTTGTAAACCAGAGAGGCTGCTGCAGATGTAGAGGACTCTGTTACAGCTGGCTTTCTGAAAGATCAATTACCTACATCAAAGCTGTTCTGCTGCCTTTGCTGTCTGGTTGCTTATTTTTGAGGCTGCCCAGGAACCATACACACAAAGTGAATTAAAAAGAGCAGGGTTCTGCGTTCAATATGCTCTTTGAGTGAGCAGTCTAACCCTTAACACCAGACATCCCAGTTTCTTAAGCTGATGAGATGATGGGACAAAGTTTTAAAGCTTTTGGCTTTAAAAAGACACTTGGCAATGATAATACTATGCTTGATTGAGAAAGCAAGTGAAGTCATGTAATATGATGCTATAAATGATGTAGGTTGTGTTTCAATTGGAGTTGTTGATTGGGAATGAATGGATTAATAGGAAAAACATCTGAGATTGTTACTGAATTTATTGTAATAAATATTACTTTACAATATTTTCCTCCTGCCTGTGAAGCATTAAAATGTTAAGGGGTGCCAACACATGATGTTAGTAGTGTGTTATGACAGGAATATTATAAATGTTTAATATTAATAAATTAATAAGTATGATAGGTTGTCACTAATATTTGAAGCCACTTGTAAAAAGAGCACCTTAATATAACACATTATTACCATACCCTACTGTAAGGCACCTGTTGTGCCTTTATCCACTGGTATGGAACATATGCATTACTGATGATTCGCCCTTTTCTCCTGCCGTGGATGGTCTTGTAAAGACAGTGTTAACAACAGACATAGGGATAAGGCTCATGTGACAAACTATACAGTCATAGTGTATAGATGTGTAGCAATAATTTCTCATTTACCAATAACATTGTTTATTTTCATGGGTCTGTTTCAGCAGAGGCTTTTTCTTCTTAATGTCTACCAGATATGACAAATATTTCCCTTCTCTCTCAAAAAAGACATATGACAAGGCCCCATAACCGATACAAAATTATCTTGAACCTAGACTATCTTCTGTAATTCTAACAGTATCATGTTTCTGAAGTGTGTTATCTTGCAATCCTGTAGAGATATGTAATTTTTTACAAAGAAGTCTTCCATCTTTTAAAAGAGTTGCACTTGCAGAATCGCAGAATCAATTAGGTTGGAAAAGACCTCTGAGTTCATTGAGTCCAAGCTATGATGTAACACCACCTTGGCAACGGGACCATGGCACCAAGGGCTACGTCCAGTCTTCCCTTAAACACCTCCAGGGGTGGTGACTCTACCACCTCCCTGGGCAGCTTGTTGCAATGTCTAATCACTCCTTCTGTGAAAAATTCATCCTAATGTCCAACCTGAACGCTCCCTGGTCCAGCTTGAGACCATGTCCTGTTGTCCTGTTGCTGGTTGCCTGGGAGAAGAGACCGACCCCCACCTGGCTACAGCCTCCTCTCAGATAGTTGGAGAGAGTGATGAGGTCACCTCTGAGCCTTCTCTTCTCCAGCTCTCTCTTAGAGCTGGACCAGGAAACTCTGATGACTTGATTGGTTGAAATTATTATATTCTTCAGCGAAGTAATGCTATTAATTATGCTGTTAATGCCAGACCATGTGGACTCTGAATCCCAAACGGCATACGAATACAACTAAGCCATGTAACTTCACAGCTGTCAGGTTCAATATAAACTCCGTGTATGTTAAAATATAAATTCTAGCGATCACTGTAAAATGGTTCTTCACGCGTTGTTCCTGCGCACACGAAAGGTGTCGCGGGACGCGATCCGAGGGCGCCCATTCAGAACAACCCACACGCTGTAATTACGGTGTGGCTCGTTACCGCAGCCAGCCTGGAACCGGGGCTGTCGCCCGTGCCAGGCGGGGCTGCTCCCCGCCGTGTCGGCACTCCCGGGACTTTGTGAGCCCGGAGGAGAGGGAGGGAGGGAGGGAGGGAGGGCAGCGGGACGGTCCCCTCGGGCCGCGGCCGCCGAGGGAGCGGGGCCGCCTGCCCGCCCTCTCCCCGCCCACACGGGGCGGGCGGCGGCCGCGCGCTCTGATTGGCGGGGAGCGAC
>JAYRBT010000139.1:22772104-22808137 GCA_036023395.1 Myiotriccus ornatus | reverse complement strand
CCCCCGCCCGTCCCCCGGCCCCCCCCCCCCCCGCGCCCCCATTTGGTTCTCACCCTGGCCGCGAGCAGAGCGTCTTCATGAGCGCAGAGGATGTCCGGGAAGCACTACAAGGGGCCTGAAGTCAGTTGTTGCATCAAATATTTCATCTTCGGCTTCAATGTCATTTTCTGGGTAAGCGGAGCCGGTTGCGCGGCGCTTCGTGTCCTCCTCTGCCGCCTCCTCCTCATCCTCCTCCCTCTCCTCCATCCCGGCCGCCGGCGCCCCCGGTCTGGCCACGGTCGGGAGCGACAGGGTCGTGTGACAGCCGGGCGCGAGGCCGCGGGGGGATTTTGGATGGGGTGCGGGTGCGAGGCCGGGGGTGCCGCCGCCTCCGAACCACCCCCTCCCCGGGCAGCCCTTCCCCGGGCAAGTTGTGGTGCTGCATTCCTCCACCTCCCGGGGATGCCGGCTCCTCTTCCCTTCCGGCCCTCCTAATTGCTTTTGTTGTAGGTGCGAAGAGGATTTCGTGCCTCTTTTTTCCCCCTCCTTTTTTTCCTGTTCCCCCCTTCCTTTTCACTCCTCTGCTTTGTGGTGGGGGAGGGAGGGAGCAGCCAGACACCCGGGCCTGGAGAACGAATTGATCTGCATGTTTTCGTGCTGACATCCCTCTTAGATGCAAATAATAATAATAAAAAAATCACAGCTCAGGTTCTCTGAACAGTGATGTTTAATGATTGCACAATGATGAAGTTGAGTATGGCAAGGGTTTGTTATGATTAGCTATTAACACATAGTAGTAGTAGCAATTATAGAATGGAGGAGAGGGGAAACAGTATTCCCACCATCCCTAAAGTTCAAGCCCATGGGAGGCTTGCTTGGGCATTTGTTGGGATTCTAGCTGTGATCTGCCTGCATAGTGTCTTGTTGCACCACTCTGGCTCTAGAGTAGGCAGAACTGTATAGTGAACTGTAACCTGGGTGTAATAGTACTTCTAGCATCTTCTCCATGGATTGGATTTGAAAGAGAAGCAGCTGGTTTTGGATATACATGCCAAATTTTGGAACCACAAAGGGGGAGAGTGTGAGCATTCTCTCACACGTCTAAATGATGAGGTCTTCTCACTGCATGGAATGTTCAAGTCGGGTGAAGGCTCTTACATGTACAATCCCCCTCTTTTCATGAGATGTTCCACATAGCAATGAGAAACATGCAAAAACCTAGGTAGGTGAATGTGTTTTTGAGGGGCTTTGAAAGGAAGTTGAATATATATCCAGTATAGTGGCTTGTTTGGACTAGAAAGGAGAGTTGAGAAAAAAAACCCCACACCACATTGAAGTTTTATAGATGAAGGTGGGGAAGAACAGAGGAGAAAAAACCTTCTAAGCAGTACTGAGCTTCTGATCGTCCCCTTGGTGAGAACAGAAGTTGGTTACATGAACAGCAGGTTCATGTTCCTGGAAAATAAAGATACCTGAAGAGGATGTTTGAAAGGATGAGAGTTTTGATTAATTACAGTTTTATACTGAAATACCTTTCCTTAATCAAGAAGGTACGCTGCAAGAGTGAACCCTGACTGTGGCTTTGTGTCGATGTTTACTTGGCCCTAGGCCGACCCCTGGAGATGAGTGGTAGCAAGCTTTGTAGTATTCTGACCCGACAGAGCTGTTTTGATTGTACCCTTCCACTCAGTTTTTAGTCGTTGAGTTTGCCATGGTTCTTTTCACTTGTCTGTTTCTTTCTTTGGATTCTCCTTGGCATATGTTGCTGTGAGCATGAATATTTTTCAGCAGGGAACAAGTACTGTGAGGAACTTGAGTGCAGTGTCCTTGGACTAAGAGAGGGAGATTATGGTGAAATCTACATAACTGTGTTCAGTTGCTGTTTCAGGCACTGTCAGTATATCAGAGGCTCTACACCCTGTAATTTCCTTCATTTTATTCTCTGAAGGTTAATGTGTGGAGGGTGCAAGTGGTATGTTTTAGGTTTTCTGTAGCTACTCGTTTTCTAATCCTGTGTTCTTGAGGCTGGTGCAGCACAACTTCTGCAGGTGTGGCTCTCTTATAACTGAATGGGCCAAAGAATATTCCATTAGGCCAGAGACTTTATAGTATAGGAATGCTAATCTGAAAACCTGAAAAAATATAATTGTATGTCACCCACTGAGCCACTTGCTTGATGTGTGGCCCTTGCTTGCAGATTTCCTCTTTTGTAAAATGCTAATCGTCTCATTTGTGTTCCTGGCTAAACTTTTTGAAATTCACAGAGACTTTATAAACGCTTTATAAGAGTTAAGTCATTTCTTTAGAATATTGTAGTCTTTTTACGAGAAAGCCTGCATTTATTACCATGTCTTTCATGATTTGGAGTGAAAATATAGGCAGTTACTCTTGTAGAATACATTTTAATGTTGTTTTTACTGAATTAATAGCAAATCCTTCGATAGTCTATGATGAAACTGGGCCAGAAAAGCTGTAAATGAAAATTGCAAATTCAGTTGGCTGTTTACAGAAAGTAATTATCAAAAATAGCCACTAATGTAGTAATTTTAAATGTGTCAAAATGATGAAGAGGTTGTCATATTAACCCCGTGACACTCTCCAGGATCTTACAAACGTGGAGATACGTAGCACACCTTTGATAGACCTTCTACCTAAGCATTGTTATATTGTGATTTCGACACAGCGTTTTAAAATGTTACTGTAAACAGGTGGGAAATACTCTTTTTTCTGCATCATTAACCAATGGACTAAAAGAGAATGAGTTGGAAGAGTAATGATTTTGACAAGAAAATTGTCAGTGCTTCGAATAGAGGAATGTTATAGATCTGCTGAAATGATGTGGAGAATGATTGTACATGCTACTTAAACTGAAATTATTACAAAAAATCTGAGGCTTTAAATGCCACAGAATATGGGCAAAATAAATTACCAGACCTTTTTGTCTTTTTGGTTTTGTGCTGGTTAGATATTTCTTTCTTTAAAAACCACTACTGAATTATTAGAACAATGACTGTGGGAAAGTTACACTCTAATGCTGTGTATGTAGTTGTGACTAAAGGTGACAGTATGCTTTTTAGAAGATAGTTCTCAGACTTGCACCACACTAGGTAAGACATTCTTGCCTAGATATGTGCTTTGTACTATTGTAGAAGACAGTATTATCTGCTGAGTCTATGCATCATTAATGTTTTAGGTATATTTGCAAGCTTAATTTTTTTTTGGAAATTCAGTATTAATGTTGGTAAATACACTGGAAGTGTTTGTTCAGAAAAACTTACTTTATGAGACTACTATGCTGTTGTGGAAAAGGGAAGCTCATTTTGCAGTGGTCAAAGTAAGATTTAGGAACGGAGAACTAATAGGCACAAATACATCTATATCAAAAGTTGGAACTCAATATTATGTCTCCCTTTGCATGGCTTGGCTGCCGTCCTTCTGCTGGTTGTTCATCGGGCACAGACCTGTGCTTTAACTTGATTAGCATAATGCCTCTGCAAAGCACCACATGGTTTGCTACCTTTCTAGGCTGGCAGCTGGTGGAATAGACAGTGCTTTTTTATGAACCTTTCTGTTTTTGTCTGGGTAAACCACAAACTGTAATATAAGGTAACAGAAAGCATTTTTCTGTAGTTAAAGAAAGCAAACAAATTATACTTCTTCCTCCTTTCCCCTTAGGCTTCCATGTAGAACGTTGTCAAAGGTAGAGTGCAAAAGGTCAAAGTAGGCCACCCAGCTTCCCAAAAGGCAAGAACCATTTTCCCCTCTTTCCCCCTCTACTTTTGAAAGACAGTTTTAGGCTGAGTTTTAGTTCCAAGAGCTGTTTTAAGTTGTTCTATGTGTTTTATTATATTTGATGGAAACTGCATATATATACTATTGCTTAACTCTGAATTTCAATCCACTCTTGCTTCCACTGACCCTAGTCTAATTAGAAAGATATAAAAAGCACTGACAACTCAGGAACTTTTGCTTTATCTGGTGATTCACTGTAAGTTGTGAGCTATGCTGCAGTTATGATACGTCAGCATATTACAAGTCATAACTTGTGTTTTAATTTGCTTGGCATCTGCTGGTTTTGATGGCAACCATGTGGGAGTCTAAATAGTCTTCTGAGTTACAGAGAGATAGCAAAAAGAAAATAAGGTTATGTAAGTGTGTTATGGGAAAAATGTTGGAAAAGTGCACTGAACTTTAAAGGACAACCAATAGATTGCTTATTAAATTTTGTACATTGTTGATAGTTTGTTTTCAAAGGGGGAAAAGATAATTTTTGATGTCAGCTGGTTTTCAGATATCCACAAGGAAGTTTGGATTATGTAATTTTCCCTTGCCAAAACAAATCAGTGTTTGTTCCATGCAATTTTCTAATGCATTCTGTAGCATTTGATCTTTAAAAATTTGTATTGAGAAGAAGTCCTTGCAGTGGAAGTGGAAGCACTCTTGTTCATTTCCCTCCCTTCCCCCTTTTATGATTCTTATTTTTTATTTTGCATTTCTTAATAGTACAGGTAGCTAAACATTCCACAAGCGGTCTTGCCAGAAGCAAAACAATGCTTGTTTTGGTCGAGTATCCTGCTGTTTTGTAACAGTGATGTGTATATTGATGTGGTGTATATATTGATGAAATAGATGCATTGTTGTGAGCTTGTGATTCTTGAATTCCTCAGTGTCTCTTTCAGCTGGTGTAGCCCCAGTATTTCAAATGCATATAAAAATTTAGTAGCTGCTGGCTCCAGGAGACTTGCTTCAGATTTGTAGAGGTTGTTCACGGAATAAAATTATTACTTGCCCTGTGTTCCCTTATAGCTTGATGGTAGGCTGTGTCACTGGTTATACAAAACGAAAATAGGTAAGGAACATGGATGAAACTGTTTCCTTTCTCATAAATATTTGTTTTCCAAAACTAGGTGTTTGTTACTATGTTACTGTTTTAAGCTCTTTGATATTTCTAGTTTCTGAAAGACTGAAGAAGCATAAGGGCACAAGAGCTAGAGAAAACTCATTGTGACTGATTGTGTGACTTCTGTTTAATGTCAATGTACTTCAAGAGAATATTATAGGAACTACCCTTAGCAGCTTACATACTTTTCTCCGTTACAGATAAATTTGGTAAATATATTTACCAGTCTCCCACCTTGCTTTGTCACAGTAAGTTTTTCCTGGTTGCATATCTAAAAGTATGAAGAGTCAATTTTGAATCTTTAGTGTTCCAGTCAGAGAAAAATGTGAATGGCATGCAGACTACAGGCAGCCCCAACAGAAAACTTCTGCAAGAGAAACATCTTACTGATATTCGTATGTGCAAAAAGAAGTTATCATAGGTCCTAATCTCATCCCCCTTGTTGCACGCTGATAATACTTCCTTAATAAAAACAATGAATCCATGTTCTGTAACAGTGAATATGAAGGTGGACATGCTACCTTAATTCTGTAAGGCAGTCTTGTAATTGTAAACTTTTTGGTGTATGGATTATGTATATGAATATGTACATATTCAACTGCAGTGTATGATATAATAGGCATGTAGGGAAGGCAAGCATCAGCTACACTGGAGAAGAAAGTTTTTTTTCCCTGATGGGAACTCAGAAAACATATTCTTGTAAACAAAAAAGTTACATACCAGGTGCAATAGATGTAGGATAATTTTTGGATGGAAAATGTGAGTGAGAAAGTTTTTTTGGAAGCGGGGGGAAGGAGGGGTTGCGGTTTTTTTTTTTTTGTTTTTTTTGTGTTGTTTTTTTTTTTTTTTTTTTTTTTGTGGAGAGTAGAAACAAGAAAAGTGTAAGGAATTTCTCTATCCTCTCCAGTGGACAGGAGTTTGAAAGTATGTATGTAAGCTGCCATTTAAGAACGTTCTCTGAGACGTGGTTCTCTAGATTACAATAATCCTGATGTACTTCTTAGTGAACTTTAATTTATTCTTTTTTCCTTAAACTCTGTAGGATGCAAGTTAATGATTAGTAGAGGATGAGGAATTTGGGCTTACAGTTAGTGAAACATTGCTTCCCTTTCTTTTGATTCCCATTCCTAAAATGGACTTTTTGAATTCTATGTTGAAAATGCATTGTAAACTGGTTTTGGCACCTGAGCTACTGCAAGTAATAAATTTGGAGCAAGAAGCTGATGTGTTGTTAAGTGTTCAGGCTAGGTACTTCAACGGTTTATACTCCATAAACCAAAAGCAGTAACCTGTGAAGATTTACTGTGAACATTTGGAGTATAATGTTTTGCTTACAATTAAAACTGGAGGTGAGAGAGAGTATCTTTTGACCCAAAGAAATCGCTTGACCTAATTCTGCCAGTTAGGGGATTCTAATCTTAAACCATAATGCTGCAGGAGGGAATCAGCCTTCAGACTTGGCTTTGCCCAAAATATGCAGCACATTTCACAAATGCATGGCTAGTAGTTTGTCAACAGGACTGTCAATTGTTTTATAGATATGGACAGCAGCAAGAAGCTGAACAGCTCATGAAGTAACCCATATGTTAGAGATGACCCAGAAGTCACTGTCAGTATTAGCCCTAAAAGTGCCTTCCAGTATGGTAATATTTTAAACTCTTCTTAATATCTGACTTTTCCATTAGCTAGCATTTTGTAGTGACTTTGTACTCTTGTACCAGTTCTGTCTTTGCTTCTCATGAAAATTATCAAGTATCGTTGCAATGCAGTAAAGAATTAAAACAAAAAAAGCTTATCCATTTTTTAAGGAATGTACTGAATTGCATTTAATGACAGATTTACAGTGCAAAACCTAGGAAAACATTAGGCCTCAAATCAGTAAAGAATCATCTGTTTCTTTTTCATTGTACTATTGTGTGAGTTTGGCAAACATCCCATTTTTTGTGATTGTTCTGCTGCTCCTGCCACAAAATATCCTATCTCATGGATCACTGTGGATATAGATTGTAACTGATTTCAGCAGTATTTTGTACAGGTGTTAAGGGTTGTTGTGGGTGGATGTCACTGGTGGCACAGTGCTCGGTGTAGCTACTTCTGTAACGTACACAGAGATCTAGAGCAGTTCAGCCTTCTCCTTATGCTGGCATTTAAAAATGTCACTAACACACTGAGGCTTGCAGTCAGGGGTGCTTGATTTGGTATCAAACTCTGACTCAGTGTGATCTCATATAACCTCCAGATGGCCTAACTTGCGGAGATGCTAAAAACAGTCATATCCTACTCCTTTAGCTTTATAAAATAAATGAGCCAAATGGCAGTATGAGTATTTATTTTAATACACATCAGTCTCCACATCAGATTCTTCTGGTAATGTTTCAACTTCCCAGTCACTTTCCGCTGGACAAATTTAGAATAAGTATTTCAGCACACACAGAGGATCTTATGAATGAACTGTCAATTTCCCACAGAACTGGGAAAAATCAATATGCCTCTTCCAGGCCTTGAAAATCCCTCTGCTCTTAGTGAAGACCCCATTACATTGAATAATATTGAAAATCATTTCAGGCAAAGTTACTGATGTATGGTGATGGAAGAGCTTTTTTCTTTTTGCAGCAAAGCAAATACATATTATGAAGACACTTTGTATATCTGTTCTGTACCTTTTGTCACCTGGTTTTTCTAACAACATAACTTCTTACAGAAAAAAATAAAGAATTGTAGGAACTTTTGCTTAAATAGGTTCTTTTTCTCCTCAATAAGCAAGTAACATTATTTCTTAAAGTGTTTGGTCCTTCTTTGTGATATTAAATTCAAAGAAAGCATTAAAAGGAGACTAGATGTCTTTAGATACATGCAATATTTTGGGTTCATAGAGGCTTCTGGCTTGTTTTCTTGAACATAGTCTTAATGAGTTAAAACCAGAGTATGTCTCCGGTCGTAGCTCCATTAAGCTACTGTTAAAGGGTAATGAGTATGATAGAAATGATATTGCAAGGATGCTTGAAATAACTCAGCCTACTGGGTGTTTCCTGGTGTTAGTAGCTTACATTTGATGAGAGCCCAGCTTAATTTACTTTGATTTAGGGGCAAAACTTCCATGATGTGGAACATTGTTTTATGTCAGGATTTTCTCTGTGTCAAGAGGGCAGACTCTCTCAACTGAGCTCTGGTGCCCTAAGCAAAGATGCGGTAGCGCTCTGCGTGGGGTGTCACCCCAAGCAGATCCACCTGGTATCTGTAATTTTGTCAGAGCCTGCATCACAGGTTCTGCCTGTTGGACACCTTTGCTTTATGTAGCCATGTAAGCTTCACATATGCATGTATTTACCCTTGTGAGGCTAGGTTCTCTGTGCTTCCCTCGCACTGAACTGCATCTCTTCTGCTGCATTGTGTTCCAACCAGCTGTGATTTAAAAAGAGCTTGATGGGAGTTCCCTCTATGTGCTGTAAATGCTTTATACATAAAAGCAGAGACAGTTAAGAAGAATGTTCACAGATAATGTATGGCAAAGGTTTTGCTGTTTCATGCATTGCTTCAGTTAACTGTGTCACCTTGTAGAAGATCACTATCAAGTTTGTCTTTGCAATGCCACAAGGTTAGAGTGTTTCAGGCTGGAGAACAGAATTTGGAAGTGGTGGCAGTTCAAAACATTGAGTCCTGCTAGGTAATGAGGAGGAGGGTTGGCAAGTATCCGGAGCTATTCTCAGCTGGGAGTATACGGGGGTGTTCTACTATGCGCAGAGCAAGAGTTTCAGATTTTTTTATTTTAATTTTTGCCATCTAAATATAAAACCAGAAGAGTTCCCTGTGGGTAAAAGATAACATTTCATAAAAGTTGTCTTCCTGACTTTATGTGGGTATGTGTCAAAAGGAACATGTGTGAATTCAGTCAGTCCAACAATAATGAAATATAAAATTAAAATCATTTAAAAAGAAGAGGTAAAGTTTGTAAAGTTAGAATCCCTCTTTTTCAAGGAGCTACCAAATTCATTCCTAGATGAAAATTCAGCCATTTGCCTTGTGAAGACTATAAAAATGTGTACATATAAATGTGAAATATATATGATTCTACTTAAAAAATAACTAAGGCCCAGTTTCTCATCAATATTGCTTGATGTAATGCACATTCTCTTGTTTCTTTTTCTTTCTGTGAGCATTAAAGGGGGATGTTAGGTGTTGCCTAACTGTTCTTTTTCCTCTCTGAATACCTAGGAGGACCTGTTTCTGTAGCAGGGCCACTTCCGCACCTTGGTGGGCAGTAGTTTCATGGCTGCTTTTGATGTGCTGTCTTGCAAATTCTGGTGTCAAAATGAAAGCAGGGGGCTGCAAGCGGCTGAGGCTGGCACAAGGCTGCAGAACCATGTGTTAATACAGTTTCAGTGGACTGATAGCAGTCAGTTACCTGATCTGACCAAGAACTCTCTCATCTGGGACAATTTCGGTTGACTTGCTGTTTGGCTGCAAGGATGAAGTATGGGAAAATGGTAGGACTGTCTCCTTTCCCTGCACAGATCAACTTAAGTGATTGTACAAGCATGGCCTGTTTCAACTCTAGATAAAGTGGTTTTGGACTCTGGAGTACACAGAGGTGTAAGACATGCTGCTGTGTTAATAGATAGCTCACTCCAGGAAGGACTGTTATGTAGACATTGGCTACTTGGGAATACCCCTCTGGTGCACTTTGATCTCTGTTTTTATAAGAGTTATGGTGGTTATCTGTTTTCTCCTTAGTGCTCAGTGACGTTGGAGAAACAAAGAGCAGTGATTGTCTACCAAGTTATTGTAATGTGAACTTAATTTGAACTTCAGGTTAAGTGGACAGCTCCATCATTTACCTCTCAAGTTTCTTCTCCTTCCCATAAATGTTATTCCAAAAACCATGCCACTCCCTGTAATAATACCAGGCCTTCACTGGAGTGGCCTGCTAGATGGGGTGGCAAATGATCTCTCTTAGTATGCATTCAGTGTTGGAGATACATATATGTATATAACACTGTGCATGCATATATATGTATATATTACATGTACATAAAATAATGCAGCACTAAAAAAAATTTTTTTTTACTTGCTAGAGCAGAAGTTTATTATTAACTTATGTATCTATTGTTATGTATCTAAAAGCAGCACTTGAAGGGACTGGAAACCCATCTAATTGCTGTTAAGGGCAAAGAACTTTTTGCTTCCTCTGACTGTATTGTACTGTTGTGCTCCTGCTGGGAGCTCTGACATGGTCACCAGTTGTCTTCCCACTTCAGCTGTGTGGGCTGGGTGTGGTTTGAAAAAGTTGCTTTTTTTTTTAGTTTTGTTTTCTTTGTTTTGAAGATAGGCAAAACCACTTCCTGGGTAAGTCTAGTGGTTTGTGGTGATATTTGAATCAAAGTTTTATTCTGCAGAAACTTTTCCGTGCAAGTAAGTTTGTGTTTCACTCAAGAACATAAGCTGGTTAAGGTTTTACATGGTTTACATCCTTGTTGACCTCTGCTTTCCTTCATTTTTCCTAAAGCAGTCTCATGCCTGTGGGAAAGTAGCTCCTGAACAGATGCAGTTAATAACTTTGCATATTAAAGAAAACCACTGCTAGTCCTGATGAGACTGACACTGAAGGGTTTGTGCCAGTGTAACAGGTGAATGAGTTGTGACTTCCATCTGACCATTTTTGTTGTTCTGAGTACTCTTCTCTGTCCCATAGATTCATGACCCTATCAGCTATTCTGCAGAGGGGCTGACCTCTGACAGAGGCAAAAGGACAGCTGTGGGCAACAGTAGCTTGTGTCTTCAATTTTTCCCATCCCAGAAATTTCTCTGTCTGTGTGTGATTTCCAGTGAACTCTCTATCATCCAGTATTTCATATATTATTTTAAATGTCATACCTAATAAATGACAGTGATGATGTACTCCACTGTTACTTGTGGCTTTCTTGTCAATAGCAGCTTACTACTGCCTGGATAAATTACTGTGCCTCTTGTTACCTGATTTTTTTTGGTTTTGCCCTTCTTTCAGTTTTTGCTGTACTCCAACTTGCAGAGACTTTTCTCTCTGTTTCATTCTCCAAGGAAGCCCGTTTTGTGTCTTATATGTATTGGTGTCTCTTCTTGCTCTTGTCACCTGGTGTTGAAAGCTCAACTGAGTCTGTGCTCTTAGCCCACAGGAGCCTCTGCATGGAGGAGTCATTGCCATGCTCCAAGAGGGGCAGTTTGCTGGCTTTGTTACTGGAGTTCAGCCACATGTCCGCAGGGAAGTGGGAAGGAGAAGTAAAAAACCCAACACTGGATTTTTTTGGTACCATTTTTAAGATACTTGTTCCTATTTGACAAACAGCTTTGTTCTATAAACATGTACCTCCTTTCAGTGTAATGTACAAGCATCTCCTTTTGAAACAGCAAGCCTTGGTATTGGTGCAAGACCTCCCAAATTACACCTGTGGGAGATAATCCTTCTTTAGTTGTGTCAGACTGTGTGTCTGGTGAATATCGAAATTGTACACACTACTCTGGCTCTGATGTGAAGCATTTCACATTTCATGGCAATTCATAAACAATTGCTGGAGGACTGAGCTATGTAGGATCAGGTGAGGTGGAATGGATGGGGCATTTGAAGGACAGGATCTCAAAAATACTACTCGAGGCTGGAGTACAGGACTGAAATTTAAAGAAGCTGGTGGTTGTTGCTGCTTTATGAGTTAGAAAAATAGTGTAAAGTTCTACATATTTTATGTTGAGAGTTGGTGGGATTGCTTTTTTGTATCTTTGGAGATGATAAGAACTCCAGTGAGTATTGCTGTTTGTTTAAATTTCCTTAATGTACCAAGGTCAGATTTTCATTTACTCTAAAAGGCTATCTTGCTCCAATCTGCCGCTGTAACATGTCCTTAAAATGACTGCAGATGATATTTATAGAGCAAGGTAGAACACTTCTGGTGTAGGTGTAGCTGTGTTGTCAAAATTGTTCAAGTGAGCAGTATTAGACACCTAGCTTGGGGAGTTTGAAGGACTTTATAGGTTGGAATGGTGAACTTTGCATTGTGGGGTGTGATTGGACTTCTGTTTAAATGATGGTGAGAAGAAAAACCTATAACTTTTTGTAAGAAGAGTGGGAATAGAATACACCACTTTTTCATAAAGCAATGGGAATAGAATACACCACTTTTTCATAAAGCAGGAGGTATTAAAATTTAAGAATGTAGTCTTTTAAAAGTGAGAGAATAGTCATATTTTGTCTGAAAAACGCTGCCTTGTTTTTTATTGTATATCTCCATGTTGTCTTATGCCAAGATACTTTTCTGCAGTTATTGTTATCAGAGCGCCATTCTGGGAGCTCTCTTGTTATTGTTTCACTCTGTTTTGTTAGTAGAACTTTAAAAACTTTCTACCTTGGAAAAATAACCCACAAAGGCAAACCAAAACAAACGTCCATAAAGATGTCTCAGAATTCCGAGAAACAAACTGTAGATCAATTATTAACTGCCTTCCCTCTCCCTCATCCACTTCCTGATGTGGTATTAATTTTACATGAGCCCCCCGCATTGCCCTTCATCCACTTAGGGTATAGAGCACAAAGGCTTTCAGCACTGTAAATGATTGGGCACTTGTTACAACCCTCTGCCTAAGAGCAGATCCTGTTGACTTCAGTGGGAATCACTTGTTGGCAGCTGTATAATTGTTTTTCAAACAATGTAGTTTTTTACAAAAAAAACCCAAAACAAACAAAACAAAAAAGGGAGGATGTGTGGGAAAGCTCAAAGAAGTATTTGAAACAAAACACTGAGAAGTCTTTCATAAGAGCTAGAGCAATTACTTCAGTTGCCTAAGTAGCTAAGAGCTGGCAAAAAGGGTGTTACAGTAGTCTAACTAAAAACTCTGGCAGAGAACAGTGGAGCCTATCAGGCAGTGTTCCTAGTCATTTGTGTTTCAGAGTAAGTATCCTGCCTGATCAGCCTTTAGGTGGTAACTTCCCCTCAATAGCAGGAGCTATATGGGACTCTAATACTTGTAGCACTGGGAGAACTCAGCCGATGAAGCACGTGGAGTTTGTCCTCAGCAAGCAATTGTTACTGTGTTCTCTCTAGTTGTAGAGTAGTGGTGTGCTTGGATGAAATACCTTTACATGTGCTGAAATACCACTTAACAGTGGTTTCTGCTGGCTATGTGCCTTGCCACCAGTCTGGGCAGCGAGCTGGTCACCACTGTCGTTTTTTATAACTAGCAATTTGTAGTACTTCATTGAGCACTGAGTCCTGCTTTTGCCAGGCATGTACATAACAACAGCAACTTCATGATAAACCTTTGTCCAGTGGAGCTGCTAATGCTTAGCTCTGAAATACCACTACTTCTGTGGTCTACCATTAGCCACATAAAAAGTCTCCACATTTTATTTATGGCATCTGAACTTCAACAGCATCATAGGCTAAAGATAATGGCTTCTGTATGAAATATGTTCCACTACTGCTAATGGTGTCTTATCAATTAAGCTTGTGTATCAGATAATTTCTGTAAACAAAGCATAAAAGAAGCCATGTATATAAATCAAACCTGAAAATCAATTTATAGCTGAATGGGAACTGAACATCTCAATTTAGTTTTGTTTATGCTTTCGTGATTGATAAAGAAAAAGTAAAAACAGTCTAAGTGTAGAACTTGATGCATATGGCATTTATTTTCTACTATTGGAGTGTTTCAGCACTTTGTGGAAAAGCAGTATGAGTAGGTAGTCATATTCTGTGCTAATACCAATGGTTTCAATACTATTAAAAGTAAACAGTAAGAGCCACCTTTCTTTTTGCCTTTAAGGAAGGCTTTAAAGAACTGTGAAACTGATTCTTATTGATGGCTTAGGAAAAAAAAAAAAAAAGTCAAAGTTAACAATCCCTGCTTTGAGATTCATTGTACCACTAAGGGAGATGAAGAACTCTGAGCTATTGCGCTGAATCCCTAATCTGCTAAATTGTCACGTACCTTCAAATGAAACATTATCTTCCAGAGCCAAAAGTTGCTCCATGGTTTTGGAGATGTGCTGAGCCTTCCCTTTTGACTAGATTCAATGTAAGGGAATTCCCCAAGGGAAAGAATCTTGCTCTTTTCTTTGTCTCTAGTGTGTGAAGAAACAATATATCAATGCACTTACACCTCTTATTAAAAAAGTTAAAATTTTAATGGTTTCAAATTTAAAAGTTTGAAGATCCGGTAGTCTGGATTTCTGTTACTTTTGTGTGGATTGACAACTTTTAAATACCTAGAACAGGTTTACTTTAAGATATGTTTGACTGTGTTTCGTACAGTGTGAAAGGTGTGATAAGAAGACATTTTTGAATAATCTTTAATTTTGAGATGGGGTCCCATATAGATCAAAAGTAGTTTGGAAGTTTGATGGTTTTATCCCAGAAGGCATTTCAAGATGGTATCCTTACCAGCTAAACCAACTTAAAACAGCTGGGCCAGTGTAAGGTATGGCTTCATAAACCGACTGAGAGGCTGGTGAAGAGTGACATGGGAGGAAAACACCTCCACTCAGGTGAGGATGTGACCAGGGGAACTAAACAGACCATTTTGCTACTGAAAAACCCATCTTGTTTAATCACCTTGGGTTAAAGCCATGTAAGTTTTGTTTATATGAATGTTATCCATGTCAAACACCAACACTGCAACTAATATTTGGCATAATTAGTAATTTTTATGGACAGACCCAATCTGGAAAAAAAAACCACAGCACTGTAGACTGAGCAATGTCCCTTGAAAATATTCATCTTAATTAGCTTTGAAATCTATGGACAAGTTGTCATTTCCCTATTGTCTTCAAGGTCTGATACCTTTGATTGACCCCAGGCTGAGTTAAGAAACCCTATGTCGTGAAAGGTATGTTGAAATCTGCAGAGCTAGTGTTACTACAGAAGTTATGGAAACTAAACCAATGATACTGGTCTGGTATGACCCAATAGGAGTTTGTCTGGAATGGTTTTTCTGCTGTGCTTTACTGAAGGGTGGTAAAGGTATGCTCTTTTCTTTCTCCCTTGAGCTTTGGGATAAATATATCTAGTGAAAATTCTTCTTTCAGGCTTAAGCTGAGATAATGCCAGCAGTTTGGACTGCATGGTCTGTAAACTGTTACAAAATTTCAGAATGAATTCTCAGTGTTCAGAATGAGTTATGTATTTGCTGTTTGTGAAATGTTCTCAACAAACTATAATCATCAGTAAAGTAACTGGAAGCAAAAGGAGTAAATACTCTGAGGTTTCAAAGGTAGTATTGGAAGTAATTTCGTGAGTATTACTAAAGGTAGCTCTGAAATTTTCAAGAAATTATTACTTTAATGAGAATATATAGAATTAAAGCATACATTTAAATTCAGATAAATCAGTGTCTTCCTTTTAATGTGGGTATTCTGCATTTAAAATAAAAGGGAACGTTCTTGGGTTTGGATAGGACGTAAGAGGAAAACTTGCGGAGGGTTGGACAGAAATTTGTTTTGAAGCTTTTATGGGTACTGTGGACTGTTCTAGTCTTTCCTCTCTGATATCTAACATTATGTTTGGATCGAAGCATTTCCTGATATAGAATAATTAAGGTATAGAATTCCTGATATAGAATAAAATAAGGCATCGTCCTTTTAGAAGTGCAACAGAGACCATACGAATGATCATACTGGACCAGACAATAGGTTTGCTTAAGGTAAATATTGTTAGAACAGTGGCCAGCTGGTAAGAAGTATGAGAAACAAGGCAGGTAGTGATAAATCTTAGGGAATATGCTCTGAATCCCCAGCCTTTCAGATCCAGAATTAGTATCTTTGTACTTGGAATCCCTATATAGTTTTTTCTTTGTGAATTTGTCTAGTTGGTCCTTGGATGTCTGACTTTCTGAAGTGTGTGACATCCAGTTGTTAACTGTACCTTTTCCCTATTAGTATTGGCTTACTTTTGCGAGAGGTGGAGTTCCAACAGGCATCTAATAAAGCATTCTGCAGCTTGGAGTCAATTAACTTTCATGTTCATCTGCTTAGTTTCTGTGAAACCACAGTGAAAATCCTGCATCTAAAGAATGCAGTTTGAAAAACCTTTTATCTGCTCCCTCTGTACCCTGCCCCTGGCTTTTCCACACAATACCATTAAGAAACAAATTTTGGATACCTTCCTTTTCAGTGGTTCAGATGGTTGAATTACAAATGTAGGAGGCGTGTAAAGTCAAGTAAGTGTAGCAGTCCAAGGCAACTACAGCTGGATGTCACAGATGAAAAAGCTTTCTGCTGGGAAGAGGAGCTTTAAGTTTCCAGATGGTGACCTACTTGGATCTTTACACAGCTCCTCCAGTTACAATGAATTAACCATTTTCAGCCCAGGCCATGTTTAACAGCAAGGTATACAGTTGGCAGTTTTTATGTAGGATTGCAATTGCTTGCAGTTCTGTCCTTTTTTTCATCCTCTCTTTCCCTTGCCTCCCAAAAGGAAGAAACGAGCAAGTCTGCACTCCCGGAGTTCTTATTTAATTCTGACATTGGTTATGATGGATCCTTATTAAGTAACAATATAGTATGTGAGGGCTGAGAGTTCTGTGAAAGGCAGGTGAATCTGAAGGGTGTTCTCAGGCAGGCACCAGACTAATCTTTCCTTTGATTACTATTTTGGTAGGTTCTGGAAATAAGCTTTAACATAAAAGTTCAAATGTAGCACTCACCTGGTATTTTGGAAGGAAAGGTGGGAAATTCCCTTCTTGTTTGGGCCCCGAAAAAGTCCATGAGAAAGTCTGTGTCTTTTGGGCAGTGCTGCCTGCTGCCCAGGCTGTCTCTGAAGCAGAGACCAATGTTGTGCTAGGGGTATGACTGAGGGGTTGCATAAGGTAAGTCAGTGAACAGACAGTACAGTGGAGTCAGCAGTGCTGTATAAGAGTGACATCCCTAAGGTTGTGTTGTAGCCCAAGCAAATTTGTTAAGACAAGTTTACAGAAGTCACCTTACGTTATACCATCAGCATTTGACGCCTAGTAAATGAAATGTGAGACTTTTCTTGTTTATTTGCATAGTGGTCGTGGGAAGGGAGGAAGAGCATAAGTGTCATGGGTGACTACTAATACTTACTGGCTGACAAAGAGACGACAAAATATAGGCAAGAGAGCCGCATAACCTGGTGGTATGGTTCTCGCCAAAAAATACCAGATCCTTTAAATCTAGTTGACCATGCAGAGGCTGACTTTAGATTTAAGCTAGTTTACTAGGCTTGGGGGGAAAAAAAAAAGCTTACAGAGTTCTAAGACTTTTTGTTTTACTAAGAAATAATAAATGGATGCTTCTAAATGCCTTTGTAAGTCCTTATTCCCAGGGCCCAGGTCCATGATCTGATCCCACTGGGAATGGGATTTCCAGACAAACAACTTAGTCTAAATTCCTGTTGCTATAGGAAATCTAAAAAAAAAAAAAAAAAAAGGAAGAAGGCCTGAGAAAACAGTTTGGTAGGTGTTCATCCTGAAATATGTTTTATTTGCTGCATGGGGATCTATTTTAGAAGTACTTCAATGAAACTTGCACAATGGAACAAAGTGCTTTTAAGGCTTCTCATTTAAAGGTGTGTTATTTTGTTTGGTTGATAGTTTTGGTTTTCTTAAGTTTTTAGGTATGTGGTTTTGTGTAGTTTTTTTGGGGGGTGTGTGGGTTTTATTTTTGTTTTGTTATATATATGTGAACTAGTTGGATTAATTAATGTTTTCTTGGCAGCAACAATGAGTGGTTCCCTCTCTGCCCCCATCCTTGGTGTTTGCTTTATAACTGTTTTGCATCGTGCTCCAATCTTTTATATAAAAGATTCTACTGAAGGAGAAATAAGCCCATCCTGCAAACTGAATTTCATGCTGTAGGCCAGGTATACTTCCAAAGGTGTAATTGCTAGAAAACTGTGATTTCTACTAGTATTAATAAAAGCCAAAATGAGCAGGGTATGCTAGGATGTTTACTTTTATATAAAGGTATGTTTGTGTGTGTGTATATATATATTTTAATGGTTTTACCTGGTTCTGTTTTTCCACTTCTTCTCCATACCAATACTGCTGAAGCTTATTGAAGAGAACAGCTTTTGCTCTTGCCAGCCAGAATCTGTTTTTGCAGTGAGGGGTCCCTGCTGGGGAAATCTTTCTTTTCCTGCTATCTTTCTTCTCTCTGCAGGGTATCAGGCATCAGGACTGCCCTCCTGTCTGCCCTGCTGACAGCCGTGCGTTCTCTGCTCTTACTGCAGCAGCTGCTGCTCCTCAGCCTGACTGAGAGAGCATAAATTAAAATACAAAGGTCCCCTGTGGCCACTCTTGGCTGACAGCGCAATGGCAGATCAGACCTTCCTACATCATCTTCACTTGACTTTCTTCTTTTTCTCAAGAATTTCCTCTGCATTTGTATCAGTCACAGTCATTTACCACTGGGCTGAATAGCAGCAGCAATCCAGTTACTCTAAATGTTTTATATACTTGCGTGACTGGAGCAGTTTGCAGAGAAAAGAATCAGCAATGTGCGTTTCACCAAAAGCTCAAGTCTTTCTGCTTTTTATACTGCCTGGAGAAGACAGGCTACTTTTGTGCTTTTCATGGCTGCTGAAGATACAGGGCTAATTCCTGTTCTCTTCTCTCCATGAAGTCAGTCAGAGAGTTAGAAACATCAGAGCCATTGTATTGCCACTGTGTGTTGTGTGTGTGACTTAGAGCACAGCGGTGAGTGGAGTGTTTTCTCAAATGGGTTTTTATTGTTTTGAAGCCTGGTGTTTGTAAATGGGTTCTTAATTCCCAGAGGCCAGAGAGGGAGCTCCTTAGTGGTGGGGTGGAATGCCATGCCTCAAAATTGGCTATGTACAATTTCTGGCCCAGCCGTGTTCTTTTTGTGAGGATATTGTTTTGTATTTACCTTGTGTGTGTCTGATGTAGCAGAGATGTTCTTTGCCTCAGTGTACTTAAATGTGAAGACCCTTCCTTGTAGAGGTGATAAGTGATGAGGATGATGATTATTTTTAGTCTTTTTTTGAGGGAACTATGCCCACCTCCTCTACTTTTGCCTGCTCTGGATTCCACAAACTGGTTTGGCTTATTGGGCATCTGAGTGTAAGTGTATTGATGCATTGTGCATGAATTTCATTTCATCATTCACAGATGCTTTTCCAGATGATTAATTTTCTTAAAAACAGAAGTGTTTTCAAGTTAGGTGGACACCCCCCTCAATCCTCTTCTGGCATGTCATTGTGAGCTTTAATTTCTGACTGGGCAGTTGGGGCATTTCATCAAAGCATTGCTCTGATTATCTGCATCTTCTGAGTGGAGAAACAGGTCTGGAGGGAACAGTCTCAACAACATTTTTCCAGGGTTCTTCGATGAAGCTAAGTGTAGCTGTCAGGGTAATTTTTTTTGTAAAGAGTTGTTTAGGCCTTAGCTGAACAAAAATAGGCTTCAAGCACTTAGAGAGTCTTACCTTAAATCAGGGGCACTGCCTTTTGTGTACTGTGGAAAAGGGTCCTAATTTGCAAAGGCTCTTTTCTCTGAAGTAAGAATTTAATAAAACTTTTCAAAGTAGTGTAAGCTGTGGCCATCTTCACAAATGGCTTCGGGCTGATGTAGGCTGGTGAGAATATCTCATTGATAATACAGGAGACTCAATTCCATGTTAAATGTTAATAGGTCATCTAAGTGCTCTCTGAAAACTTGCCCTGTTTTAAAATTTTTCCTTAAAAATATCATAGTTATGGAAATTGTATAAACATGTGGTAATGTTTGAAAATAATCATGGGACCAACGGTGGAATTGCTGTTCTGCCTACCAATTGGACTTAACAAGAACAAAATGCCATTACTACCTTTGTAATTAGATTTATTTTAATGTCTTTGAATGAAATAACTCTGAAATCAACTACCAAGTGCTTTAACTGCTTTGCTGCTGCTTAATGAAACTATGGCCTTGCCAGACTGCCTGCTAATGGAGTAGCTGATTGTTGGGGCTTGTTGTTTTCCTCCCTGTATATTTAGCGTCTGGACCATCTTCAGTAATGCCTAATGCAGATGCATGCAGTAATGAGATTCAAGAGGAGAAGGATTGATGTCCCTGTATCTTTAATCACAGTGTTCATGTGTGGTGCTTATAATGGCAGACAGGCAGGATGGAAAGTTCTCCTCCTTTCACTTGAATGCGAGTGAACATTCTTCCAAGATCAGTGAGAAAAATGTTTCTCCCCACCTATCCCCACCCCTCCTTGGGTGAACTTCTTTGAATGAATCAATTACTCTTACAACAGGTTTTACTTATATGGTAATTGAAATTTGTATTCAGTACCCATCGATCAGAATAGAATTATCCTGCTGTTAGGGTGGGTGAGGAGGACTATAGTGGGATTGGTGACTCCCTGCTCACAGGGAGAGTGGGAGGATTCACTAAAAGGATCTGAATGGTGTTCAGGATCAAGCTGTTGACTGTGTTTCTTTGTCTAATTCCCTAAATCTGGAAGCAATGATCAAATGTCAGTGGTAATTCAAATACCTCTCCTGAATGAATAAGCAGGCTATCCCATTTTGTCATACTAAATAATATTCTGCATTGTGAAAGCCTAAAAGCAAAGCATGCTTAAGCTTAGAACCTTTGAATCCACATTACATTAAAATGTCTTGATTTATGTAATTGACTTTATGGATTTAGAGAGAGGGAAGTATCGGGACTTGCTCATGCTGTTCATTTTATCATGCTGATTAGGCAACTGAAAGCTACCTTGGTGGTGGGGCTAGAGACAATATTGCGCAAGTAAACTGTTAAATGAAAGGAAAAACCACATATGTGGAAAAATGTGTGTTTTTCCTTCAGTAAGTTTAGTGCTAGTAGCAGGTGCCAGATGAGTAGTCCTGTAAGCTGGCATCCTGTATTTCCATGTCACAGCAGGATGAATGGGAAAGCAAGTGTCTGTGCGGCATCCCTGCCGAGGTGCAATGCCAGGGGACTTCTGTAGCTGGTGGTGGCTCTTTCCTGGTAACTCCACCCCAGCTGGTACAAACAGTAATGGGTCTTTGGTGTGAGCTTGCCAGCTAGTGCTTGAATTGAGTAAGTTGGTCTTCCTTTGTTACCTGCTCTTCCGGAGAGTTGCAGTTGTGTGCAACACTGTGTTGGCTCTTCATTTCTTTTTCTCCTTTTTTCTCTTTTAAACAGTAAGCCTTCTCCTTGGAGAGAATGAGAAATATTTTGTGCGCTGATTTGCTGTTTGTGGTGATGTGAAGGAGGATAAATTTCTGCTGAATTCTGATCAGCCCAAGAATATTCTGGTAGAAAGAGTCCAGGGTGTGGTGAGATTACCCAAAAAGGTTGCTAAGGACTCAAAATTAATTGTAGGAATTTTACCATTCTTGTCAGTTGATGGTACTCACTTCTTTTTTAAGTTCTGAAATTGTATCATCCTTGAACGTGTTGTTGTGAATCACTGTCACTTGACTTGCTTGTGGATTCAGAAGATTGACTTTTGTGTAAAGCTCTTCCCTGTCCTTTCCTGGCTGATTTAATAAATAACACTTTCCTGAATTTTTGACATACCTTTGTGTTTGTGTTATCCTTTAAAGGTGAGGACTGAGAAGCATCGCTGCATCCTCTTCTATTTAATAGACTAACCAAAACTAACAAAACCCATGTGAATCATGAGGGCACCTTTGTTCATGCTGTTCTCTTCTGCAGGCTAGAAAATAAGAAAATAGGAACAGTACCTGAAGTACGTGGTAGACTATAATTGCCTGCTATCACACTGTGATTTGCAAAAACTGTAGAAACAATACAAATAACATTGGTGTAGGGTTTTTTTTCCCAGGCAATGTTCCTTTTGCCCTCAGTTATGACCAGTGCACTTTAGTTACAGCTTCCTATCATGAGCTGAAGAGACTTTTAGCAGTAGCTGTGTCAGAGAGGGAGTGTGAAGCTACAGTGTAGGATTCATTATTCTCTGAACTGACACTGGTATGATTCAGCTGATGGTTTTTACACTAGCTGGCATGGCCCTTTCACAACTTAAGATGCTTTGTTCATTTAGTATTGTGCTAGGTGATTGCCAAGATTTCAAACAGGCTGATGATGAGATTTTGACTTTTTTGAAACTTGTTTTGGGTTGACTGCACTAGCCTGTGTTTCCTGTGAGTGCTGTAATAACATAAATAACTGTGCTTTTTGTTCTGACCAAGCATCTTCTTGAAATGTCATTTCAAATGTAATAATGGACAGCATGTTAATAAGAACAAGTGGGGCATGCAGCTGTGGCTTGTTTTCTTTTTGAGACTGACCTGCTCAACCTTCCCAGGACCTTCTTCGTTTTTTTCATGGGAGTTTGGGAAACAACTGCTGATACATTACCTTCAGGACATTGACAAGTATTGTTCAAAAGGGTAGTTTGTTCTGTTCTGTTTCCTCCACTTCCTACTGCAGTAAAGCTTGGCCTGGCTTGTGTGTTAAGAAGCCAATTACTCTGCCTGGAGCTCTCTTAAGGGCTATAGACAATGACGGTGAGAACTTGCCTCAAATTTGGTGATGTCTTGGACTGGAATAACAGACTTTGGTTTGGTGTGACTTGCCATTGCTAATACTTTGCTCAGAGTTTTGTAGGCTGTGCAGATAGCTGGAATACACTTGCATTAAGAATATTTTGACATTAAAACAACATGTATTTTCATACTGAAAGTAAAGCCCTTTCTTGCTGATATTGCATTTGTTCCTAAAAAGCAGAGTACTTCAGAGGTGCCTGTAGAAAAATAGAGATTATTTAGTTCTGAGCAGTTATTGAAAAACTAATCCCGTACTCCAGAATATAATGAGTTGTGGATTCTTCACTTCACTGAATGAAATATAACTGGTGTGACCTACTTTATTTGCATATTTAACATGCTGGATACTTTCTGTCGTTTTTGTTGGGGTTTTTTTAGCTTGTTTCCCAGGAAACAAATACCCTGGTATACTAGAGAGCATCTATTGTAAGGAGACTGCTGCCCGTGTGAGCATTGTTCTTTTGTAGGTGGAAGGCTTTAAAGGGGAAAGAGCTGGAGTTTTCAAAAACATCTTTATTAACCAGAATAGCACAAGTATGTGTTTCACGCTGCTCTGCAACTCCTCAATGTATTTGGTTTTCTTTTTTAGTAGGAGTATCTACGTTGTAATGGCTTATCTAGTAAAACTGCTATATATGTTCCTATTGAAGGCATACCAAAGTAAACTGAATGAGTAACTAATAAATGGTTGTTTTTGTTATCCTTGCTGAGCACCATGTAGATGCATATTTCTAGAAGTGTTTTATTTTGAGTTATGTAGAATGGAAACAATAATGCAGAATATGAGGGTAGTAGGTAGTAGAGAGTATGAGGGTAGTAGACTTCAGGAAGTAATATTTGCATTAGTGCAGTAGGTCAAGAGAGGAGTGAGAAACCTTTTAGATGTAAAAATTGTCTGCAGTTTGTTCTGCTGCTGTGGTTTTTTAATTTCTTGTTTTTATTTTTAGCCCAATGTTTATTGTTGTGATGTTAAAAAAATAGTTGTGATTTTTGCAATGTTAAATTTGAAGCTGTGATGCTGGCATGGTTTTGGGATTGGTAATGCTGAATCTTACTGAGTGGTGAAAAAAAACAAACTATCTCACTGGTTGAACTGTCTGATTAAGTAACAAGAACGGTGGGGAGAGTGTTCTTGAGTTTGAGAATACTGAGCAAATTGGGAGAGAAAGAATAAGGGGGAATCTGGGAGCTTTTGGTAATGTGTGACAAATAGGGATGAGTTCTGTGGGTTGAAAGTGCTGCATGGGCCCCCTTTGGGTCTTTTTACACAGACTTCAAAAACTCACATAAGGACCAATGATCAATAGGGCAGGTAACTTACAGCTGCATCTCCTGTAATTTGTGACTTATTCTGCTGTTTCTGAACTGCTTGAACTGAGTGTGTAGAATGTGGTGTCGGTCTCAAATACATATGTCACTGTAACCTGAGTTGTGTGCTGCAAGGTCTTGATAGTTGTTGTTCTGCTAATTTTCTTTAATTCTATAGTTTTTCTGTAGTTCACTGCATGTTGAGAAGGGAATAGTGGCAGGATGAGAGAAATCCGTATAGCTCTTTAATTTCTTGCCAGAGGTTTATGTTGTGCCCCTTTATTCAGCCCCTTCCTGAGGGAAGGACAGGTTGCTAACAGTAACAGTGTGTGATCCTGAGCAAAATAAGGGGATATGTTGGGGAATGGAGCTTGTTTGTTTAGAATTGCTTTTGGGTTTGAAATCCAACAGAGCTAATTCTTTGTCCATATTTGCCAGTAGTAGGGATATAATGTGTACTTCCTGTATTCTCTAAGGGTTAGAACTTTCAAACAACAGAGCATGTTTCGTACAGGGAAAGAAATTATGATTTTTCTTAAGAAAAAGCTGTTTTGGGGGTCAAAGGAAGGTTCAGATTCTGTGTGGTGAGTTCTGCAAACGAATCAGATGGTGATCTCCCCAGGTTGTTGTCATGTGATTTATCAAGTGGTTTTACCTTGCAGAGAGAAAGGAGTTAACTGACATTGCTCTGGATGTTCAATACCAACCTCAACTGCTGTTCATGAGTACCTGTTCCTACTTGTGCTTGGTCAAAAAGATACTGACTGTTAGTAATGAAAGATTTTACAAGTCTTTGAACTCTTCATATGCCAGCTTTTCTGACTTGAGGGCACATTATGCCACTGCACCTCTTCACTGCTTACCAGGGAAGCTGCTCAAATTGAAACCATATTTTTAAGACACAAGCATTACTTAACAATCTCTCTAAGTAACTGATTCAAGTTCTTTTAAAAGCAGCTGCACTCAGTGTGATCTGGACCTCTTGTAAGAAGTGTGTCAGTGAAACTGTTGATCTTGTCTAACTTTGTGCACATAAAATAAGACTTTCTCAACACACAGACACGGGCAAACAACTTCAAGTTTCAACACAAAGCATAAAAATTGCAAGTTCTCACACAGAGCATCTAAAGTTGTTTTTCAGCTTAAGGACTGGAGTGGGGAGCAAAAATAGATCTATCTAGGTGCCATAGATCTCTTCAAGTAGTAAAAGATCTAGATTATATGACTCAAGTCAGTTAACTGTTGCTGAACTGTCCCTTTGCATAATAAGTACTCAGGGTGTGAACGAAATAATGAGAAGCTGCTGGTTAGCTTGCTGTTCCACCGGTGATGGTGGAAGAGTCTAGGGGAGAACTCCGTGCCTTGACTATTCAGTTATTAACATCCATGGATACAGCAACTAAAACTGCAAAACATGGAGAGGCCAAGTGTTAGGGAGGGAACATCTTTCTTTTAATTCCAGCTGGGATTAAGTTAAAGCCTGTGAGCGGTGACCATGGCAAATTTTGCAGCATGCCATGTTAATTTAACCATAAGAGTCCCTGTTCTGTGGGTACATTAGTTAACACTGTTACAAGCTGTTCTCTTTGAAAATGCTGAATGCCTTCCCCTCCCTAAACCCAGTGCTTGCCTTTGTTGCCTTTCTTCTGGTCACTTCTTAAGACAAGGTGAAAGGAGGCTGAGATGACCAAAATGACAATTGCAAATAGGGCTGTAACTTCTGTCTTTTCATTAAGCATTCCCATCTGTTGGATCTCTAGTACTTCTTTTCTTTCATTTACTTAGTGGTTTTTTTCTTAGTAGTACATGCCATGCACATCCGTTGCTTCTCTCAGAGCATTTGTATGCAAATATAAAAACTCCGTAGTGTACTGTATTTGAGGTGCTTGTGTAAAGCAGTATTTGATTGTGTACGTGATTGCAAAGTAAAGGCACTCTCTGCTGTGGAATAGCTAAACGTGTCATTTAGGGCAAGATCTCAACTGTTGTAGAAAATACATGTGGAAATGTTTTAAGAGTTCATTACATAACTAGGGCATCTGATTATTGTTATTCAAATCACTTCTCATAATAAAAGCCAAAAACTTGTAGAGGAGTTGTCCTTGTATGTTAGTGTCATCCTAGCTGTTCCACAGTGCAGTGTAAATCTCAAAGGAACTCTGATGCAGCAGTAGAGTGGTTTCCTCTTACAGCGAAGTTATGATTTTGTTTAGTTGTACTATGCTTTTCATCATATATTTAGTGGCATGGGCATAGGAAATGTCAACCAATCTTTTTCCCCCTTCGAGTAAAGAAATTCAGCTTTGATTTGTAACATAATCACAGAGTTTCTTAAATCTGTTAACATTACTCACCACTGCTAAAAGTAGCTTTTGCCTGAGGTTTTGGAAAACCTCAGGTGCTCTGAAATCAAACTGGTGGCCAGGTAAAAGAGCAGTATCAAGCAGTGGCTACGACTCTCCCAGGTTGATGTAAACTGGCACTGATGATGTGGGAGTGTATTCTCACAAGAGCTGCAGTGTTAGTGGAGTCCCTTGGTGTGGAGTGAATTGCATGTGACAGTACCTACTGGGAAAGATTGTTTTCCTCCCTGGGGTTCTCTCTAGAGTGTTGAAGGACATGGTGGTGATATGAGAAGCAGAAAACAAGAACTCTTCTCTGTTGTGCTGGTTCTCTGTTTTCTACACCACTGATGGCTGTGATATGTTGGTCAAAACTTTAAAGTGCTGTGTGTGCAAAAAAAATCCTTAGGTAATGCATCTAGATAATTGTCAAGTATGTTCTAGGCCTTGCAGAATAAATCAGCAGGAGAGCAGCGAGGTGCAAAATGATGTCTGTTGCTTTAATTCAAAGTACTTGGTCACTAGGGCCACAAAGTTGCAAATATTCATATGGTAATACTGTTTTTTCCTGGTGCTTTCAGTTTCATTCAGTAACTCCTTGCAGAGGAAAGTAGAAAATCCTGTCCACTTTAATGATGCTTAGTTTGTTTTGAAGAGCATCCTTACTTTCAGAAAAATTCTGGTGAGTTTCAGCTACATGTAATATGAAATGACTGTCTTGGCGGCAGATTCACCATCTGCTAGTAGGTGACACTGTTAATTGTACTAGCATGATTGTGGGTTTGACAGCTCTCTAAACTGAAATGGTGAAATGATACAGGTTGCAAACATCTCCTTTGTTTTTGTGCCTTATTTTGTTTCCTGTAAAAATGACATAATTCATAGTTCCAGTTTAAAGAACAGCTAAAGAAAGTAGTTAGTGCTTTGAAGAAGCAACCTCTGTCCCAGGGTGGAGGAGAAATGAGCATTGGAGGGAAGATCTGAGGCTTAAGATCTGTTGCTGATGAAAAATTACTTCCATAACCTCAGATGAAACCCTGCCCAGAGAGCCAGTCAGTATGTGCACGCACACTACCTTTGCTTGGAAATCGGTATCAACTGTAAGAGAATGTAGTAGAGCTGCTCTGTGGTGTAGTAGAGCTGCTCTGTGGTGTTGTCAGTTTTCTGCTTGCTAGCTAAATGCAATGGTGCAGTGAATTTGAAATGGTAGAACCTTAAAAAGATTTCTTTTGCATGAAGATGTCAAGCATCAACCAATTTTGTTGAAGATTTTGTTTTTTAATGGGAGTACCAATCTTTTATGCTTTGGTTGCTTTTTAGCTACTTGTAGTTCCTGCTTTTCCTCAGCTTTTTTTTTCTCCATTTAATGCAAGTGGCTTGCTGCAGAACTACATAATCCTTTGTTTCTCTCAAGTAAATTGCTGTATATTAGTATAATTATACAATGAGCTTTTTTTTGTTCCTTGCTTCATTGCAGTAGATCAGCAGTCCTCAATGCCATGTAAATCTCTACATTTCAGCATTGTTTTGCAACCTGCTTTAAACTTTTTTCAAATGTGACCTGCATTTTTACTGTATACCTTAGAAATAAAGTCATTGACCTGCAAAGAAAGAAGTGTGGTTTTGGTTATTTTGACCTGAAATTTCTGTGGTGTTTTTTTTAGGACTGCATTACTGCTTGATTTTTCATTTTGTTTTGCTAGCACAGTGACTGCTGCACGTATACCACGCAGGATGGGACAGAAAGGTTCTACTTTTAGAGGATTATTCTTAGCAATATTGCAGCAAAGAGAGAATTGGTGTTTTGAATTTGCTGCAGTGTAGCCACGATCATGAATTAAGTGCATGAACATTGCAAAGAGAAATGCTGGGTAGCTGGTGTGCTGCCCTTTCACTTTTATTAGCTCTTTGCATGGGACAGTGACACCAAACCTACTGGTGGGAATATACCCTCTTTGTGTTCCGCCTGCACTTGGAGGCTGGAGTGGTTAATGCTCATCTGTGCCCACTTGTGAGTCACTCCCTTACAGTGCTTCCTTGATTAGCTTCAAACTCTGCATTCCTGCCCTGTTCTTAGGCATAAGCTCTTCCTGCGAGGACTTGAAATACGACCCTGTGCTCCTGAAGCAGCAGATGGAAAACTCTTTGTCGCAAACGTTTTTTTGTTGCTAGCTGATCCATGAATTTGAGTTTCTCTTTAGGTAGGGTTAGGTGTACTCCTGTCACCCTTGCTAACTACTCAGCTGCTCGTGCTTTCAGCAGACATCAAGGAAAGAAGCAGCACTGCTGGGAACAGTGACGTGGTAGAACTTGTTTATCATATACAAGAGCAGCAGAGTTACCTTCATGTGAAAAGGCTTTTATAGTGAATGGGTTGTTCTTATCAGCTGAAGTGAGACTTTATCTTAGTATTTTCTTCCAGAAGCTGTACTTTTAAGTCTGCTAGAAGTTGCTTTATTATGGGAGATATACTCGCACTGATGCTATTGAAAACCTATTTTACATGACAGCATAATAGTAAATTTAGGTGAATGCTTTTAAAACCTTTCACAAGAACTGAGATCCAACACTGTAATTTTTTCTTGGGTTGTGTTTCAAAGACATTGTTTTCTACCTTCTTTGAATAATCTATAGGAAAGCAAAGCAATTTAAATATCAGCAAACAGGAGCTCCTCAGAATACAGTTCTAGCAGCTAGTGTTAAATAATGTTTTCCTAACAGTGGATTAATTGCTAAATCTAAGTATTGTTCCCTGATATTCAATTACTTGAGCTGATTTTGTTCCTGTACTAGAAGTATTGCTGTGCTCCATGAGGGAACACTTGGAGTTGGGGAAGCGTAAAAGAGCTACTCTGTTGATCTGTTTGTCACCCAGCTATGTATTTGACACAATAGGACTTGCTGGACTGTGCAGAAAGTGTGAGGTGAGCACTGTGTGGGTTTATACCATGTGGTGCCAGTAACAGAAACTACAGTGTTTTGAGTTGGTCAGGTTTGGATGGAAAGCACTACAGGTAACCTGAGGGGGCCTTGCTCACCCACCTGCGGCAGGCTCAGCACCCAGACAGCGTTTGCTCCATCCTTGGGTTATGCCCTTGTAATTTCCTTCTGTTCCTGCAAAACAAAAACGGGCTGAGTGCTGTTGCCGCACACACTGTGTCTTTCCGTCTCAGTTGAGTGGAACGCTACTTTTAAAAATACTTAATAATCACATACGTGACTACACAAAATAAGTGGTGTGTTCTCAGACCTGAAGGTGGTGGCTCATGATGGTAGTGTTCCCCAGTACTGGTTAACATGTGTGGATCTGCATGACACCCTTCATAAATCTTACCTAAAGGGTCCAGTGTTTGACTGTTGTTTCATCTCACTTATAACATTTTGCATTGCATTGCACATCTTTTGTTTAAGGCCTTGTAGCCAATTTCTGTGCAAAGCTTACATTTGGAAGACTTGTTATCAGTTCTAAAATGTTAATGATTCAAGCATAATGCCAAATTAACAGTTTATTCAATTTTTAATAGATTATTTTATATCTGGCAGTTTTTTAACTGCCAGTCATCACTTTAAAAAAAGTGATCATTCTGCAGTTTTTGCAAGAATGAAATCGGATTACTTCTATTGTCCGGTTTTTCAGATTATTGCTCCTTCTGTGAGCACTTGGAAAGTGGGACAGTCCACTTCAGTTTATTGTGTTGTAATCGTTCTAGTGGATATGCGAAATTGTATTGACTCTTCTGTATTTAGGGGAAAGAAAGGAAATATAAACATAGACTTGATGTGAGCATCTGGCTTTATTTGATAAAATATATTTTGGTTTGAACCTTCACTTGTTTTCAGCAGCACTGTGAGCTTGATGTTTTGATGCATAGTCTGTTTCTGAGGGCTCTTGAGTTGAAAATTACATGGAGGTATAGGTAAAGGACTGGATTTCATGTTTTACATTGTATGTGATCCTGCACCTGGAGACTTCAGCTGGCTCTTCCTGCAGTTCCTGGATTCAACCAGTAATTGTGTTTTGTCTTGTTTTGTTTGTTATTTTTTGAATTTTTTTGTTATTGTTTGTTATGCTGATATCCCAAAATAGCAAGGCATATGTAAACAGCCATCATAATTTGTAACTACTTATTTTGTTTTGAGGGAGAGGAGGAATATATTGAATTGTGCGAAATCTTGATCCTGTACCAGTGGGCTGTGACAATTCCTGTACCACCATTCTTCAAACTTTTGTTGACTTGTTGGCAAGAATACGGAGGAAGTAAGGACCTCAATGTGTTACCCTCTTCTCCTTCCTCTGTAACAATTCTGAAACCCTTTGGCCCACATCTGCAATATTTATTGGAGGGAAAATGAATATATGCCTTTGATCTTATCCAAACACCTTATCCAAAGGAATGGAGTAGGAACCTTCTGTAGAGGATTCTGTTTGATAGACAGGAACTCTTTGAGCAGTTAAAATTCTGAGTTATCCTTTCCAGAACTTGAAAAAAAAGTGAGAAGAGGGAAAAAAAAAAGCTAAGAATAACTGAGGCGTCCCTTATTATTCAGATCCTAACTCTGTTGCCAAAGAAAAGCTGCAGCAAAAGAAGAATTAATGATGAGTTAGCTCAAGGTCTGCACCCTTAACTTACTAGTTGAACGTAGGAAGAGGTGGCCTGGCTTTCTAAAGAAACTGCTGGCAGAGCACTGCTTGATATTTGGCTCTGACATATTCACAATTATATGAATAGATTTCTTATGTTGCAGCACGTAAGCAGGATGAGAATGTGAGTCTGCTGCAGCAGTTGGTGAAAATAACATACGTGTAGTTTTATGAAGACTTAAGGACAGATGGTGTCCTGTAGAATAATTATATAACAGCCAAAATTCCCTTAACAAATCTTTTTATAATAGGTGTGATGATTACTCATAAATTTCCAATCATTTCAATATTTTTCTGTTACATAAATAGTACAGGGATCTAGTTTAGCTGCACTTAAAAACTCTTGGGTGAATTTGTTCTTTAGTCTAGGTTATTTTTTTTTCACTTGCCTTGTCATTTCTAGTCTTCCCGTGTTTTTGACAAAAGGCCCGAGTGATGTGTGCTTCTGTCCAATCAAGTGAGATAAAACTGAAAATGTCACCTCTCTCTTACATCTGCCTCTTTTAGGAGTATTTTCTTTCCCTTCATGGACTCCCCGTGTTTTACTCCTCCCAATCTCTGTCCAAAGGCATTAACATTCCCCTAAGAAATTGGCTACTGCATGTTGCCCTGCAGTCTGCCTGGGAGGAATGGAGTTTAGAATTAAAATCTGTTTTCTGGGAACTGCTGGCTTTTGTCCAAGCTTTTACACCCATTTCTTCAGCTGTTATCTTGGCTGTTTCTTGCATGACTCTTGAATGGACTGGGAATTTGTGCATATTGCTGGAAGAGGGCTTTTAAAACTTGGAAGGATCTGGACAACTACTTCTGAGGCATCAGTGTAGCAGCCTTTGAAGCACCAGTGGCCCTGACTGATCTGACATCAAGATGAACTGCCGGCTAGCAAAGGACAGTTTTCTTCTGTTGAGAATTTTAAGAAGTGGATTTAACAAACAATGTCCTTTCTTCCCTCTCTAAGTCTAAGCCCTTTAGTATCCAGTAGCTCATAACCCATCTGCTTTCCGTATCCAAGGGGCAGTTTGCCAGCTCTATACAAGCCACAGGTTGCTCCTTGACTGGCATCGTTTTAGGGGGAAGGGACAGAGAAAGTTTTTTTTTTCCTAGCTTGCTGCCTATATCATGTCCATGCTGATTTCTCCTTTTTCTATAGAAGGTAATATACAGGGCAGGGATTCTGATATATGTGACGTTAAATAGACTGGCCAAGATTAGGGACATGTTAAATTTGGGAGAGACAGAATTCTGCTAACGCAACCTTTCTGTCTGAAGCTGTATCCCTGCTTTCCCCAAAGGAACCTTGATAGCTTCCTTGCTAGCCATGGACCTATACCAGTCAAAACAGATGAGGGTTTGAAGAAGTAATTATAGGAAGTACAGCAGCAAAAGTACTTCAGTAAATGCCATGGTTTCTCATCTGGAGAACTACTAATATTGATTTCCTTTGGGACACCACATTTATTCTCAGTGGTAGATATGAGTCTGGTCCTTGACAATTCTACTTCAGTAAGTTACAGGAAAGTTCCTCATTGCAAGAGCAGCTCAGGACTGCAAAGCAGTAGAGGCTGCTTGTGTTAGCCAGGTCATTATTCTGAAAATGAGTGTTTCTTATGTGACCCCGTGCACAGCATAACTTCCATGCTGTTTTATGAGAGCATCAGCCCTAAACAAGTTCTCTCCAGTAGTACGTTGGAAGCTGATCAAAGGCTTCTGCTTGTTGGGGCTGTATCTGTCTAGGCAAGGATCCTGGAAACTGGGCATTCACCTGCAAAAGCACAGGTGGGAAAAATATTCTGGAGTTTAGGGGTGTGTGAAAATCTTTGATAACCTTTGTAAGTTACTAAATTAAACCATTTCAATAATAATAAATTAAGGAAAATCTTTTTAAGGAGGTTTATAAGTCAACCAACTTCCTCGCAATCTATTAATAAAGAAATGTCAATTTGTTGGAACTTTAACTAGAAAGTGTCTATTTTTTACTTCTCATTTCTTTTTAGGGGAAAGCCTTTTTCCAATATGGAATTGTTTGGTTGGCTGGTAATACGGTTAATTTCATCACTTTGTCTGCAGAAGAGATTCAGATCAGATTCAGTCCCTGGCTCAGACACATTGAGAAATTAAACAGATGTCTCTAGCATCCTAAACAAGTTTCTGAGCAACTAGACTCTTGATTACTCTGTGATAACTTTCATGGTTATCCATCAAAGAGATGTATTGATTTCTTGATCTGGATGTTTATAGGACCCTTGCAGGACACTTAAATGTCTTATTTTCCAGATCTAGTGTGGTTTTTGCTTTAAAACTGTAAGATCTTCTTTCACATTGTCTATTTGAATTTTTAGTTCATTCCTAAGCAGTCCTTCTCTTGTAGTGCAAGAGAATCAGCAAAGTCAGCTGCTTGTGAGAGAGCAGGGTGCTGTCTTTGCTCACCTGGGTAAGACAGCATACCTGCTTCTAATGCGGTTGGCTAGTGGATTACCCTTGAAGCCCTCTGAATGCTACTTGGCATGGAGTTCCTTCTTGCTTCTGGCCATAAAACTGCAGTTTCTCACAATGGATCTCATCTTCCCTGTTCATCAGCCCCCTGACTTCGCTTGCTCACAGTGCTCAGTGTGGTTTGTTGTCTTGATTGTTTTTATTTGCATCTACTAAAAGCAATATGACTGATAGTGGCTGTCTAATATACATACTCAAGGATTAAAGACTCAATTCTGTGGAAAGGCGGTGAGATTTCTGTCTCAGGCCTAAATTATTTTATATGCCTTTTTTTTAAATATATATATTATTTTCCCTCTCCAGTTTATTGTCAGAAATGATTTTTATTTCTTTTTTTAAACTGAACATTTGTTCTGTGGTATTCTAAGATAATCAAAATCAGTGTTTCTAAACTAGTGGTATAGCTGCCTGCATTTCCTTTATCATGGAGAGCTGCTCCTCATCTCTTTCCATGTCCTGCTTCACTCATTAAAATGACACCAGTGTTCTCAGTCTTGTCCTTCTCTTATATGGAGATCGGGCTGGTGCTTGGACAAATGAGCACACAAATCTTGCACATCAAAACTTCATAGTCTTTCTTTTTGTGTGTGTGTGTGTCTTGGTGTCACATAGGGTAATTTGTGTTATTTGCTCTGAAAGACCTGTGGCTGGGAGTAGGCCACCTCTGATCAGCAGAAATCTTTCTTCTACTGAGTCCCCTGCTGCAAGACCTGGGAGTGCAATAGGATCACTAGGGATCCAGGAATCTTCTCCCAGAACTTCTAGACATGAGCCATTTATTGTTACAGCTTTTGTGTATTGACTTTTTGTAACACTAAATGGAAATTGCACATCTTACCTTGTTGCTTAACATGTTACACATACTAATTACATGCTTATTAAATATTTAATTATTGTGCATGTCCAGTAAAGAGCTTTGAGATACCGAGACAGGCATTACCTATGCTGACAATTGTTTGCCCTTCTTAAGATGGGCTATAGGAGTTCAAGAGAAGGTTGACCTCAGACATAACAGGATTGTTTTCTTATCTGTTAATAAAAGCATCAGCTCTCCGGTAAGGTGAAGTGATAAAATACCATCACAGTAAGGTGATTTCTACCACTGCCAGTGTAGGCTTTGAAAAATATCAAGGCTCCAAGATATGAAACTTGATTTTTAGTGATAATTTAAGCTAATATAGTGAGAATTTTGGACTACTAATTTTTTTATTTTTATTTGCTTGTGAAAACTAATGAGCCAAGGAAAAGAGAGAATCTCAAGTAACAAATAACAAGTTAACTAAAGCTAACAGTAACAAGTAGTTAGACTTTGAAGTGGAAAAATGTTATTACAAAGAGGTCCATAAAACACTTGGAAGAGTTGATGCCTCTCTATTTTGAGGATTTTAATTTTCTAGTACTGAGAATTAAAGAAAGGCTCTAAGCTGAAGTAGTATTGCTGGTGGTGACCTGAAGGAGTAGAATACCAGTGTCTTTCTCAATAGGTAGGAAACCTCATTGATATTCCTGCTAAGCGGGTGCGTATATATTGTTTTTTTGAGTAAGGAATAGGAGTCAGAAAAGTTTAAACTTTATTCTGTTTTGTTTTCTGCAATAGTCTGAGATGATGTAATTCCTCTTCCTCTTGAAAGGTTCTTGAGCATTAAATCCTGCCTGGAAAGGCGCTATTATTGTCCCTTTATTCAGAGATTGTTGAAAATTCTCACTGATTAATGTTGAAATAACCTAAGCTATGCTAGAATAATGCATGTATAGATAAGTGTATTTATACATACATATATATACACACAGAATTTTTAATTGCTTTATATCACAGAAGATGCTTAACACTTCTTGCTTTTTTTTCAACTTTGTGCTTTGTCCTTCAACCAGGCTATGTTATTTTTTTTTTTTCGTTTTTTTCTTTATGAATTATTTTTTTTATTCAAGTGAGGAAAAAATCCTCAAATTGTTCTGTTATAAAAGTAACTGTAGCAGACATCTGCCATGTTTGCAAGTTCTTTTAGTATCTTCTGGTAATTTAAATGTAGTCTTTTGTAATGTAACCTTCCTAATTGTCATGCTTCTAACCCCAGCTGGCAACAAAGCTCCATGCAGCCGCTCACTCAGTCCCTCCACAATAGGATGGGGGAAAGAACAGGAAAAGTGAGAAAACTCATGGGTTGAGATAAGGGCAGTTCAACAGGTAAAGCAAAAGCCACAGGCACAAGCAAAGTAAAGCAAGAGATTCATTCCCCACTTCCCTTGGGCAGGCAGGTGTTCAGTCATCCCCAGGAAAGCAGGGCTCAGTCACATCTGACAGGTACTTGGGAAGGCAAAGGCCCGTCGTTCATCTTTCTTCCCCCCCTCTTTATATACTGAACATGATGCCATTTGGTGTGGAATATCCCTCAGGTCACTTGGGGTCAGCTGTCCCAGCTGTGCCGCCTCCCAGCTCCTTATGCCCCCTCAGCCTCCTTGCTGGTGGGATCAGATGAGAAATAGAAAAGCCCTGACTGTGCAAGCTCTGCTCAGCAGTAACAAAAACATCCCTGTGTTATCAACACTGTTTCCAGCACAAATCCAAAACATAGTCCCTACTAACTACTGTGAAGACAGTTAACTCTATCCCAGCCAAAACCAGCATGCTAATGGCAGTGGGGACTGCATACCAAAGAAAGGTGTTAGGGCATAAAGCAGTGCAAATAAAGTTTATAGCTAATATTTGTGTTTCTTATATGATCCTTAGGGAGCCCCTGGTGGTCTAGTGGTTAAGACGCGGCGCTGTCACCTCCGAGGCCCCGGTTTGATTCCTGGTCAGGGCCACTCCCCGGGCAGATGGAGCCCGTTAGCCCTATAAGGCAATCCATCTACGTCCTG
>JAYRBT010000139.1:22688515-22772004 GCA_036023395.1 Myiotriccus ornatus | reverse complement strand
AAATCCAATGCGCAGGCTGGAAGGTGTAAAGACCTTCCCCGGTTCTTCGTTCGCGAAGACTGGCCATTATTATTATATGATCCTTAAAACTGAGAGTATACTCTGTTCATTCTTTTGTGGAGAAGGGCTGAAGAGAGGTAGAATTTATGATGTTGATATTATGGTGGTGAAGTGACACCTGCCAGCAGTTTGCAATAGAATATTCTTTCAGCTTTCTCCAATTGGTGCAGGTTTTTTGCCTCTTTAGCAGTAGGAGTCAGATCATTTTTTTAAAAAAAATCTCTGCTATTGCAGGGCAAACTGCAGTAATATTTCATCTATTCTAGACCATTGTATTGTGTGAAAGGTACAAGGTTCATGGGAATAAACTTATAAGCTGCAGTTAGTTGGTATGTGATTTACACACCATGAAAATCTATTTAACTATTTTAGGCCTTTAGTGCCTATGATACTTAAGTGGATCTATTGTCCTTCAAAGTTGGAGGACAGAGGCACTTACATCCACAGGAAGATGCTGGTTTGGAGGAGTGAACTAGCTCCCTTTCCAGCCTGGGGATAAAAGTAGCATTGTCAGATTTCCCTAAAGTGATCATTTGCAGCATGATATTAAGCCTTTTATAGTGAGGAAATAAAAAATATGCAACCTTAAACAATAACACTGAGAGTGGTGAGGCGTAAAGGTCTATTATCCTTAGTGTATACTGCTAAGTCTGGGGGTCTTACATTAGTCTCTTCTGTTTGCACTTTTTTTGTTTCACTCACAAAACCTTTCAATGCATTCAACTTGTTCTTGCTACAAGAAAAAAAGCTTTCAAAAGCAAAGAATGTGTGTTCATTGAAGATGTGGGTGAGACAAAGCAAAATAATTACAACGACTGCTTGTAAGTTGGTCTGTACTAGCTTCAGTTATGACTTACTTTTACAAGTTTTTTTTGAAGTATTTTCCTTTCTGGAATTTTTAACCCCACCTTGTGACTTGTCACTTGAATTTCAGAAAGGTGAAAAAAAGGTTTTGAAGCCAAATCAGCTTCCCTTATTGATATTTGGTAACAGAAAGCTGCTAATAGTTTGATTTGATGGAGGTCTTTAAGGAACAAATCATTCCAGTGTGCAGGAGTGCTAAGAATGTCAGAAGCAGGGATGTTTCACTAAGCAAGGAGTTTTAATGAACTCAAATGTATAAAGCGAACGTAGAAGAAATACAAGAAAGGACAGACAAGGCAGAGGTTCCTGCAAGCATCTTATGGGCCCTAGGGATTCTACCAAGAAGGCCAAAGCCTAGTTGCAGTTCAGACTAGCTTGGGACATAAAAAATTGCCAAGAAGGGCTTCTACAAGTATACCAGTAGCAAAAAGAAAGTTCTTTGAAAACACAGCTCAGTTATTGAATAGGGAGGCAACTTAATAATGGATCATACAGGGAAGACTGAAGTATTCAGTGTTCTTGACCTCAGGAAAGCAATAGGACAGAGACCTCACAGAGGAGCTGAAGTGTTCTTCTGTTGTGCTATTAGAAGCATTTATTTGATGTCCCATCTGAATCCCTTTTGATTAAATAACAGCCTTTCTGTTTGAATGTAGTGTTTCTGTTTGAACACAGAGTACAGGTTATTGTTTTTTTCCTTATGCAATGGTTAAAGTCTATTAACAGTTTGCTGTCCTTTGTGCTGTAAATAAAGATCGTAAGCCTGTTCTTCTTTTGAGGCCAACAGTCATTTCTTTGCTTTCTTAGATACTATAAGGGGCCCATGTCTTTGTAAAAGTTAAGTGCCTAAAACTAGATGTAACACCCAGCTAAGATTTACAGGGACTAAGTAGAACGTGAGGATTACTGTCTATATTTTGCAGGATATATTGCTTCATTTTTAAGCTCCTGTATGAACCTTGTGGGGTTTGTATGGTAGCTTTTTATTGTCAACTCAACGTACAATTTACCTTAGATCTTTCAAACACTTATTTTTAATCTTCAAATTTTTTTAATTATACCCTCTCAGTAAGGAAGCAATGTGTGACTCTGGACTTGCCAGAAAAGCACATAGTTATTGTGGCTGACACTGCAGCAGTACCTTGGTGTTGCTGTCCTGGAGTGAGGAAAAGGATGGGAAGTGGGGGATCCTCCTATGTGTTATGTATGTGCATATGTATATATATGTATAAATAGCTGAGACCTTCAAGTCTGGACAGAATTTACTTGCACTGAGAGTCTTAACAAGTGTCAGCCATTTGAATAATCCTGCACTAGATCCTTTTCTGTGAGGAACTGCCACGTGCTGTTCTCTGCACTGCACTTCTGCACTTGACTGTGTCAGCGTTTGAGTAGCTCCTTGTATGTTGTCCCTGATGAATGGATGATTTCATTCTGTTTCAATCTCTGTACTCTGTTAAAATAAACTTGAGGTCTCATTCTGACTTTTGTAGCAAAACCTATTAAATGTGCTGTCGTCTTTTATCCTGTTGTTAAGAAAAATATTGAATGGCACTAGACTTAAGACAGGCACCTGGAAATAACGTGCCATGTCCTTCCATTTTGGCAGGGAGGTATTGGTAATTACTCACTTACTTAGCTTATTCTCGTCATTCTCACTGTCATCCTAGTAGATTCACTAAGACTGCTTACACAAACTTGATAATAAGAGCCTCTTAATTCAAATTCCTTCAAAATGCCCAAGGCTAGTTAGTCTTGCTGCAGGTAATGGGGCCCAGGACAGGCACAAGAGAACTTGTAGGTGGATATTGCTGCAAGAATGAGGTTTTCACTTTGTATGTTGACATTAATCAAAATAATTTCAGCTGTACAGTGCACAGCTGCAGTGTCAGTGTCCTCGGGGAAACTTTTTGATCTAAATGTAGTGGGTGTCATTGAGAGCACTTAAAGTGCACAGGGGAAGTGCAAGTCTTGTAGCATGAAATAATAATAGTCTTTTCAACATAGAATCTCAGAATGGTTTGGGTTGGAAGGGACCTTAAAAATCATCTACTTCCAACTCCCCTGCCATGGGCAGGGCCACCATCTGTCAGGTTTTATTTTATAAAGAATACCAAGACAGTTGCCAGGCGTTTTATTTTTATTTTTGGCTGTTTTGTGTGGTTGTTGTTTTTTTGTTTGTTTGTGGTTTTTTTTTTTGTTTTTTTTGGAGGGTGGATGTTATGTTTGTCCGCCTCTGAATGGAGGAAAAGAAGCTTCTATTCATTATTTGATTTGCCTCAGAGCCATTATTGGTTTTGGAAATTTGATAAATATCTGAGTTAACGGTTACTTTGTTGCTTTTTCAAGTGGAGCCAGGCTTGGCAGAGGTTTGCCCTGGTACATGGCAAACATGATAAAGCTTGTCGTCAGGAGCCTGTGTTTTGATTCTATAAGCTGACAAACAGTAACACAACTTTAGATCCTTTTTCCGCTGATTCCCAAAAATGTCTTAAAGTATGCTCTTATGAGACCCCCCCTGGAATACTGTTTCGAGCTCTCAGGTCCTTGGTACAGGAAGGACATGGACCTGTTGGAGTGAGTCCATGATGATGATCAGAGGAATGGAACACCTCCTGTGCAAACAGGCTGAGAGTTGGGCCTGTTCTACCTGGAGAAGAGGAGGCTCCAGGGGAACATTGTAGCACCTTCCAGACCTAAAGGGGACCTATAAGAAAGGTGGGGACAAACATTTTGGGAGATCCTGTTGCAATAGGACGAAGGTTAACGGGTTCAAACTGGAGGGTGATCGATTTAGATTACACATAAGGAAGAAGTTTTTTTGCAATGAATGTAGTAAAACACTGGAAGTGGTTTTGTGATTTAAAAAGATGCTACCTTCAGAAGCTTTCAAGCTTTAAAAAATTTAGTGTTGTTTCATGCCTTTGATATGATGTTGTGGTTTAACCTTAGCTGGCAACTAAAGCGCCACATAGCCGCTCACTTGCTTTATGTACTCTGCCAATTTTGATGTAAAATTTACTTTGTCCTGTCATTACTGACAGTCTGTGGAAAGTAGTAAAAGTATATGAATGAGCAGAGTCAACAATTTGGACAGAAATGTGAATCTTTTAGAAATCCTTCTATTTTTAACTTTTTTCTTATTAAGTAAAACAAAAACCTATCCAAAGACAAACCCCTCCAAACGATCTAGCCTGCAATATAAAGAGACCAAGAACATTCTAATTGGAAATTGTCCTTTAAACACCACTGGCACTGCACAGTAAGTATTCAGTTGAAAATATATGAATTAGTAGTAGTCGCTTGAAACTGGTAAGGCACATGGAAAACTCTAGATAAATCTGTTTTGCTGTCTTCATTGCTAATAACATTGTCAGAGAACACTAAAGAATGAACATTTTGTCACTGAACTGTAAATTTATAAGATATCATGTTGCAGTGCATGGGGCAGTCATTAAGTGTTTTTTATTTTTTGTTTCTCTGGAGGAGCCGATTAAAGCTGGTTGCTGCCTAAAAGCACACTGTAACAAGCTTCTGTTCTTGTTTCTTGGGTTTTCTCTTTGTTTTCAAAATAATCTAATGCAACTAATGCAGTCTGTATGGGATCTAAATGAAAGGGATGAAATGTGCTTCAAGCAGATTTCTAGCAAAACAAGGATTTTGCTCCAAGCCTCATTTCTTAGGGGAATTTCTCTTCTGAGAACTGAGTGGACATGCAAAACAGTTGAGGAAATCTGGAACAGACGAGATAGCGGGTAGTTAGTCCTGCCACAGAGAAAAATGTTAACACACTTTTGGGGTTTCCTTTTTTTTCACATTGTTGTTAGTATATCTTCCTTGGCTTGTCTGAGTTCCATCTGTGGTCTTGGTCCCTACCAGCTTGGAGTTCCCTGAATTATATTTGTGATGTCTGAGAGTGGCAAAAAATATCACAGGTTTCAATTCACATTTTCAATCTAGTCAGCACTTCAGATTACTCTGGCAAGGACAAGGACATGCAGCTTGTAGCAAACAAGCTTAGTGCCCTTGCTCTCTTAGGATTCTCTATGGCATTATTAGACTTAATTGTGTTGATCCCAAATGCACTTTAATTAGGACAGGCAAGGAGAAAATAAACTAGACAGCACAAATCACATGAATCCCCTCTATCCTGCTTTTTATGTTCTTTGCTTTATTTTTCTCCCTCATTTGATGCTCAGGCTTTTATTGGGGAAAAAAAAGAAGTGTCTGGCTTTGTCAGACAAGGTAATTGCATCTTTTAAAGTATAGCTGTCGGCTGTGACTAAAAGGTACCAAAACAGCCTTTAATGTCCTGATGCTGATGAAAGTTTGTCAGGTGTGAATGGTTGATAAGGCTGCTGTTAGGTTTATTTTCTAGTGACATTTAAGATAGGCCACTAGAAAAGATGGGTCTCTGCATTTCTCTTGTGTCTCCTCTGGGCTTTTCCTAGATACTTTTATCATATGACAGTAGTGCTACTCCTTTACACCTGCATTTATCTCCCTATTCCCTCCCTTCCTTTCCTTTAGGACTTATTAAAATCTATCAAACAGTGAATTTGTAACCCACTGTAACAGTGTATGGCCAAAGCCAATGAGTGTTCAATTCAGCATTGCGAAAATGAAACCTTTGCTAAATGCTTTTTCGCGTGCTGTGTTCTTTCTTGTATGTTCAGTATGTTTGAGTGGAAGCGAACCGGCAATAATCTGTCATAAACCCCCAAATGCAGTCTTGTTTAATTGAACAATAAGAAACCAGTGTTTCATCAACACTTTAGCCTTTCTGAGCCTGAGAAACTACTGGGTTTTTTTGTCTGTACAATAGAGATAGTATTGTCCTTAACAGTCAGCTTTGAGAGAGGCCTTGTCCTGAAGAATTCAGTCTATTTAGACAAGACAATAGATGATAGGGAAAACTGAGGCACAGGAGGGACATGACCTGTGTGGGGCCTTGTTGCAGGTCAGTGGCAAAACCATGGTGAGAACTCGTGTGCTGTAGCTGTTGTCTCATGGCTGGGTCAGCCAGAGCTGGCTGTGGGCTGCCCCTTCCCAGGCACTCCTGATAATCAAGTTGCAACATGTACTGAAGGTCAAGTTTCTCATTGACTCTGTGGGTGGTGCTGTCATATCTGTTCTTTCAGTTTATCGTCTAATATATAGCTTTGGGTATCTCTGCTTGTTTCTAAGCTTCTTCATAAATCCAAAGACTAATTTGGGATGAGAAAATGTTAATTTGTAGAAGTATCTTACACCAGATTATAATAAGCGGTTCATTAAGCTGTCATGGTCTGTCGTGTCTGTGGGACTTGAGAGACCTTTAATCAGCAGATTATTGACACTACATGGCAAACAGTCTGGTATGGAAATAAAAGTTCATGACCTTAGAAACTGCTAATAAAAGTTCCTGATTCAGGTTACTGCTGCTAAAAAAGAGGAAAGGTTTAGATATATTTTTGCAGTTGTTTTTATTGTAAGGTCAGCGAGAGGTGAAGAAAGCAGTGCCTTGTAGTTCAGGCCCAAGGCTTTTTATCAGCAATTGTAGCATTGCACTGCTGCTAATGTTCAATTTTGCCAAGCCTGCAACAGTTTCCATATGTTGTGCTGTAACCCTCTTTTTGGTGATTTTTTTCTCAAAGTTGTTTCAAGTTCCTTTGACATAATAAGAATTTATACAGTATGCGTGTAGTTTCAGGGATTTGTTTGTTTAATGGTAGTAAACTCATACACATTTTTTATGTAGAGTATAAGCACCATGCAGAAGTTGCAGTTTGTGCCTGTCTTTGCATGTGCAAAACTGATTAACTCTCACTTTCTAATGTTTTAGATGGTCTTAAATAAAAACCAGAATCCTTCTCTGTACATCAAGACAAACTGCATTTTGTTTGTCAGCCCTCTTCCAATTAAAGGTGTGAGAGTATCTAAATTAGAGAAATTTCAGAGCCCTTCTCTAAAAACAGCTCTGGGACCAAGGTAGGTTGTGATATGCAAACCAGAACTGAAAGAAGCTCCTGGATTGTGTGTGTAGTAGTTTTGGTGCAGAATACAAGTACAGATGGCCACAGTTAGTTTAGCTCCCCCAAAATTTCCACTGCAATCTCTTGTCCTTATGCAGTTGCCATTTTCCATGTTTCGTACCACACTGAAAATGAAAACTAATGTTTGGAAACAACAGTTCTCAGGAATAAGCTACAACCTTAGTCCTGGGTGTCTTAAATGACAATAAAAAGTGAATAAAACCAACGGAACTGACCATGCGCCTTTGTGGTAAATAAATTCTCTTAGGATTTATAGAAGAAATTAATAATAGCTGAAAGTTTATTTTTCTCATATTGTTTAGACTTGTTGCCAGTGCTACTGCCTGTACTACTCTTATTTTGAAGGGAAATATATTTACTGTTAATTGACCTAACCCCAGTTAGCTGAATTTGGTAGACAGACAGAATTTTAATTATGAAAAGGATTATAGATTAATACAAATAGATAATACTTTGAATATTGCATAAAGCATTCTAAATGTTAAATGGAACACAGGAATACAAAAAAGGCTTATTTTTAGTTCTTCATCCAGGCAAATTTAAATCAGTTAGATACTGTACTCCTTGTCTTATAGTGGTTTTGCTTTTCATATCAGTTTTACAAGAACCTTAGCTGAAACTTTGTAAGAAGGTGTTGTAGTTTTAGTTAAATGGGAAGGATTTTTCAGTGACGAATGTTTCATACCACCACGTAGTTTCTGAGCCTGAGAACCACCCCTCTCCCAGCTGGATCAGGGGAAAAGACTGTCCCTGGGGGTCTTGAGACCCAATGGCAAGGTGGGTCCCTGGTGTGGAGCATCCCACGAACTCGAGAGACAGGAGATCAAAGGCGGGCACAGGCCGGAACCGCTCTCTCAGTACCTGGGTTTTGCCCGCTGGAGGACCGCAGACCGAGTCCTTTGCCGGAGTGCTCAGCCTTCCTCTGCTGTTTGGCTGAGCTGAAACTTGGGAACCCACACCAGGAGCATAGGACTTTTTCAAGCAAAATATTCTTCCAGGTTTTGTTTTAACCTAGGGGAGAAGTAGGTAATATTTTCTGCTATTGTTGTTATTTTGTTTCTTTCTTCATTTTTAGTAAAATTGTTTGGGGTTTTGTGTTTGTTTGTTTTTTTCCCCTTCATTCAGACTCCTTGTAATTTTTTACACTCTATATACTGCGGGGAGGGAAATAATAAAAGAAGAAAGGTTCATGTCATTAGAGGTCTCCCCTCCTGAATATACTGTCATTAAACTAAGAGAGAAGGCTTGAGTTATTAATTTCAGTGATAGAATAAAGCAATGATATATAATGAAATATATATTAAGTATTAGATGTTAGACTGTTCAGGAGAAATACTAAGCTTATTAGGTGTATTCGTGACTTCTAAAATGTAGTAAGATTGCCATAATTTGGGTTTGGTTTAGTTTTTTTTTTTTTGTTGGTTGGCTGGTTTTTTTGGTAGTGGTTTGTTTGTTTGGTTGGTTGGTTGGTTTTTTGTGTTTGTTGTGGGGTTTTTGTGTTTGTTGTGTTTTTTTTTGTTTTGTTTTTGTTTTTTTTTTTTAAAAATTATCTCCACTGTAATGGCATCAATCTATTGCTCCTAATCCCTCTTTATGGAAAATCTATGGGATTAAAGAAACACAGTATACAATTTCACTGAAATGTGCTCTATTTTTTGTAATTTGATGTAAGGATATTCAATATTCACTGAGTAATAGTTCAGTGAAGAATTCCCCTTGCTAATTCAGTTAATGCTTCTTGATCCTTTTTATTGTCCAAGTTGCAGCCTTCCTTTTGTGGAATAGAATTGAACAGTTGATAAGAAAGGTCAATGGAAATGAGTTTGTCTGTGCTGCAGGACACACAGCTTGTTCAAAGAATAGTCACTGAAAAGTAGATCAGGGATAATTTGTCTTATGTAAAAACTTTGGTGAGTTTGAGGTCATACACATGCTTCTATAGCAAAGTTCTTGCTCTTGTCTAAATAGAGAGGTGATGGGGACATGAGGTTGTTTCTGTATAAACATTATTTTGGCAGCTCTTTTTCAGTAGAAAAATCCAAGTGATGACAGCTTTTGGAGTGAAAGATATTTTGCTTCCATAGGAATTTTTTTTCTATGCAAAAGCAGTAGTGGTGCCCTCATTCAGAAGTATTAAATATAGCAGTCTGTCTACAATTTGAATGATAAAGATTTATATAGTTTTGTTAGAAGGCATTCCTCAGTGCCTTTTCTTGAAGGCATGAAGGGGATAGATGAGGGACCAGTGGTTAAACTCTATCACCCTTGACAACATGTCAGTGTTATGGATTGTTATTCTCTTAACAGTGAATCAAGGAAGTTTCAAAGGTACATATTCAGGGTAAAAAATCTAAAGTGAAAATTGTGGTACAAGGATGCATTTAAGAAACCTCACAACTTATTATTTCTAAATCATGAGATGGACTGTGCTGCATTCATTGCTTATGCAGACTACTAAAGTGCATCATCTTGGAAAATGAAGTGCATCCAGGATGCTGCTTTGGGACTGGCAGATGTCATGAAGCACTTGGGGCAGATAACTGAGCACAGCTTACCTCCTCAGCTTTTACAAACAGGTATTGCATTTTTCAGGTTATTTGGTTTTGCATCTGTTTTTCTAATTTTTAATTTTATTTTGTGAGTTAAGGCAGGGTGGTATGTTATCTTTCATTATGAAATAATGTATCTTGCTAAAGAAAACTTACCCGGATGCTTACCATGCAGCTTACTGTACCGTGCATTGCACGTGCCAAGAATAGCAGTAGTTTTGGTATAATTCCTAGCGGACTTCTACAAGTGGGCAATTTTCAACATCATTGAACACAGGAATAAAATTCTCAATTTGTAAGATTAGCTGCAGTGCTCTTATTAGGAAGGATTCAGGGCTACACAATCTAAAGAAAAGAGAGGAAAAAAGGGATGTGTAGAAGAGCCTGAGATGCAGGTAGTATTTTTATTAGTATCTGATCATATTTTGTCTTTTAAAGCTAGAAAAATACTCTGATCAATATGGAAAATATTATTATAAAAATGTATCAAAGTTCTGTTTTTGCATTTACTGATATCTATCATTACCCTAGAAGACCGTGTATTGGGGAGAACTTTTGTACAAAGTTCTAAATGTATGCTTATGGCCAGTATTTACATACATGTGTTCCTGATGATTTCATCATCTGTATTATTGCCTTTCCTGTATATACCAGGAGTAATGGAATGGCTGGATTACTCAGAAAGCCCTCTGTGACGGGATTTGGAAGAGTGAATTAAGTAGAAAGTGTATGTCAGAGCTTAAGCTGAGCTCTTAATTGTATTGCTGCTGTCAGATGAGATTGACCCACAGAGTAACTGTCCCCTTGTGTTGTGCAAACCTCCAGTATTTTCAGGCCTGACTTATGGAAAAGCTGCATAGAAATATGGTGAAGTAGCAAAAAAAAAAAAAGACACTTCTATTGTTTTCTCCAGTGCATAGGACACACTACGGGGCAGTCTTTGGTTTTGTTCCCGCATTTATTGCTGATTCATGTGGCAGAAATAGGAAGAGCACCAGGATCTCTGTTTTGTGTTACATTGATCAGTGAGGTTGTTGAGAAAGAAATCGGTGTATTTAATAAGCATATATAAGTATCTTATGACTCAAACTGGATTAAATTATTTCATATTTACTGGGAGCCAAGAACTGAGGGAGTCCTTCAACTGATGCAAAGAGGGGAATCTGTATTCATGGTGCATTTTTTTTTCTCCAGGGAATCTGTGATCTGTAAGATGCCTTAATTTTGCAAGGGGGTAACCATTTAAAAAAGTAAAGTGTGAGAGAATACAAAAACACAGGTAGCTATTTTCAGATGGAGATATAAAACAGTTTTGTTTGTAAAACTGACTGCTTGCAGTTTTAAGTAACAGAAGATATGGTAAGGCTGGTGGGCATTCTCATGGAAATTTGTCCTTCTAAACTAATTAAAGAGGAGATGGAGCAGTTGGCTTCAAATGCCGTGGTACTATTTTTAGCCTTCTGATATGATGTGAATTAATGGTAACTGGATTAAGGAAAGCCTACTGGTTTCCCTTTTTTTTTTTTTTTTGGTCCACTTCTTAGTTTTATCTACAGGTACGGTAATAAATTGTTTCTCTTAAGTCAAGTACTGTGGACATTAGCAATAATTATAGGGAGAATTTTCAAAAGCTTCTAGTAGTTCTTGGCTACTGTTAAAAGTCAAAAGGGAAATTAGAGGGAATTGTGCCTTAATGAAGTATGTTTGTATATCTTGATTGTTGTGCATATTTTGCCTAATTTTTTCAAACATTAAAAAAATTTTTTGTTGCGTTTTCATACTTTTGGATAATTAGATAGATGCAGTGTCTTATGGGGACAGTCAGCTCAGCCAGCAGCCAAAACTAATTTCCTAGTCACTGGAATGTTGTGGGACGTGGGCTTTCTCCTTCTGCTGCTTCTTTCACAGCTTCAGCCTCCACATGGCCTCATAGCTGATCAGAAGCTCTTTGTTTGTGCCTGTATGTGACTATGTTCGTTGAGAGTGCAGGGGCTTGTTTTACAAAATGGGGCTTGTAAGTTCTTGTAGCACAGCCTCAGACATCCGTGTCTTGTAGGAATTGTGTAGGAGAGGCAGGAGTAGGAACACTGAACGAGTGAGTGATAGACCACACTGCCATTGAAGAAATCTATAGGATAGATTTATCCTGCATTGTTATATAAAAATCATATGTCTTTACTGTAATGACAGGGCAGGGCAACAACTCTGATCCTTAATTTGGGACATGTAATTTCAACACATACATGGTTTTTCCTTCTGCTCCACCCGAGGTGAGATCTGGTAGTGCTAATTACTGTATTAAGTGAAGGAGAGACAAAAAGCTATTGATGGTGTCTCTGTCTTCACACACACAGTTCCCTTGCTCTCTCTTTTTAGTGCCCTGAGGGGGACTGCTGTAGAGTATAATTGTTTGATTTGGTGCATCGAGGGAAAGAGAGAGGATCTGACATGCCACCCTGCACTTGTTTGTTCTCTGCCCATTTGGCAGTGACAGAAACCAAGCAGAGGTCATGTGAGTTCACCACAATAGTGTGGCAGTGCTGGGAACGCAGTCACATTACACTGGGCTCCTTTCATGCCTTCTGTCTGAATAGGGGTCAGTGCTGTACCAAATGTCATGAAATTAATTGGTGATTTTTATGCAGACACATCTAAATGGCACACACTGATGAACCCCACCCTGTGCTGCAAACAGCGTGTTGCGCTTTTAGGGCAGGTCGGAAGAGCTGACTATGGACTGTTGAATGAAGGTTCAAATGAAAGTGGGAGTGACTTCGGAGTAAAGCAATTATGGGCCTGATCCTAGAAAACCCAGTTACCTGCTGTTTGTATGACACAAGCTAGATGATCTACCAGGGAGAGCAGAAGTTAAGCAGTCACACAAGGATCTGCTGAAGACATGTTCCCTAATAAAGAAAACTGCCACCCTAAAGTTTTAGGGGGTGTAATCTTGTATGTTTCTGTTCGTGTGTTTGCACTTTAATGTACCCTGGCTGGGATGCCTTGTCTCCTTAGCATTGTTCAGGTTGAAGTGTAGTTAATGAGTTTTATGCTGACATGCCCAACTATTTATGAAGTGTTATGGTCCATGTACAAAAATCCTGAGAACTCAGTTGCACTGCTTAGTGTTGATGGGGTGCAGCGGGGTTTCATACTGGAGTTGTAATCCATATGCTGTAACTCCTAGAGTTGGACACTGCCAGTGGCGATGTGACATTTGAAAGAAGAGCCCCCAATCATTTAGCAGGCTACAGATGTACTAGTGGTGCTGTACTAGACCTTTGCAGAGATAATAGAATTGAGGGAAGCTTAGAGAGCAATTAGATTATTTCTGAGAATGTTTTCTTAAATGTCATGAAATTTATTTTGCCTTTCTATATTCCATCAGCTTACTAGCTCACAGATTGATGCATGCAATTTCAAAGCTGTCTTCTGTTGTGTTCCCAGTGAATAAATTTTCAGCTTATAGCAGGTATTTTCATAGTCCTTAAGTATATGATACTGTGTTTGGATTGTTAAATTTCATTCCATCTGTGTGTCCCATATGTTCAGCCCTCCTACTGTTCCAGTTTGTTTGTGGTCACCTTTTTTCACTAAGTTAGGGAAAGGACATGAGGTACTAGGGAAGGATTCTTGCTGATGGCTCCACAGTCGTGGTTACGGCTTGTACAGCTGTGTTCTGCTGAAGACCTCTTCTCTTACTCTGTCTCTGGGTAGCTCAGTGCAGGCTTAATTGCAGTGTTTGTGCAGCAGGGGAAGATCAAAGCTGAAGGCCTCTTTCTGTCTCCTGATGTTTCAGCTCAAATAAAGAAATACCTAAAAGTAGGCAAATACAATTAAAGGAAAATAATTCATACTCTAGAAGGTTTATTACTTCGTTGAAGTGGATGTACTACAGCATAGGTTAATGGGGAAATCTCCTAGGCTGGAATTCGAGGAGAAGGCAAGAAGAGCATTCTGGATTTTCCTGGGCATGTTAGTCAAGATCCAAATAGTTTCAGTTACTTCAAAGAGGTCAGTAGATGAAATTACTGAAAAACAGGAAAAATATGTTTGATATGCTTTTCCTTGCGCAATTAAATTTTTTTTTGTTTGTTTGCATTTACTTCTCAAGAATTTGGCTTCCAAATATACTTGTTCTTAAACAAAAGCAGGACTGAAAGCTGGAGAAGCTATGTTAAGAGTGGCTTCCTTTCCAAACCTTTCTCTGGGAATGCATCCCATTGCCTTCCAAGCTGTCTCCTCTCCTGTTGCCTGTGTGTTAGTCACAATTAGTGGCTGGAAAGTGAAACTGACACTGTTGGTTTTGAGTAAAACTTCAATAGTGTTTTTCAGGTGAGGGACAATCTTCAAATAAGTTGTTATGCTTGCCCTTTTGTACTGCAAAATGTTTATTTTCTCTTCTAGCATGGATTCAAATTGCAGTGCAGGCAGGGAGGTGTCAAAATTGATTTAGCAGTTTGATGCTGTACATGTTCTTCTTTACACTTATGCTCAAGTTTTTACCCTTGCTCTACCAGGATACCTTCTTGACACTGGTATTTTTAGCAGGAATTAATTGTCTCTGGTTAGCAGCTGAGATACACCTTCTTTGCTGTATAAATGTGTAATTATCTGTTATCTGTAGTGTGGAGTTATACTCCTTTAGAAAATGAAGCCTTTTAAGCAAAGTTGAGAAAATGTCCTTTTTTTTGTGCTTTTGCCCTTGTTTCTATGACAGGTTTGCTAAAACACACATTTCTTGATCTTTTCCTATCCTTGACTTTAATATTTGTGCTAAAAAAATCTGCTGTCAGGGGTGGTCGTGAGCGTGTCTGAGGCTCTCAGTCTGACACAGGTCTGCTTGCCGAAACACACTGGTATTGTGTAATGTGCCCAAAGCATCACCATTCCAACAAGATCCCGTGGGACTCTTAAAGACGGAGTTCTGGACAGTCGTATAATCTTCCAATTGATCAATCCAACTGTAGTGTGTTTTGCCTGTAAGGCTGGAGTTGAGAGTCTGTGGATTGCAGATGTCCCTTTTGAGATTCTATGCAGGGTGACTGTTCTGTGGGGAAACAGCTAAAGTTGGTTAAATGAGTTTTACTGCTGGCAATCAATAGTAAAAAATAAATGCTTTGTTTTATTCTCTTCTATAACAATGTCCAGCTGGGCATGGAAACTTATCCAGTATTCATATTCTTATGATTAAATGGCTGCTTTGTGCTGCTTATATACCGTGTGCCTTGAAACTCTTCTGGGGCTGAGCAGAAAGAAAATACTTTTCTTGCGAATGAGGAGTTGCAGTTCCTGGACCAAGTTAAAGTGATGGGTGAATGTATAAAGTCAAACTAAATCCAGTTCTCTGTGCATGATTGTTGGGTATTTTTTTGGTGGTATTTGTTCTTGGGATGTTGTTTTGTGTGATTTTTGTTTTCTTTTTACTGTGGACCCCTGTTTGGATACTGAGGTGTGACGTGAAGACTTTACTTTGAAGATCATACTGGTGTTTCCAAGGCTTTCTTAAAAATGATCTTGAGGTACTCTCCTCCTTGTAATGACTATCTACAAGTATGTAAGGTGGGATCTTAAAAACAGCTGCTCTGTTTTTACAGATAAGGGAGAAAATTAGATTATCTGATTGTCATGTGCACTCTCTGCTGCAAGTTATCTTTGCAGTACTAGAACATCACCTTCATCCAGAAAGAGTGGTAGGCAAAGACTGACTGACTGCAAGAGCACAGCTGTGCAGCACAAGGGTCTTAATGATAGGGCGTCATGGCATCATTTGCTTTTCATAGCCTTTCTCTTAGGGAGTCGTCCATATGTACTACAACTCCATTTCCACATCCCTCAGAGACATTTTCTAATCCTTGTTTTCCTACTAGGTGTCAACAGAGGGATGAGCTATTGGTGTTTGTGCAAAGCAGCAAAGGTTTGTGCAAACAGTAGGCAAAGGTAGTGGATTCATCAGGAACTATAGTTAGGGATATAGTGTAGTTCAAAGTGGCAATAAAATTGGGAATAAAGTTTGCACTTGCAAGTGAGCATTTTATATGATATATGTGATACTGCTCGTACTGTTGGTTAAGCTGAAATTATATACTGCTCTGTTGTAGCGAACTGGAAATCTTCCAGTATGGTTCTGTTTCTTCAATGCATTTATTCCTAAAGGAACTTCAACCCTCAAATTAAATTGCAGCGATAGCGTTGTAGGTATCTTCATCACAAGTCCAGCAAAGGTGTCAGCAGCAAAACCACCCCAGGCTGCCATATCACCTTAAGCAACTTCACCTGAAGGGGCACCTCTGCAGAAGGGGGAAAGGTCTTTGTCTACGTGTTTTGTCTACATAGATGCCTCTTTTGAGAGTGACAAATAATAGTGGTGTTTTTGATACTGCCTGGAAACTAGACAAAAGGGGCAGCAGTCTGTTTCATTTAGACAAGCAGCTGTTTATAGCTTTTTTTTTTTTCTTTTTTCCCCCCCAACTGCCAAACTGTGGGAATTTTGCCTAGAAATAAAACCTTCAGGTAAACGGCATTGTGGCCATTTGTTTCCTCTTGTTTGTTCCATGTCACTTATGTTTGAAAAGAAATCAGTTTTGTTTACTTTGCCCCCTGCAAGTAGTATGAAAATAGCTAATAAAGCATGAGTTAACATTGACTTAGGTAAAAATTTAAGCTTAATTTTGTGAATAGATTTGCGTAGTCTACATCAGGAATATACTGTAGCCTCTAGAGCTAGTAAAAAGCGGTGCACTTCAAGACAAAATGCAGACCTGAATTACCTTATTGCTGGAACAGAGTTTTTTCAATGCTCTGATGCCTCTGAAAGTTGCATTCAGAGGTCCATAGAAGCATTTCTAATACATAATCTCAATTTTTTTTTAGTTCGAGGCAGTTGCAATGTAACTACAATGTTACAATTTCTGTACACAGGAAATGTTGACAGTGACTAAAAATACTATTGTGTTTAGAGGCATTCCCCTCTTTTGCAATGACTACAAGGTGCAAAGCAATAAAGAATTTTGGCCAGTATTTACACATCTGTCTTATAATTTGGCTTTGTGTGTCTGGATTGCTGGTAGTAATTGTGTGCGGGTATTGGAAAATAATTTTTTATATGTGTCTAATTGGCATTTAGCTTTATTTGTTTTCCCCATATTTCTCTCAAAACCCAAGGTATGCATGAGTATACACACAGCTGATCTGACTTTTGAGGTTGTGCTTTTTTTTGTGTTGACACAGTAGTGCTGGTCTCTGTACACTCTTGGATGCATCTTTGTAAAGTGAAGAGTTACTAGGCTGTTAAATAACTCTTAATAAACCTACCACAGCCCTCCTGGTGTCTGTTTCTGTGCTGCATCCTCCAGCACTGGGTGCTATGACTATTGGAAGTTGATTTAGTTTGTGTATTAATATGTGTCATATATGTGTGTGTTTGCCATTGTAGAGTATATAGTTCTGAGTCAGATTTGTTCAGGGGAGAGGTGTAATAGGTTATACAGTCACATTATATCAGGGTCAGGATTTTGGATACCCTAACTTGGCTTCTGGCATGTTATTAAATTGAGGTGACTCACTTCCTACCTTTTCAAGCTATGGTTTCTTCATATATGTGGTACCGAATTCTTTGTAAATGGTTTTAAACATGTTAAAACCGTTGCGGGGTGGGGGTGGGGGGGAGGGAGGGGACGACACACACCTTAAAAAAGAACCAGGAATGAGCATTTGCTGAAGGTAAGAGGCAACAAAGCTATTAAGGAATTTGCTAGGAAAAGTTCTGTGTGCACTTGCATGTTGGGGACATGTTCACCATTTGCTCCATGCTCACTCTTTTATGTGCTGGTTGTGTTTGTTTGGTCTTTGTTTGTTTGTTTTTGGTGTTTTTTTGTTTGTTGTTTTCTTTAAGTAGAAGGAGAGCCAGATTACATTGTTTAGCCCAGGTTTGTCTGTAAAGCTGGTGGGGTTCACTCCCTCTCTGTCCAAACTGGTTCAGTGTTCTCATACTTCCCTCATCCTCCATCTGTGCTTGTTTCCCTGCAAAGTGAAGGAAATGAATCTCTGAGTATAGCCCATTGAAGCAGCCTGGGACACGGCAGCTTCTGTAGCTGGGATAGATGATCTTGGGACTCTCTCTCATCCCAGTCTCGGCTACGAGCACAGCTAGGAGCTGAGACTGCTTTCTCAAAAGGAAATGCTGAGCATTCAGAGTATCGTGCTGTGTTGACAAACCTACCTATTTGTGTTTCCTGGCTCTGCACTCTGAGGTACTCGGAGGCTTCAATCAATTGTGTACGCAACTCAATTGCCAATTTGTTACTAAGGAAAAAGACTAGCTCAGATTGTTTCAGTTTGCCGTATCAAATGCTTGAATTAGATGTTACAACTTTACTGCTTGTAGCTGAAATAAGTGAATATTTGTGTATCAGTTTCCTAATGAGAGCTTAATGTATGCTCTATTTTGTTGTGGTGAGGTTTTTTTGTTTGGGTTTTAAAATTCTGCTTTTATTGGAACAGCAGCTTCAGGAAAAGAACGTGAGGAAGTGTCATGGTGGGGCTGCACCTAAATAGTCTGAGGCTCAGGTAGGGTGGCTTGGGATGAATGAGGTTGGCATAGCGGCAGGAAGAGAACAACCAGAGGAGATCTAGCTGTCCTCTGGGACTGGAAGCTGCTAGTCCTGGGCAGCACAACAGACATGTAAAATGACCCATTTACAGTACTGCTTCCAGACCTTTTCCTTCACCTTAGCTTGAAGCAAAACATGCTTTCTTTGCCTTTATACTTTTCCTTAACCTACAGGCCAGAAAGAGAAGACTTATGCCTTTGCATTTTAAAAAATGGCCAAAAAGAAATAATGAGTGTATTGATAGAAGATGTGAAATTCAGGTTTAGTTTTTTTCCCCCAGTTATCTTATTTTTATTTTACACTTTTCTGCTGCTTGTATTTGTGTTTTAAGCCCATTCTGTTTTCATACCCTGGTACACCACCACTTACCTAATTTTGGACGGTTTTAAAAATAGAAACTGACTTCGGGCATAGAAGCTGCAGTGGAGAGAACTGAGCCAGAGATGGAACAGTATTGATGAGGAGAACGAGACTGGACAGGAAAAGTAGAGGAGGGTCATGGAGCACTTAATGTAGTTCAGAACTGAACGTGGGGAAGAGGTCCTTGAAGAGGTGTGTGCAGCAGAATTTCTCAGTCTTTCCACAAAGTCTTTTGGGCTCAGGAAGAGCAGAGAAAGAGAGTCCTGTGAAACAAGGACCAATTGACAGTGTAAAGAAGAGTAGAAGAGAAGGGACAGGAACTGTGCCAGATGCATGTACCAAAGGGACCGTTAATGAAGATGTCTTGTTACTTCAACTCTATAGGCTTTTTAAATGTTGTGTGGTAGTGGTGGTCTACCAAAGACCTTAATGGTCTTTAATTTTTGTGTGGGGAAAAAAGGTACTGGTTTTAGGAAATGAGCTATATCCCATAGAAACTACAATGTTAAACTACCAAAAGCTTTAATAGAAGAATTTAAGAAGTCACTGCGATTAATAAATTTTGTGTTCTTTAAAATAAATTTGCTCCAAATAAATATTTTCTTTAGACATCAGGACCTGAGTTTGAAGAGTCTGTGTGCATTTGGAAAGAGTTAAATTTATTTTTTCTAGGCTTGAAGGGAGTTGTTGAAAAGTTGAAGCAGGGGGAATAGGGTCCAATTCATTCTCCTTTTTCTGTTTTCTAGTATATCAATTTCTATGGACAAGAGGAGAGGGACTTCAGTCTTTAGGGACTTTTGCTCCAAGCCGATTGGCAGGGCTTAGAATTGCACCACCAGAAGCAATAAAATAATTACACAGAGCAACAGTAACAGAAAGCAGATGTCTTGCTTTTGCAATTAAAGAACTGGAGAAGGCAGTAAGAAAACAATGGCAATTGACTGTGCATTGGGACGGAGTGTATCTATCTTGCTTACAAATCAAAACGAAACTGAAACATACATTAACAGCCATAGCATCTTGCTTTGAAAAAGTGGGTCATATGCACTTAATTTTTCATTAGAGAACATCATACTAAGAATCCTGCAAGATGGAGAAGACAGCTTTTCTCATTGTGTTCTCATGTCTGCTTTTCTACTCTGGATAATTGTATAAAATCAGTCAAGTCTCTGATTTAGCTGAGCAAGATGTGTAGAAACTGGGATCTCTTTTTTTTCTTCCACGTGTGTGTTTTGTATCAGGAGGGAAAAGGTACTACTGAGACAGTTATCTGTGAAATGTGGTTTAATGTTTTTTAGAGGCTGCACACAAAATGGAAATATATTTGACATCTTGTAGTCTATATCTGAATGTCACCGTGAACTAAAATGGTAATTAGTCACCTACACAACATCTTCATTCACTGACTGTTGTACATGGAGCTTTTCTGCTGGTAATGTCTCAAGGCAAACAAGAAATAGGCTTTAGGAGAATGCATTCTTTGTAAGCATTAGCATAATGTTTAAATGTATATGTATGCTTTGAGAAGTTTGCCTCTCCTTTTGTCAGCACGTTTGTTTAGCCACATGAAAATGAAATACTGTAACAGTTTGTATTGAGAATGGAAAAGTTATTGAAACTGGGGTGTATGGAAAAAGAAACAGGGACAGACTTCTGGTATCTTCCTTCCAATGTGATATTGGTTCAGGCAAAAGCTGTAGAGTTGAGAGGATGTCCTACTTGTTCTTTTTGCAAGAATGCTAGCTGACATATTTTAAGCAGAGTACACATCAGTGGCATGAAGGGGAGAAAAAAAAATGAAACTTCATTTTAATTTCTGGCTTGGTGCTCTTTCTGTCAAAGTTACTTAAAAACAAACAAGCAACAAAACAAACAACAAAATCCTTTGTGCTCTGACACAGACAGAGCTCCTTTTTGCCATGGCTTCAAAAGCAAAGTGACTGATTTGGCATAAAGTACTTTAAAGAAGGCAGTGAGTATTCTGGCTGAAATATCTCTGAATCTGAGCACAGAATGCTGCAGAGGAAGTGCTTAGGGAAAAATTGTTCATCTGGGGTTTTGGAGTCAGGAACTTGTCAGCGCTGCTTTATTTATATATATACAAAGCTCAGAAGTCCTGTGTTTTCCTGATTGTATTTCAGGATGTGAAATACTACACTTCACGTTGTCCTGATCACTACTGTGCTTGTCAGTAAAATACTGTACCTTGTATTCCTGTGCTGTGCTGGCTTGAATCACACAGAAGGAAATCTTGCTCTGTGAATAATTTACAGCATATTGCCATGGAAGAAACACCAAAGTGCCCGTAGGAATCCTGATAGATCTCCTTACTAACAGTCCTTGCTAACATTGTGCACAAAGTTCTTGCACCTGCAGGGAAGGGCAAGTGGGAGGTTTTCACACTGCCAAAATACAGGGCTAAAAATCGAAAAAGCTTTTTCAAGTAAGCTCTAGTTCTGAACTCTGACAATTTTAGCAGGCTTCTGCTAGTGTGTTTGCATTGTTATAGGGAAGGTGAAATTATGTGGCTGCACTAGAGTTCCATCTCTCACAAGTCTTTAATTTAACCACACTTGCACATACACTGGTTTATACATGTGGCACATTAACCAGCTTTTTACTGCTTGTCCTGCTGCTGTTGTCCTTTTGGTTGAAAACTGCTGCCAAGTTGTTTAAGAATGTCAGCTGAGATGAAAAATTCAGTATGTGAAATAATGTCTGATCCCTCTACAATTAAGCTCCTCTCAAAGTTTTTCTAGCACTTGTGTTAGTATTTGCCCCAACAGCTTTTAAATGCAGTGCTGTGCTCTATGATGCTGCATCCTTAGCAACAAAGAATCCTTTTCCTCCATGAAGGCAAGACTGAGAATAAGATATGTGCAGCTTGAAACACTTATTGATCAGCTCACTTGTGAAAACTGCATGTGAATTTTATAAGCAGGGTAACAGTAAATGTAGTGCTACATGTTCTATTTTAAAATACATATAGTCTTTATTGAAGAAAAAGTTGGAATGCATTTGTTTTATGTTTGTGAATAGAAAATCTATGGGTGAGAAAGTACTATGCCTGTTTTTTGGTAAGGCTAATATTCCAGAGGAATGTTTTAATATTCTCCTGCAAATTATTTTATAAAAAGGAAAAGTATCAAGATTTTACAAGCTCTTCACCATTTATAGTTAGACCAAATAGTCTTATTTGGTGTCTGTGGAGAACTGAGACTTTTTCTCTGTTAAGTGTTTTGTAGATAATGAGGCAGACTTCCACTTTTTTATTGCTCATTGGAATAATGTAGTGGATATAAATTAAATTTTCCAGACTTGAGATTATTGAGATTATGTGTATGCTCACCATCTTCCCATGTGCTTCAGATGTGAAGAGAATTTCTATATGATTACAAGCAAGCAGAACAAGACTGTCTTGGAGGCATCTGCAGAAGAGCTGCAAGATAATTGGGATATGTGTCCAGTTTTACTTCTGGTTCTAGGAGCAAATAGAGAGATTTTTGCTAAGCACTTCCAGATATTTTTAGACTATGCAGTAATTTCTTTCATAATTGTCAAGAAAACCCAAAGTTAATCCTGGTGAGAGGTGTAAGTCTTCTCATGAGCAGCTGTCTTCTGCCAGTGGAGATTCCTGTGTGTTTTGTCGCCATAGCAGGCTGTGTTTCTGCGAAGGTGGGCCTTTCTAGGGCGTGACTGGGGGGCTTGGGTCAGTGGTCTGTCTGCCTCTGTGTTTTGTCTCAAGTAATGCAAGTAGAGTTTCTGCAAAGCAAGAGACATTTAAACAAAAAGCATGCATACAGAGATCTTTTCCTGATTATAATCTCCCAATGCTCATAAAAACTTTGAGCCAGGAGCTGCATCAGAATCGCATTCCAATAGCTATGGATCCTCCGTTAATTTAGCTAACCTCTTTTTTCTGAATGCCATTAAGCTTTTGATTTCTGTCGCATCCTGTGATAGAGTTCATGATTTCATTCTGAACCTTTTTCAACTAATGGATCTTGTTCATTGTTCCTGTTTCTTATCTACTCAAAAGAGCATTTGTGTTTCTTTGAGTCTGTTGAAAACGTAGAGAATTCATTTTTTTTTTGTGTTTTTTTTTTTTTTTTTTTGTTTTGTTTTGTGGTTTTTTTTCCCCTTGACAAAAGCTTGACAATCTCAGTTTTTCAGTTGCTTCAATTTAGTATAGTACAATCTGATTACCCAGTTTGTAAATGGAGGCCTGGCTTGAGACCCTGTAGTCTAAGTCACCTTTTACAACCCATGAGGTAATCTTATCCTTAAGTTTCAACTTCTGGTGAAGGATCAGGACACTTGACTAGATTAAGTATATAAAGCGAGTGGATCTGAGCCAGACTTGCAGCTCATGTATGTGGCTGTAAAGTTATATTTGTATGCACTGATAAGATTCTTTCATTCTGGTTTTCCACACTTGTTCTGTCCAAAGCCATATTAAGCTTTTTGCAAAACATAATGTTTTGTACCTCTTTACAAGTAACAATTTACCACTTCCAAATGCAACTTTTGGATTTTTATAATACTATAGCTATTTCCACCTCCCCTCACCCCCAGCTCCTGTTCCTTCAACTCTGGTGCCTTTGGTTGTGCAAGAAAGAAGGAAAGGAGACTGTTGCTGCAAAAAAGAACTTTGTCTGAGAGATTTGGAAACTTGAACAGCTTTATATCAAGTTTCAAATAATCACTGCAGTCAGGAGGATTACACACACTTTTCTGGCAAGCTTTATAACCATAATAAAAAGAGCAGTCATGCTACAGGTAAGATGACCTTTTTTGGCTCAGGTGGTGTATCACAGGAGGCTGTACCGACTTTCTCAAATCCACCTTTCATACTTCATGAAAATTAAGGCTGTCGAAATAAGACTTTCTTGATCAACAGTTACGTTTTGCCACCTAGGAAAAATTTCCATTTATTTTGTGTTAAAATGTGGCCAAGCCTGCAGCAGTTTCCTTTGAAGAATGCTGACTTGTAGTATTGTTTAAATTTATAGTCATGACTCTTCAAGTCAAAAAAAAAAGTTTCATTTGCAGTATGTATGGTCCTTTGGGTAGCTGGGAAAGCACACTTGGAGGAGAAAGTCACAGAAATTCAACGGGTGTTAGGGAACTCCAGGGCATTGCAGTGAGCATATTCCACTTGATGTTGGGTTATGCTTTACAGATATTGTTGTGGTACAAAGCTGAAAGTGGCCCTTCAAAAAAAAAAGTGCATGTAAGGAAGAGGGAATCTTTCTTTGAAGGTGTTCAAATAACTTCTAGGAAAGCTTTTAAAGTTTATGTTCCTGCCTCCTCCCACTTTTCAACAGAAACCCAATTTTGTCCTGTTTTGCAAAAGAAAAATCATTAGGATACTTAACTGTTTACACAGATCCTAAGAGAGAGTGTACTTGTGTGCTAGAATAAGTCTGTAACACCACAATGTGGAGGAACCACAAAGAAGGCCAGAGTTTTATGTTTGAGCAACAAACAATCCATTATATGCTCTAAAACTAGAGTGAATATAGTTTCTTTTTAGTCAGCGCTTAGGTTTTAAAAACCAGATATGCAAGTTGGACAGATGGACATTTGGAGATGTGCTCAGACATTTGCTATATGTTTTCTAAACACTTTACATGGTAGCTACTGTATCATGCCAAATATGCCGTAATGATGTTGGGAGATGGAATGCTTATTCTGCCTGTTTTGCTTGTCTCACTGATCTTTAGTGTAGATTTTGTATGGAAACCCTGTAGATTTGGAAGGAGGTGATGCACTCTAAACTGTTCAGTGGAATGGAGAAATACAGGGATATAACAAAATCTAGGGTGCTGTTCCCATTTCCATAATGAAGGAAAGACTATCTTTTGAGTTTGGAGCTTTTGAGTCCCTTGGAGGAGAAAGGGAATGTTAACTTCCTTTATGAAATACAGAAACACTCAGTATCAGAAAAGTTATAAAATGTTGGCTTCAGGGCTTTTAAAAATTCTTAGGCTTTCAAACCAGTATTGTTTTTATTATATCCTACGCACCCCATCCAAGTCATAGTTTATTTTATGTGGACAGCATTGCTAAAACTGATAATAAGTGTGTGTTTAGGGCTTCCTTTTAATCACTTTCTCTCACTGGGAGAGCATTGTGAGGACAGCTACTTTGTGCAGGTGGTGTTAATACAATAATAAAATAATGTGTTGCTTGGTGGTGGAGTCTGCTTTGAACCTGACAAACTCAAAAATAATTTAACTTGCTCAATACCGATAAAGTGAGACTTACTGCACTTCCTATTCCTATGTGGAACATCCCTGAGTTGTGCAAGTTTTAAATTCTTGAAGTTACAATGGTTGTGAAGTAAACAACTAGATACATATTATAAATGCCTCTCGGTCCTGATAAAAATGATTCTCCAACAGAGAAGATGAGTCAATATGTATGTTAAAAAAAAAAACACCCGAAGAACACCCCCCCAAAAAAAACCCCGTGCAAAACCCACCATAAATTTCTAGTTCCTGCTCTGATATTTTTTTTTTCCTTTTCCTTTAGTTCCTTGGCATAGCATTTCTTGGGATTGGATTGTGGGCATGGAATGAGAAGGTAAGCTGAATATAGCACCAAACTTTGTTCTTCCTCTTTATCTCTCTTTTTCTGATGAAATGTTGAAATAGTAATATGCTGTGTATTTTGTGTCCACACACATTTTCTACTGAATCAAAATCAAGCCTCTCTGTCAAATAAAACCTTGGCTTGGGTTACCTAGAGGAACATCATTGGCATTTTTCCCAAGAATACCTTGGCAAGAAATCATGGCCAACACTCGCACATAAAATAACCATTTCTGTCCTTGCACACTCAAACTGCAGCTCAGATACCAGAACCCTTTACTGAGGCAGTATTGACAGTGTGTCTCCAGGAAATGGAGAGGGAGCCTACATGTCTTATAAATCAGCTTCCTGAAAATAGGCCTCCTTGGCTTTGCACTAACATAGCATTTTACTTGCTGTTCCTATTAAAAATACAAAAACAAAAAAAGGAGAAACAAAATGAACTCTGAAAACCAAGGCAAACCTTTGGGGAACACTCTCTGTTCCAAGACTGTAAAATCATCTTCAAAATGAGAAGTGTGTGTGTGTGTGAGGAGCGGGCAGGGAAAGAGAAAACATTTGTGAACCAAAGCCCAATTTTCAGTTTGCTTGCTGCTAAAGTTGGGAAGAAGATAAAATATCAAGACATAATATACAAAACAAGTCAGTATGTCTGGGGTTACTGGATGAAGAGTTGGCTCGCTAAAAGACAACAGCTAAAATGAAAGCCAGAGTTTCCTTTTCTTCTTTGTTTAAAAAATTGAAAATAATAAAACCTGGCCGATAACAATGGTGCTATGAAGTTCAGTTACATAATAGTTTTTTCTTCTTTTGATGGAAAACATTGAGTGAGTTACAAATTGATGTTCACTTAAGGCATTATAACTGGCGCTTGCAGCAGAAGAAATAACACATTGGAAGCTCTGAAGTTTTGCCGCTTAAAAATTCACAACAAATTTTGCTGGTTCAGAAATGAGTTGTTAACTTAGAGTTTAGTTGCTCTCTGTGTATGCCTTGAATGTAAATAATACAAATAGTAATGGGATATTGATTAACTCACACTGTATACACCTATATATATGTATATTTACATACCATATGATACTGATGTTCGATAGCTTGAATAGGCTTGGAAAGAGGTGCTGTGTCTATTTTCATTCAGCAAAGGTGCAAAAACATGTTGTTTTTAATACTCTGAGCATAATCTCAGAGCTTCGTACCTGTGTCTAAGCCAAACAGAACAGCATTATTTTGGAGTGGCTTTCTAGAATAGATTTAGAAATGTTTGTTTCATTGCAATAGGTAACAGAAGTGATTCCTCTTTAGAATGAATGAGCAGGTAAAGGAAAACCAGCTATAGTCTAGTGTTTTGAAGTCTATAGTGTGCCAGCCCTACAGCTAGAAGGTGTTCTGGCAGAGTAGTGGTTTTTTTAGGGTTTATGTATTTTCTATATGGGAAAGCATGCACCCTTTCCTGGGAAAAATGTATTCAATTCATAGTTGCTAATAGCCAGAAGCCATAGCTTATGTTTTTACTTGAGATTTGGACATCTGTTACCAAGTCATCTTAAACCATTTTTAATCAGATTCTGAAAGTGGAAGAAAATGCCATGTTGTTTTTAAGACCAGCAAATAAAACCACCTACAGCAGTTTAATATGTGTTAGCTCAGGGTCCATATGCAGTAGGTTTTCCTTTAGAAATTAATAAATAAAATACTCTTTATTGGTTTAAAGCACAGGTTTTTCCTTGAAAATGAGCATCTTTTCCCAGCTTTTTTAGCTGTTGCGTCCTGAAGTGCTTAGTGTGGACTGTTTCAGTTCATGGTTGTAACAAACAAAATGCCATATAGGTGTAGCTGAACCACAGAGCTCCTGAGCACAGACAAATTTGAGTTCTTGCTACAGTTTTGTAGCAAGAGGTATGGAAAAATGGACTTGTGTTAAGCTAATTTGAGTCCTTTGTTTCACTCAGCTCTCCAGAGGACAGGCATTGGCCAAAAGCTGCAGTCAGCAGGATCAAGTTCCAGATACTCATAGACCCTATGTAACTTAGTGGGGGGCAGATGAGTTAGATCCCAGACAGAGTTGTTCTTACTGCAGATGAGGATTTAGAGATGAAAGCCAAGTAGGTGATGCCCAAGGTTTGAGTGATCTGTATCTTAACTGAAAAGCACTTCTCTAGTTAGACTGATTCTTGCCTAAGGCTTAGGCATTGTGGGCTGTTGTAAGACAACAAAGCAGCTTGTTAGAGAAGGACATGGGGGTCCTACTGTTCACAAAATTGAGTGTGAGCCAGCGATGTGTCCTTGTGACAAAGAAGGCTAATGATGTCCTGGGCTGTACTAGAGTGTTGCAAGTTGAGGGAGGGAATTCTCCCCCTCTACTCAGTGCTGGTGCGGCCACACCTGGCCAGTTCTAGGCACCCTGGTACAAGAGGGATGCTGACATACTGGAGAGTCCAGGAAAGGGCTGCCTGGATGATTAAGGGACTGGAGCATCTCTTCTACAAGAAAAGACTAAGAGAGCTAGGAGTGTTCAGTCCAGAGAAGAATAGGCTCAGGGGAATCTTAATGTGTGTAAATACCTGAAGGAAGAGTGCGAAGAGGGGGAAGCCAGGCTGTTTTCAGTGGTGCCCAGTGACAGGGGCAGTGGGCACAAACTGAAGCACAGCAGGTGCTCTCTCTGAACATCAGGGAACACTTATTTTTTTACTGTGAGGGTGACCGAGCACTGGCACAGTTTGCCTAGAGATGATTTGGAGTCTCCCTCTTTGGAGATTGTTCAAGAAGAGTCAGGACATGGTCTGAGGCAGCCAAATCTGGGTGACCAGATGACCTCAGCCTTCTGCAAAGACTTGCTGCTGCCCAATGAACTAAGTCTTTATCAAAGTTAAACTTGATGCTCTTATTGTATAATGTATAAACATAAATTTGTAAGGTTTTTTTGTAGAAGCGGGTCTTCAGAAGGACTCCTACTTCATTTGGTGGCAGGGAGGATTTTCATTTACTTCTGTTTTGAATTGTGTGACTTTATATCCAGCTGTGTTTTTTTATAGCCTGGTCATACACTTGTATATACTTTTGCTACTTTGCAGAATCTTTTTGAAGTAAAAAGATAGTGTTCTAGGCCACATTAAAATTGCAGGAAAAAAAGGAAAAATAATCCACACTTTACAGGATTTCCATTTGCTGCTGGCTAAAACTAGTTTGTGGTAGATTTGTGAACTTGGTGGCTAGTTTTTCTTTTTTTTTTTTTTTCTAAGTTGGCTTGAATTCGCCCCTTTAAACTTTCTTGTAAAGAAGAAAAGCACAATAGACAGTCTCGTGACCTTCCTTACGGCCTTTGCAGGGAGGCAAAAGAGCTCATTTGTCAAATAGGCAATAGAATTGGCTTGACAGCCAGTCAACCAACCCTAAACAAAAACTGGGCAATTAGCATTCTGAGTCATGAACCTGAAAGAGAGCTGGGGTGGGTGGGGGCAATAAATGAATAAAGGGTGGAGGATGAATAAAGCCATCTATACATGGTTGTACTGTATAGCTCACAGTCTCACAGTGTTTTCAGGCATGCTAGACTTGGGCTTGCACCATAAAATAGTTCATCCATGGCAGTTAATTTCCACCCTTCTCCCTGCAACAGTGACATGAGCACTATTAACATAAAAAGAGTCTGTACTAAGCCCCAGCAACTTATACTACCTTTGCTCAGCAGCAGGGGAAAACATTTATGTTTCACTGTTTTTTTTTTAACCACTTCAAGTCATGCCTTCTGTTGACTCTTTAAAAATAAACTAAACTTGTATAAAATGTCTATTTCCCTCCTTTGTTGTATATATTAGATAGTGAAATCTCTAAGGCTGTTCATGGTATGATGCCCAGTAGGTGCTTTGGAAAATAAGTTTCCTGGCTATCTGCAGGAGATTTATATTCAAGAGTAGTGAGCCTAATGATGAATTGCTGTTATGTCTTCTGTCCGTGGGGACAGACTTTTTAGAAGGAAAGAACTGTGGTTTTGGGGTAAACTCCTTAGGAGGTAGCAAAAGTAGAGATACTAAAGTAGGGAAGAAATCTGCAGATCCTTGCAAATTTTGTTGATTAAACTTAGTACGTGCATTAAGTTTACTAAAATGAGGAGGGAGAAGTGGAAGAAATTGTTTGTCTGCATAAGTTTGGTTTCTAGGCTTTTCCTGTTAAATCAGCATAACTGGAAGACACTCCAGCTCAGAACAAGTGTGCAGTTTGTAGTACCAGTAAGTACCTCTGTGTGCCCACATAGTATTCTTAGTGAGTAGGAGCTCTAAATTTGGATCTCAAGTTTTAAGATAGACTTTTACTTGTTAATATAAGGTGATTTAGACCTGCTTTGGTGTTCTGGGACAGGCCAAACTCCCTACATAGAGACAGTCACAATTTGTCAGACCAAGTCTGTCTCTTCTCGTCCTGAAGTGAAAACCACAGTTGTTTTCAGGAAAAAATTCTCACTTCTCTTACTGTCCCAGTGAGTGGCAGACATCAAGAAGGAGTGATACACTACTCACTCCATAATTGTTATGCATACATGTCTATCACACAGTTCTTCTAAAAACTGTTGCCAACAAGGAAACTGTGCACATATATCCTGTGGTTCTGTATGGGCTGAAGGATACCCAAAGCATATATCCTGCCTCCAAGTCAGGGCTGTGTGTGGATTTTACATGATTGACTAAGAGAGTGAGGGATACTAATATTCACTGTTACATTTTGTTTTAATTTCAGTACATAAAGATGAGTAATCTAAACAGGCTCCTAAACAGTTTACTAGTGTTTCTAGTTAGTTACTTTATAGCCCTGAATCCTGAAAAATCTAAAAATTTGTATCTTGTAATGTGTTTATGCCATTTATTCACCTATTGAACTCCTCTTTGTTAGAGCAAGAAACAAAACTAGTTGTTCTCCTTTATTAGACACTGCTGCTTTTACTGTTTGCTGTGGAATATGCAAAACCAACAAAAATCAAGGAAATAAGATTTGTAAACATCCCCCAGCTAGTTTCTTGCTTGCAGAGACAAAATTCTGAAGTAGAATTAATTTGGCATGTTTCAATGACTATTGTTCTGTTCCCCATTCTCATTCAGACGCGCAGCATGGAGAAACTGCATGGATTTTATGACTAACAAAGCAGAGAGACATTTTTCCATTTTAAAGTAATGCATTTAGAAATACTCTTATTTACCGTCACCCCCACAAGTTCCTGTTTGCCAGTGATTCTAAGTCCCACAGACAAGCCTGTGAAAAGGCTAAACCTCTGTTTGCAAAGAAGAAATGTTTCAAAAGATCCTGTGTCAATGAATCTTTTTGATCTTCTGGGCTTTTTGGTTTGTCCTTCCAGTAATGGAATTCTGCAGCAGAGAAGTTTTTTTTCACCCATTTTGGAGGAAATGGAAAATAAAGAGTAGCTGATTTCTCCCGTCCTACTGCTGTGTTGAGTCCTGTTCTTTTACACGCATTCCTGTAGACCAAATTCCATATATTCTCACAGTGTATTACCCATTTGTTCCCTAGGATGATAGTTCTCCTAAGGTGTCTCTGACTCAGCATGCCTTGAATTTTGATTACAGGATCAGCTTTTCAAAATTGCTGCTGCCTGGTATTTCAGTTGGTGCCATTCTCTTGCCCTGCAGTGTGGTACTGGGCCTGCTAAATCAGCAGCTGTTCACAGCAACAGACGATCTGGAAATCTCACTAGTTTGTTAGTGCACTTGTGACTCCCTTCTCTTTGGCCTCATTAGGAACCCAGGATTGCATCAGATTGTATAGGTGTGACAACACTGAGGCACTGCTCCAGCCAAGGTGACTGTCTTGCTTTGGGTTCAGAGTGCAGAGGCTGTGCCTGCTAAATACAGACGGTGTGGACCAATAGGACAGGAAATGGTGTTGAAGTTCCAGCTTGCAAACCCTACAGGTTTTGAAAGGTTTTGAATTCTCTTCAGCTTAGTTCTAGGGTGATCTCATGAACTTGAATGCCTGCTAGTGGTTGGAGCACGAGTTATGTTCCAGGGGCACATCTTCATTTGTAAGTAATCTGGTCTGTGTGCTCTGGGACTGGTGTGAACTGAAGCATAGCTGGTGAAAGCATAGCATTCACTTCAAATGAACTGCTGGATATGAAATATTAAAGTAGATGTGCACCAAAGGCAGAAGATGGAGACAGGAACCTGTCTCTGGAAAGTAGTACAAGTTGTTCTGATGATCTTAAAGAGTACAAAATGGAGAGGGGGTGAGGTGTGCACCCTTATTGCTTTTGCATGTGACTCTTGCTTTCTTATTCTTTATTGATGGGATAAAGGTAGACAACTATGCAGCTATAATATCAGGAGGGGCATTCTTTAGTTCCTGTGTTCAAAACCAGCAGTTTTCCTTTGCCTCAAGCAATACATGAGATCCTACTTTTAGTGCAGAGGGCTCTGACCATGGGGAAAACATGGCATGACAACAGAGGGCCTGTCAGGAATTTCTCAGACTGTTTTTCTGCCTGTGCTCACATACCATAAGGAGAAGACTCAGTTCTGCAGGAGCTTCTGTTATACCTGGCTTGGTTGTCTCGTATTTCTTTGTGGGGTAGAAGGCACCCTTTTGTTGGAGAAAAGAGCAGGTCCTACTGTTTTGACTTTCTCTGCTGAATTTGGGGTGGGGTAGAAATATGAGGTCAGTCTTCCTTTTCCATCCGTGCATCCTAGTGCTTGAAGTGAAATACATTTCACAAATAAAGGAACTTTTTTCATAACTTCATTGTTATGTATTTTAGTTCACTTATGGATGATGCTTTTGTTGTTTCACTACCCAAACGAATTTTGACTTGTGTTGGATTACAAGATTAATTAACAACTCACGCACTGTTATGTACAGCAAGGAGGGTGGAGGAACAGAGCAAACAGATGATCTGGAGATTAGCCAGGGAACATGTCCTGCTGACTCTCCTTGTGGGACTACAGCAGAGCCCTAAGTTGACTCCATGGGGAGAAGAAAAATATTTGAGTATGTAGCTTTTTACAAACAAAGTGTTTTCTGCCAAATACAGATTACACACGTGCCTAAACTACTAAGAAAGTGATGTGCATGTACCTCAAAAATAACCATGCTTCCAAAATGAGAATGTCTGTTTAGAGGAAAAAAAATAGTTCCTCCTTTTAGAAGTTATGGTATCAGAATGCCTGCAACTATTTAACAGTAAAGGTTGAAGTGGGCAACTGCAGTAGCATTGCTGAGGAAAAATACCTTGCATTTGTAGAAAGCCTGACGCTAAACTATTTGCAGGTGGTTTGTTTAGATCTTGCATTGATGCAAGAGAGAAGTGTACAGTCACCATATTCCATGACTGACTGCTCATGAGGATTCAGAGCAGATCACTGGAGGATGCAGTGTTAGAATGAGATTCTTGATCCTCTGCTCAAGCACCTCTGGAAACATTCCCTTCTGCTTTTGGCTAAAAATGGGACGAAGACAGAATTGGTCACTACCAGCTGTTTTTACATCTCTGTCAAACTTTCCCTCGCAGTAGCCATTGCAGCCAAACAATACTGAATACTGTGGTAGTTGGTACATTAGGCGTTATAGAAACCTGTGGTGGAGAGGAAGAGTATGTGCCTAGAGGGACCGTACGTTTAGTTCTTCTTAACAGTATAAAGCAAGATAATATTCCCCAGTCGTTGCCCTGCTGCTTGAAGCAAAATATGCTTTTCTTCAGGGTATTGCACCACTGTATCTTCAGAGAGCTTATCTGTAAGTGTCCAGAAAACAAGACTGGAAAACTGTTTTTCCAGCAGTAAGCAACCATATTCTATCAGACTACCCCTGTACATCTCTAGCTGTAACCACAGAGCACTGTCTGTGTTTCTCATTCCCACTGCTGGCTATTGTTTTATTGCCAAAGCCTCTCTGAAGATTGTATATCCTGAGATGTCCCTCCAGAATACTGATAACTTGGGGTTCATGTACAGTACAAATGAGAATTACACAGTATGTGCTTTGCATTGTCAGGATGTATGATTTGGGATTTATCCAAGCTAGGCTTATGATAGCCATGTGTGCACTAGCAACAGATGTACATAAGATGCTTTCTAAGGACAGCAAACAACGGCAGATAAAGCTTGTGTTGTTCTGTTTCAGTACATGTCAGATCCCAGCTACCCTGAGGAGCTGGAACCTGGAAGAGATGAGAGATTGGATAAGTGTCTTGTGCCAGGTGGCCGGCCAACATGTGGCATACCAGGATCCTAAGAGCCCGACTGTGCTAGAAAATCAAGTAAAGTGGGGAAAGGCATGATCAGAAAAACAGTATAAAACTGGTTGAATAAATTTTATTGCCACTGACTTTCATGACAGTGTGGCAGAATGCAAAGTGGTGTGTTTCTTGCTACACTTCTTTATATTATGACTAGCTTCTCTGAGAGTATTGTCCACAAATGTGAGCTGAATTTCAACTGGATTTCTTTTCATTTGAATTTAACTACTTTCATATGGAAAGAGGTTGATTTAGCATACTAATTTTCTTTGGGTTTTTTGTTGATTTATTTAGTTTTGTTTTGTGTGTTTTTAAAGAAAGACGAAGTGTTGTACAAAGAGAGACTGAAATGGCTGTTCATCCATCTTGGATTTTTTTAAAGTTAATACAAATAGTACAAAGACAACATCCTTTCTCCAGTGACTGTTTTTACACTCCACTATTCTATGGTCCATCAACTTCAAATCAGCTAATATTAAAAGAGTAGTACTTGCTTTAAGGTAGAATTTATTCTCATGTTGTGGTAACTATATAGGCACAGAAGAAAGGACTTTAAAACTTTGTGAAGACATCATTTCAGTAGTTTTTTTTTCCTTGAGGCAGAGCTCATGCTTCCTCTCTTGTGTATGGCCATAGCCAAAGGCCCAGAGTTTTTCAGAGGTTTGTATGTTAATGGATTATACTGTTTATATTGCTTGTTAGCCAGCAAGTTGTCTTGGATTTCCTTTCTATGACAAGTGTAATGAAGCGAAAGTAGTGGGAAACTTTTGCACAAGTTGATATAAGTGTTAATGACAGGTGGGTGTTCATTTCATCCTGGTGTGTACCATCTCTTCACTGAGATGGTCCCAGAAGAGGGGACGGGCCTCCTGGTTTGCTTTGATAGCAGTCCTGGCTTTGAATTGTGTTATGTCATTCCTTACATCTATTTTTGCGTTTTTAATGAATGACAGTAAGGCTAGTACTATATGTAATGTAGGAGGAAAGTGAAGAATCTGATTTTTTTTTCTTTTAAATTTTTTTCATCCCTCTCTGTCAGGCAAAAGGCTTCTGTAGTAGGAGGGAGAAGAATCCGCTTTAAGAATGTCATTCATGCTGTTGGATTCTCGTTCATACTTTAGGATTGAGTTGTACTCAGGTTTTTGTTTTGCTTTTAGCCTACTGGCCCTTTCTACGGCTCCTTGGTGTGTGCATTGGAGAAATTCAGGTGTACATTTTATCTAGTCTGTCCTTGTCTGCAGAATTAAAAAGTTTTGAGTACTGTTTTCGTTTACTACTCGCTCAATGTCAGTTTTGCTTGGGAAACTCTATGATTGCAGGCTACGTGAAGTAATGTATTAGAAATATTGGTAGCATGACACTTGATATATTTTGAGTGGCCCAAAATAGATTTTTATATATAAAATAATCACAGTTCTAAAGCCACAGTTGTGAACAGTCATCTATTAAAAATTTAAAAATTATTAAATCTATTTCCTTCTAAATTATTGCTGGTTTGGGACTGTTTCAAAGAAACAAAGGGGATACGAATAGGAAAAAGGAAAAGGATGAAGAACCTAATAATTCTGCAAATAAGGAGCTGTAGATGTAAAGGTCTATATTGCTGCTTTTCAAGCCACAGAAATAATCAGGAGTTAGTAGGAAGCAGTAGTCCAGAGCTCTCAGCCAGGTTTCAGGCTTCTTTGAGGAAATGCAGCAGTGTGCTTTGCATTGACCTACAGCACCAGGGAGGGGCATGAAGAAATAGTAACACTTCAGCGTTTTTCTTCTGCCAAAAAGCTTTAGGAAACTGTAAGTGTTCCTGTGCAAACACACTGGAATAAGGGAGACTTTGTACTTGCTTCTTGATATGACCCATCTGTTCAGCATCAGCCAAGGGATTACTGGCATCACAACCCAAGCTCTGCTTCTAAGGCGAAAATGGCATTACAAGCAGACTGTGCTGACTGTCATATCTAAAACACAGCATATGTGATTTAACATATGATAGGTCTAACCTAAGTTAGTGTAAACCATATCCCAAGACAAGTCCTTAGACTGTCTTATGTACTACTAAGAGCCTTTACATTATTTTCAAATTTTTCCTGCTAACTAATTAGTCAGTAGCCACTTTATTTCTAGAATGAGGTTTTGGCACTGGAGGTGCCTGAATCTGAATTGGCCAGGTATGTAGTTTGTCTAAATTGGGTGTAAAATTTTTTTGTTGCAAGATGCTGCAAACTAGGACATCAGTTCTAGTTTCTGATGATTGTGGTAAATACTGAGCATAAATGCTAAATCCAAGGTGATTTTATTGCTATTGACTGCTTTTTCTGTCATAGCATGTGTAACTGTATGTATAAATGGTGTATATGGTATGTAAAATGCACCTCAGCATGAGTAATAAGATTGAGTTTTGTTCAGATATCTATTCTGACTTTCTGGAAGACAACAACTTACAGCTACAGAAGCAGAAAATGCCCTATGGGCTTTTTACAGAAGACTCCAGAAGCACGTTTTATTGTTCATTCACATGTTGATTCAGAAACATTGTACATAATTGCACTTTTTATCTCTTTTGGAATGCAAAGATTTTCTTAATTGTGTTTTCTTGCTGTAGTTTAGAACAGTTATTTTGCTGTAGCCTTCTGCCTTTTCAAAAAGAAAAATGCAGACAGAATTTGTACAAGTGAAAGCTAAACATGCTTACTATCCCTTGGCATTGTCTCTTTCCCAGGGAGTGCTGTCCAATATCTCCTCCATCACCGACCTGGGAGGCTTTGATCCTGTTTGGCTCTTCCTAGTTGTAGGAGGAGTAATGTTCATATTGGGATTTGCGGGATGCATTGGAGCTTTACGAGAAAATACTTTTCTGCTCAAATTTGTAAGTACCCTTTGCAACTCTGGTGTACATCAGTTACACAGCATGTCGTGTTATCTGTTCTGCTTAACTGTGTAAAGCTTTTAAAATGTATTTTGGGGAGGAAGGTGTTATCCTGAGTGAGAGTACCACAAAAGCACTTAACTTTTAACACTTTACAGCTCTTCAGTCTCTGGTGCTTACTGGTTGTGTTTTCTTAAGGTTCAAAACTGTTGGTGGTAAGAATCATAACATGGACTTACTGCTTTTCATATGGATATAGCCTAATATTTTGCTTTCCTGTCACAAAAAGAGAGAAATTTCTGCTGAGAATCTGTGTATTCAACTTGGAGGCCATCATAAGCTGCCTATGAAATATGAGGGATGTAGATACACCCCTGAATGTGACCCATGCGGCTTCTGCTGTGCAAGTGCCCCCCATGGTAGAGAGGAGATAGGACTTTTAGGAGGGGTTGCATGCTGATATCCTCAGTCTGTGCTGTTTAGCTGATTTGGAAAGGCTTCATTGGTTACTTTCAGTGCTGGGGCCTGAGAAGGAAGAAGGGAGGAGAATGTGGCCAGCATGTGTAAAGAAAATGCAACTTGTCTTCTAGAACTCTGGGCCAGACTGTTGGTTAGGAAAGTAGTTGCTGATATGCAAACATACCTCAGTGTGCAGAACTCCTTTAGCTAAGTAGCTTGGTTCTGTTTTTTGAAAGCCTTCCTCCTGTAAGCTTTGAAGATGAGGATGACAGTTCCATTTTAGATAAATTGAAGATTTATAATAAAAATGTAAGATTCTTTCCTCCACCACTCCCACTTCCAGAGGTGGGCACAGCCTGGGTAATAGTTGTGTCTCATAACCATTAACAGTTAATATATACATGAAAATGCTTTCAGGGAAATAACTGCCTCAAAGTGACACATTTGGCTCCCACAGACATGTTGTATATGGGGAGGAGGCAATTGAGAGTTACAGTTCTTGAGGCATTTATAAAGCAGCTTGTAACACTTTTTTTTCTCGTCTTCCTTGCTTCTCTTAGCTTGCCTAAAATGAACCCATCTGCTGTACCAGAAATAGCTTCCCATACAGCAGCTGCAGGAGAAATTAAAAATGCATCTGAACACACACAGAGAGCATATTAAAATGAAACTCAAAGGCGCAGTTGCAAAAGGGATGGACTTCCAGTATACCAGGACCCCCTGTGTGTTCTGAAACAGTGTAGACTCAGTGGAAATGCTTAGAGAAAGTGGCAGATCATTAGTAATGCCTTTGGCATCCATTGCATTTGCATTAATCATAGCAGCCTCATTTGGTTTTAATGTGGATGTGAGTCATTTCATAGACATTCCGCTCTTAGTCATTAATTAAGTTCTGCTGTTACCAATTTTTGCTTTGTCTGCTTAGGCAAAGCTTTGCCAGTGAGAGTAGCTAAAAAAGAAGTTACGTAGAAAGCATTTTACTGGCACTATTTGTTGTTCATGCCTTTGAAAATACTAAATGTTAAATGTAAAATATTAAATGTAGAAATTAAGGATGGGTTTTCAAGGGCCTAATATGTGATGACTAGCCATTTTCTTGAAACTTACGGTGAATTCTTTTGGATCTCTTTGAAAATCCTAGTGAAATGTCCAAAGTTTGAATTTGTTGGCATTTCTGTTATTTATTAGACTAGAATTAAGATTTGTGTACTACAGCCCTAATAAGAAATGGTGTATTTTTAATTTAAACTTTCCTGTGTGCTAGAATGGCTTGAACTTGCACTGAAACAAATAAAGCCTTATCACTGGATACAATTATGAGCCTTGAAAAAGTTTTTGGTCATAAAGGAAAACAATTTTAACTTTTTTTTTATTTTCTTCATAGTTTTCTGTATTTCTTGGAATTATTTTCTTCTTGGAGCTGACTGCTGGTGTTCTAGCATTTGTTTTCAAAGACTGGATAAAGGACCAGCTGTATTTCTTTATAAACAACAACATCAGAGCATACCGAGATGACATTGATTTGCAAAACCTCATAGACTTCACACAGGAATATGTAAGTTGGACTATGTTTTTTTTTTTTTAAAGCTTACTTTAAAGAAATATTCTAGCATATAACACTTCTGATTGTGTATATATATATGTATATTTGTCTTTACAGAACTTTTACAAATGCACAGCACCTGTGAAAAGTGGTTTATTTGTTGACGTATGACCTAGTAAAACAAGGTGGAGAGTAGGGGTGACTTATGCTGGAAGACTTAGTGTGGCAAATCCATTAAGTTGAAATATAGTATTGTGGGAGCTATCACACCTGTTAAAAAAATTATTCCTTTTCTAAGTTTAATTTGGTCCTAAGATGAACGTTGGTGTAGTTTTAGCAACATTGGAGTTGCTACACCACACTGCAGAGTGGCAGAGATATTTGGTTGGTCCAAATGAAACTACAGTGTTATTTCTTCTGAAGTAGACTTAGTGGAATTGGGCCACTCATAGAGTTCTTGTGACTCTAAATTCTCTAAGTGATTCTTGTTCTCTAAGTGACACTACATCTGCACTTAGGAGGGAGGGGTGAAGCCAGAGATGCACCTGCTTGTGAGGGTTAAGCTCTGTAATTTAACAGTGTGTGTAAAGGAGAATTGCACTGGCTTTTGCACACAGGTTGTTCTGTCAGTACCTTCTTGCTTCAGAACTTGGTTCTGGCCTGTGTTGATGAACTCTGCTTTGAATGTAGCCCTGTGTGGCTAAGTGTTGGTTGAATGCATGTTTACTAATTTTTGTGCATTCTGCAATTAAGATAGTTTCAACATTTGATTTGCTTCTCTGTGCCTGGGGGAAAGATGGCAAGTAACAGGATGTGGATATTTGCACTGATTGGAATTTTGTCCAGTTGGGAGAAGGTCAGAGGTCACTACATCTGAAAGCAGAGGTCCATTTGTATGCAACCAAAAGCCTACAGTCCATCTGTGCAATCACTCCATGAAGCTTTCTCTCCTTATTGGATTAGCACTCTTAGCAGATAAGTCAGGGTCATCGCAAGTCTGGAGATCAAGCTACTTTTTCAGCTAGTAAAGATAGTGCTTGAAGGCAACATGCTCAGGTATTGCAAAGAGAACTGTGCTACATCTAGAAGGAGGGAATTGCTATTCCAATGCTTTTAAAAATGTGGTTTGTTTGTGAGGTTTTACATCTTAAAACTTTTTTAAGTTGACACAGATGGGTTCGTTGGGCTAGCTTCTTAAATGCTGTAAACAATCAGTGCTCCACTGATCTCCAGTCCATTCTTTGTAGTTCAGCAAAGTGCACCAGTTCTTTGTGTGTTCAGCATGTTTTGCCAGAGACTAAGCCTGCCTTTTGGGCAAATGTACTCTTTGAAGGATTCAATAAAGATGTTATTTGTGAAGTGTGTGATGCTCAGGAAACAGTGTGTTCATACAGTCTGATGTACAGACAGGCAAAGTTCCCCCCAAAAATGGGTAAAGGAATAGCTGTACCAGTGTAGCCCTCAGAGCTGATTAGTTCTGTTGAGAATCCTGGGCACATTAGACTGGACAGAATGTCACGCTCTTGGCTCTACTGTCCCTTGGGCCTGAGCTTGTAGGCTTGTGCAACTCTGTGGTGTTGTTTGGGCTTTTCAGCTCACTCTCCACTGGTTTCTCTCCAGGGAGCAGCATAGCAGGGTGTGAGCGTAACTTTAGTCACATGATAACTTTAGAACAACTTACAGGTTTGGAATGCTCTTTAAAGAAACAAAAAAAAAAATCCCCGAAAAACCAACCAACCAAAAGAAGCCAGTGGGAGTGTCAGATTTTGTTTTGAAAGCTAGAGGGAAACTGGCAGCAGTGATTCATGTTACTAATGCTGAGATTTTTGTTCTGAAAGTTAAGAAGCTCTCCTTTCTTTGTTCTAGTGGCAGTGCTGTGGGGCTTTTGGAGCTGATGACTGGAACCTTAATATTTACTTCAATTGCACAGATTCCAATGCAAGTCGAGAGCGCTGTGGTGTGCCATTCTCTTGCTGTACTAAAGACCCTGCTGTAAGTGACAGTCAAGAGGGTAGGATTGGTCTGTTGTTCCAATTGTAAACAACTCTTCAAGATTTTTTTATTACTTTTTTTTGTCTGGAAATCATGCATAATCATTACCTTCTCACCAACCTGTATTTTTCTTGTTCTTGCAGCTCAGCTTAGCACTAACTTTTCTGCAGACAGCAAAAATCCTAACCTAACTTAAGTCTTCATTGTTTGTTTTCTGTTGCTTTTCATTAGAATGAGAGAACCATGGGCTTGGCTGAATGTAAATGTTAATTTTAGCAAGTATAAAAAGCAGAAGCTCTTAATGAGTTGAAGGATATGAGCTTTCAATTGAAAATCATCAGAACAGCAGCTCTTAAGATCAGACACTCTGAAGGAGATATTATTCATTATTTAATGCAGTGTCCTGAGGCTGCAGCCAGTTTGACCCAGTTTATTCCAGGTACAGTAATGAATGTCGGTCTGTGCCTTGAAGAATTGACATGTTTGCATTAGTGTCTGGAGTTGGGTATAGACATCTTCACATCCTCTCTTTTTTCCCCCTGTAATATTACTGCCTGTCCTTTAGTCACCTGAAATCAGACTTGAGAAGTCAGAAATTGTTTGAGGGAGCAGCTTTTTGGTAAATTTTCATGTCTTTTAAAATAGTTCTGGATCAAGCAGAAAATCTTGGAGCCATGGCTTGCTAGTACGGACATGATCAAGAATGAAGAGAAAAGTGTAAGGAAGCTTTCACTAACAGTGGAAGGCTTGGAACAGGGATGGGTGTGTACATGGAGACTGTTACGTGCCTAACAGTGTGTACATTTGGCTTTCATATAGCTTGAAAGAAGCTGGCTTTGAGTGTTTGCATTATCTAGCAGTTCAGCTGTGGCTTTTTCTCCACCTGGAATGACTTAAGAGTTCCTTGAATATATGAGTCTAGCACTGACTGAAGTTAGGCAACTTGCCAACAGGCACCTCAGGTGCTTCCTGCCTTGCTAGTGCAATGCAGTCACTGCTCCCGGCATCCAGTCATTGCTGCTGCACTCCCCCTCTTCTGATAAGGTACTGCCACTTGCACAAGCTGGTTCTGGTTCCTCTGCAGTGAATGTGTCTTCACAGTAATTTGAATGTTTCTCACAAACATAGCTGAAAATGTTTCAATGGGATATTAAAACAAAACGTGGATTAGGCTCAAGCATTACATTATGCTTTGGATTCCCTCTACTGTTTGCCTGTCTCCCCACCCATCCACACAGAGAGGTCATCACAACCCAGTTTTAAAACTATAGTTGGTATAAAACCAAACCAGTGACAGCAGTACAAAATCCATCCTAAAGTTCTCTCTCTCTATTTGTTGTGTATATGGCTATGCAGTTTCTTAGAGTGTGATGCAGGAACCAGAAATTTGAAGATTATTCTCATTCATTGTAAGGAAGCAACACACTTAATTGCCTTTAAAATAAAGACTAAAAATATTAGGAGTCATGTATATAATGGATATAATTGTAAACAAGCTGTGACTTCTTCAGTTGCAGTGATTAAATGCAGGATTATTCTGTAGAAAAGCAAATTTGTCCCTTTTGGAATTAGTATTCAGTGTTGGACTGATGCAAAGAGTTATGTAGATGCTTTATTGAACAGAACTTGCTTTTAGTTTAGCTTGAATCAGGAAGTCGTAAGTTTAAGGTAGACTAAAATAAACATCTTAAAACAAATTTTGACTCCTGTAGTTCACTTTGCTATAGTTTAGCAGGTTCCTGTACAGGCAAATGTAGTCAAGTTTGTTTATTTCCATTGCATTCTTTGTACTTTCTTTCAGTTAATGAATTCCAAGGCTAAAGGCAGAAGGCATTAATGATGAAGCATTCAGTTACAAGGAGGAAAGCTTAAAATCCCTCTGTCGGAATCTTAGGTACTTTTACAGCCTTGAAGAGCTTGTCACTTCGATCCTGGAACAGAAGCATTCATCTCATTGAAAGATACAAGTGGCTCAAATCTTAAAGGTCCATTAAGGGAATCCAGTTTGGGCAGCTGACAGAATGCAACCTGGTGTTGTACTTCCTGCGAAGTGAGGAAACAGAGGAGCTTTAGTCCTGATAGGAGATAATTTTTTCCATATGGCTGCTTTTTAAAATCCATTTCTCCACTGCCTGCCTTTCTCACTTCCCACAATTTGATTACATTGTGGTGTTTAGTACACCTCGCTAAGATTGGCTGATTTTCTCACTTTCTTGAGTAGTTCCTTCTTCTGCTCATTGTTATTGTATGATAAGCCAGTAACTTAATATTTTGCTCCCTTTGTGGATGACACTTGCTTTGTTTTATTGCCATGAAATAATTGTGTACAAAGTAAAAATGCATCTTCAGCTGTCAGTGGATAACACTTGTTCACTAGGCAAAGTCTTCCAGAGTTTTATTACCTGTGCTTTGGGAGTACTAAAGGAAAGGAAGTAGGAAAAAAAACCCCTCCATTCCCATTGGTATCAAACTTCTGTAAGAATGAACATGCAGTAAGAACACATTATCCCATCTATTCTTTTTTCTTTCTGGTTTTTGGAGAGGAACTAGATACTGTATATATTTCTAGGGACATTCCCAGAAAGAACTTGCAACTTCTGCAACAGAACTGCCCCTTGTCACCTCTTCATTCTGCACAGACTGAACCCTGAAAATGTTAACAGTATTCTTGGCATATATTTTTTAGTATAGACAAAACCTTTACAGCAGAAGGTTCTTCCACTTAAAATAGATGTTCCCTATTCCCTTTGCTTTGGCTTCTGAATGCTTGTATCTGGAACATGGAGTTCACCCAGGTGGAGGGCTGATTTTCCCAGCTTGCTGACTAAATGATGAAAACGGTTTTTTGACCATGTGCTTTTGTTTGTTGTAAATAATTAGTAACACTGAGTGGAAGAAGAAGGCTTTGTTTTAAAGCAATATGCTAATCAAAGTTATGGTGATTGTCTTATTTACATACAGGACCAACTCCAGGGATCCGGGAGAGGGTGTTTGGGAGACATTTCACTAATTCTCTCTCTCTCTCTCTCTCTCTCTCCCTCCCCCCCCCAGGAAGATGTTATTAATACTCAGTGTGGCTACGATGCAAGGCAAAAACCAGTAAGCTTTTTTTTTATTTTCTTTCTATTGTGGTATGTTAAGGATCTGAATCCCTGTTGCAAGAGCAGATTATTTTACTGATGGGATAGTTCAGTGTAATTATCTCTGTTTTCTTCCCTCTTCTCCTTGGCAGGAAGTTGATCAGCAGACTGTTATCTACACTAAAGGCTGTGTTCCTCAGTTTGAGAAATGGTTGCAGGACAACCTTACCATAGTTGCTGGTATATTCATTGGGATAGCATTGCTGCAGGTAAACATCACGCTCCCTGTAATGTCACACAGAGGAATAACAAATAAAGTGAATATATGAGGGGGGAAACTGTATATGAGAACTGGAAATACGGTGTCAGGTGCCCTTAGAAATATAATGTGCTGGATTTAGTGAGGGGATCTAAATGTATGAGGCTTTCTTTGTGTTAAGGAGTATTTAATCTTTATCTATAGGGATGCATTTTTTTCTTTTCAACTCTCTGTAGGTCAAAACAAACACTCTGTTAGATAAAGCTTAGGTAGAGGTTTTTAGTCCCTACAGACTTACTGTTTCTAGTGGTGTTTAAATGAGCAGCAGAAAGCCTTTAGAATTGCTTTTGTTGAAGCAAGACTAGAACTGTTCAGTTTTCTGAAACCCAGTGGCACTACAAAAATACCGGCATTACAGGAGTTTTGCGATATTCTTCCTTCTTGCCATTTACTGTTAATTTGATTTCTAACTCTCTGTTTCTTGTTTTCATACCTAAGTTCTGTATAACCTAAGGAGTTGGACTTTGTGAAGAGTTGTCTTATGCTCCAAATGAATAAACTGTTGTCTCTTCCAGATATTTGGGATATGCTTAGCCCAGAATTTGGTTAGTGACATTGAGGCTGTCAGAGCCAGCTGGTAAAACTGCTGAAGTAACCACAACAAGACACTGGACAACTGAAACCCTCTGAAACCTCCAGTGTGTCACTCCGACACCAAGCTGTATGGACATGGGTGACAGGGAAGCCTTCTCTCCAGAGTAGTCTCAAGTCTAAGTTCCTGATATTGCAGTGAACTCGTGTTTCTTTGGGTTGGGGGAGAGAAGAGTGGGCGATTCAAAATCTGCTGCTCACTGACAATTTTTTTTTTTCTTTTAAACCACCACTTTGAAAGCTGTTGAGCCGTGAATCTCTACTGTATTCTTGATTTTGAGTAACAAGTGGACACTTTTTTAAATTGGTGTATTCAGTGAGACAGAGTTGCATCGTTGTAGTCTGTGGATATGCTGTTTATTCTTCATGTCATGAGCTCTTTGGTAGCTGCCAAATATTCCTGAGATAGTCTATCTCCTCACCACTCCATAAAGGAGCAATCTTCTTGTTTTCACAGCTAAACATAGCTACATGCATAAACCCATGAAGCAGGAAGTAACTTTCTATGCATCTATTGTACAGTAAAAGAAATTGTTTTTAAAACAAGGGAATTTTTTTTTTACTCAAGCTTCCAACCATCTCCCTGTAGTACTTTGAGGTTGGAATCGGCAAGCTCACAGGGAGAATTGCCTAATTTTATCAAGATCTTTCTTCCTTCTCCACCCTTGTATGAAGGGAAAGGAGTTTTATATTTGACAAACAAGGGTTGTAGAGCCCTTGGTTGCTGCCATACCTTTGGACATCAGTCTTTTAAGGCAAGGATGGGATATAACTGTATAAATGTATGAAAGCAGTGTGAATGTTGGGTCCAAGTGAAGAAGAATATTCAAAGAATGATTTATATATTAACTTAAAAAAAATCAAAACATATGTATCTGATATGGCAAAATCTTCTGTTTCTCTGAAGTTTAGTGTAACCTAATGTATTTAGGGATCTTGCTGATATTAATGCTTTGACATACTCCTGCAAAACTTCATTTTTTGGTCTGTTCCTAGCTGAGGCTTTGGTCTTTCTTTTTTTCTTTTTCTTTTCACTTGCATGAGCTGTGGAGTAAGAATCTGTGACACTCCAGTGCTTTAAATACGTGCATATGTTTCAATACAGTCTAATCCAAACTTATTTATTGGTAAATGCATGTGATTATGGAAAGATCATATCCCATTCTCTTGGAAGTTGGAGAGAACAGTTTTTGCCAGAGTAAATGCATACCTCCAGTGAACAAATCCTTGCTATGGAGATGTCTCCCTTTCTTGCTCTAAAGGCAACAAAAAGCTTTCTTGAAACAACAGAATAAAAGTTTTAAAATAGAGGTGTTTATTAGGATCAGCCAAGACAGACTCTTTTGAATTGGGCAAAAGAGAGTAGAATTTGGAATAAAGCACAAGTAGTGGAAGAAGGCTTACATCAGGCTCCATCCAGCTTAGGGTTTTTGATTTGTTCTTCACTAACAATAGTAAACTTACAGACCTGACCATGGCTTGGGTAGTTTTATTGCACTTTGTATAAGTTAAGCTTGTTGTATGACCCTTCTCACTATCTGCAGAACCAGTCATGAAAGCTGTGGGTTCTCAGCTCCTGCTTTGGTCAGACAGTGACAAAGGGTTTGCATCACCTCCTTGTAAGAACTTAACATCTTTCTGAGTTGAGTTTCCTAAAACATGAGGTGCACGGAGTAGAAAAAATGAATGCATTGCTTTCAGAGCTTCTCTGTTCTGGGGGATGGATAGAAGGCTGATCTGACGACCTGTTAAAGCCCTTTCTGGTCCTGTGACTCTTAAACAAATGAGTATACATACCCTTGCACGTTTTGCCTTTCTGTGCTTTAGTTGGCCATGGTTTTTTTACCCTCTGAAGGCTGGTGATAGGCACACCAGCGCTTCACAGTTGCCTCAGACAGACAGACAGACCCGTTGTCCTCCTGTCTTTGAGCATTACCTCATCCTCTTCTGGTTAACTCCCACTGACTGGCTCTGAATCAGGCAGCTTCCATATCCCTTGGTATCTGCTGTTAAAGGCCAGCCATGACTCAGAGTATTTTTTAAAAGCCTTTGAAATTCACTGTCCATAATAAAGTTGGTTCCACCTCACCGCAGTGTTATGTTTTTCTTAGCCACTCCTCAACTTGAGGAGTTACTGGTGTTTGTTTTTCCCCAAAAGGGGCACACCATTTTGCCTGATAGCAGCAGGAGAGGCAGATTATCAGCACTGATATTGCTGCGTTGAAACAAAATGATGCAGGGAGGAATCAGGGAAGCGGGGTTGAGGAAATAACCCTTCCACCAAAGAGCCTTGATTGTGACCCAGGGCTTTGGTTTGGAGGAAAAAAAAGCTTAATTACAGAAACATTCCTTGTTGCCACTGATCTTGAATACTGCTGTTGCTGCTCTGGGCTTCTGAAGACAGCTTCGTTCTTCTACTTGAATTTCTGCAGTTGTACTGTATTGGCCTTCTGTCTTGTCACGCTGTTCTCTCAGTTCCAGTCTGCTGGATGTGCTGTTGGCAGTGTCAGACTGATAGGAGGGTAGATGCTCTGAGGTGAGCAAATCTTGTTCTCACTACTTGCTTGTGTACACACAGATGTGCAACACTTCTGCTGAATCCCAGAATGACTGACTGTTCTTACAAAAACCACTAAATAACTTATTTTTCTAGAGCTTGTCTTTATTGCTGCAGATGTTGATCCTCCTCCTTTTCCCACTCCCAAGAGATACTTAGTTTCTTCATGTTCACAGTTTGATGGATGTGTACTGAATGTTCATGATTAGCTGTCTATATTGCATACTTAAATCACACTTTCTGTTGTATACAGATCAGGTAAGATGTCCTAGTAATGCCCCATCAGCAGCTGAGCTACTCAGCAGCTTAAGTGTCCAGTTTGGATAGGTTGTGGGGAGGCCTTGGAAATCAATGTATTATTGTTAGAGCCTGCTGAATACAAGCAAGCTTTCTTCCAGAAAACTTTGAAAAGTTCAGGTGAGCTGCACCTAAAGCACAACTGCTGCTACTTGGGCTCAGTGTCTAAAGCAATAAGATGTGGTAGGCGCGAGGACTCCTTGGCAATTTCTAGCCTGCCTGGTATGGTGGTGGGGTAGATGTGAGGTCAGAGGTCAGTCTAATTTTCTTTAATGTGCAGTAGTTGTTCAGAGGTTTGTTGTTAGGCTTATGGCCCTTCTAGAGTGTGAAACAGCTCTGTTTGCTGTGTGATTCCTGTGGGGTGGTGGCATTGCTAATGAGGAGTCTGGTAGCTTCGGCAGCAGCACTGGCTTTAAAGCCATTTCCATATACCCCATTGAGCCCTGCCAAAAGGGTATCACAGTCCTTGCTCCTCTGCTTTCTAAATACTCTGTGTTCACAGGCCTTTCTGTTATTTGATTTTTTCTTTTTTTTAATTAATAGCCTAATGGACAAATATTTGATTCATCTCTGTGTGACTCCTTTGGTAGCAGTAGGATCTCTTTGTTTCAAAATCCCTCATTTTGATTGTGCCCCTTAGAGTTTGAAGCTGTGGGGATGCTTGCTCAAGTGTGCTCTGTCCTGAAAGCCTTCTTCTCTCCCCTTTGAGAGAGATGCTCATTGTAGTTCTGGTGTGTAAATAGTGTTTGAAATGTAAATAGTAGCATGCAGATTAAATGATTCTTGCACATGACTGCTTTTCACCCTGAAAGTGTTTATTGTGGATAGGAAAGTTGTCCACCATGAGAGTTTGCTGGTGAGTCCCATGTGGTGGTCCAGGCTGTCTCACACCAGGGGTGCGGCCTGAGCGCCTCAGCAGCCTGCCCTTGCGTGTCTGCCCAGCAGGCAGGTGGGCAACATCACCTCAGAAAGGTCGAGCCCTGGCCATCCCTTCAGGCTCTGGGCAGTGGCAGGACCTCCCTTGCCTTTTCCCTTTGCTGCTTGGCATTAGAAGAGCATTAGACTGTCAAGTGGAGGGTCGATGTCAGCACCCCCTACCAGTTATGGGAGGTTGCCATCCCTTTGTGGCAGGACTAAACATGGTGCTATAAGAACTGTCCTGGACGTCAATCTGTGTTTTTACTACTTTAGAGTTGCCCTTGGTAAAATTGGTTCTGATTAATATGGTTGGTAACAAGAGAAAATACTGTGTGAGTTTTTGATTCTGTTTTCTTTCTTGCTGTGTGTGCCTTTTGGGTGCATTAAAATGGCAGTTCTGCAAATACCTAGGAAGGAAATTAGACTTCAAAGAGTGTCAAGCACTCCTGAAGGTTTGAGTTCCTCCCTCCCATTTTTGTTTTCTTTCTGAATCTTTTTCAGATACCCATATGAAACTGTCTAAAGCAAACAAAACAATACTACCCCAATCCATTAGCTACCAAATTTTGCCATTTGAAGAAATAAAAAATCGGTCTCCCTTAACATGCAGGATACCAAGAAGTGTTGTGACTACTAGCGTGCACCAGGCAGCACTGCTAGCTGTCTTTTGTGTTTTGGCAATATAAGTGTGTTAATAAAAAGTTCTATGCGTACGTGTGTTCATGTTCACGCTGTGTACATAGTAGAGATGGACCTGAATACCACCTTGAGCTCTGGGGAGATTGGGTTTTGGGTTTTGTGATTCAGACCCATTTCTGATATGTATATTCCAGATTAGTTCCGGCTGAATCTCTTTTTCTGGTTCATCCTAAGGTGTACGGCAAGGTGTCGATATTTACTCTTTGTGTATCATTCCTTTTTATACGAATGTATTCTCTTGTGTTCCTTTTTTTTATCAGTTGTAAAATTGATTGTAAAAGCCAACTACACTTACCGATTGAAAGTATCGCTATAACAGAACTGCATGCCCAGTAGAGTTTTGACTTGAGCTTTAGTTTTCTGATTTCGGATTGGTTCCCTTCAGTCTAGGAGAAAAGCATAGATCAGGTGCATAATGTATTCCTTGTCATCTTTAGCATTAGACTGTGGTATTGTATCACATGCTGATCTCAATGGATGTAACTGGAGTCTACTTAGGAAGTTAATGCAACTTCCTGGTAATTCATTTTAAGCTATTGAAAGTGGTCTTGGTCATGCTACTTGTGTTCTTGGGTTTTTGTTTTTTAATAGAGGCATTTTTTAGGAATGTTTTAATACACTTATGATGGACAATACAATAGTTTTAATAGTCGTGCAGTATTCTGTATTTACTTGAAGTAAATCATTTTATATGCAATTTGTTAGATAATTACAATTTTATAAATAAAACTGTGTGAAATATGATGTTGTGAATGTGTACTCTTGATGTAGCAACGATACAAGGATACATTCATGTAAAAGTCCTCCAGGAAAGTAACGCCTACCTCCCTTCCTCCAAAGTAGCAGGGGAAATAAATCCCCAAGTCTCTCATATACAGTGTAGAATACTGTATTCTAATTAAGTCACTAAACACATTATCACACCACAAGTGGCTGCCCTTAAATTAATAATAACCTAATATGTGAAGAGCATGTCCCCACTTGAACAGACCCCATACCTGCTGTCAGCTGCTGTTGAAGTCTCTGGCTAACGAACATGCCCTGCTTCTTTCCAACAGGTCGCTGGTGTTCCTCGGGCTGCGATGGCTGCTCACTCCCCAGAATCACTTTGGTGACCCTGAAGTGTTCATAAGTTGCTGCTTTGCAGGAAGCAGCACAAAGGGGATTTGTCACAACTTAATTATTAACTTTTGAAAAGGGAGGTGGGAATTTTATTTGTCTATGTGCAACATGTCTTTAAACAGAAGTAGTGAGAGCTGGCTTTTTTTTTTTTGTGCAGGTAAAAATGGGTAATGATATGCTTCTTTGGATAGAGGAGGAAGCAGCCTTTTTTTTTTGTAAAGTGTTTGAAAAACTAGATTTTTTCACAGAACACCACTGTGACCAATTTAAAAGCATGTCTCCACATCCAGATTGAATTGGGTGCTCTGGATCCAAGGATCCATATTGTTGGGATTTGTGTCTTACCCAAAGTGAAAATTCTCCTTGTAATAAGGACACTGTGAAATGTAAAAACATACAGATAGTTTTTTATCTTCCTGGCTGGTGTGATGCTAAAGTCTTGCAAACTTCATACAGATGCAGGCAGGCATAACACACGAGGCAGGTGCTGCCTGCCCTGTGTCGTGTGGCCACAGGGATGGCTTTAGCTTGGTTTATGGAGGCAGTAAGACAGAAGGAAAGGCCTCGTGTCTGGCATCGCCATCCTGAAAACAGTCTGAGCAGCAGATGTCAAGCTTTGCTGAGATGTAATCTATCTAGTGAACATCTAATTGGAATTAATGTCAGCAGTTTCACTTCAGTTGCCTCCAGTCAAGTGAGTAGTGAAATACATGTGATAGGAACATGGTTAGATCCCATTTCTGGTTTTGAAGGTGCTCGGAGGGTAAATGATTTACCAGCTACGTAGAAATGACCTGCAGGCTGCAACATGCCTCAGGACAGTGCAGTGTTTGTGTGGCCAGATACAGCCTCCTCAATTACATCCTTCTACTGCGACTTACACCTATCTTCGCCCTTATGCAGGCTTTACTTCTTAGGGTTAGCACAGTCATTTGATGTTCCATCCAGGGAAACCATCTGAAAGTAGGGTATCACCATTGGCCTGTGCTTGTGCTTGCTGTGACAGTGGTATCCCTGGTTTGGTGATGAGAATACGGCTAATGCTTAACCACAGCTCCAGTCAGACAACCAGGCAACTGGGAATTTTGTCAGTGTCACAACTTTGTCTGCTGCAACTAGCTTGTGTGAGCACTTGCAGTTTATGCCAATGCCAAAAAGAATGGTCTCTTTCTAGAACCAGGTAGGTCATTGATAACTAGCCTTTCATATATATTCTGGGATCTGTTTAACTCAGTTTCTGTGCCTGAGAAAACTTGGGCTCATGAGGGCCTATGACCTGTGACTGTAAACATTCTGGTTATGTTCAACAGCAGTGCAAAGGTTCTGTGTTGTTTGGGGCCTGATGTCACGGGGTCCTGCTCTCTGTTAACAGCTCTGCACTGTCAGTGGCTTTATTGCACTATTGCTAGCAAATGCCTTTTTGAATATGTGGGTTTGTTTTTTCTGTTGTTGTTGTACAGCTTGGTATTAGAGGCTTTTCCTGGATGTTTCTGGCACTGGATTGTATGATTAAATGTACGTGGAATCTGCAGTGTGAAAACTCCTGCAGCATCCTCTGCATTTTTTCTATTACCTGGCATGGGGATCTCATGGGTGCTGAAACTTTGGGTTTGCTGCCTCTGCTGATTAAAAAAGGAGCTTGAAACTTCCGAGGCTGGCACTTCAGCACTGGAAATGCTGAATTCACTTTAAGATGTTACGGATCTTATGACCTTCGTGCATGGTGGGCTTGTTCAAGCTAGGCAATGGTATCACACAGTCCAGAATAACATCTGCTGGCTTGCTGGAAACTGCTATTCCAACTGCTCCTTGTTATGCCAAAATGGTGTCTGCTGATTTGCTCACGGGCATGTTACAAACCTACAAAAGAGCAGCTGTGAGATACGATGCTCAAACTGGCAATTTTCCATCTCCCTTACCTAGGAAAGGAGAAAAAAGGAAGTGTCTTGCATCCTCCATTTCTCACTCGATGGGCTTCTGTTAAAAAACTGCTGCAAGATATGCCTTTATAATTCCATCTACAAAAAACCCCCCTAGTAAACAAAGAAGCAACCCCAAGCAAGCCCAAGAGCACTTGTATGCACGTGGCTTTATAGGATAAGGATTGTATCATGCACTGCTGCTCAAGTGCATGATTGTTACGCCACACAGTGCCTCTGTGTGAGCACACACAGCGAAAGTGGTTGGAATAGTTTCCTTTGTATCTGCTCAGCTGCAAGGCAGTGATTGTGTCGGGCCAGAGCCAGGAACAAAACCAACTCCTTGCCAGTGCACGGTGGTGCAGTCGCAGCTTCTGCGTGAGATTACAAAAGAGGACAAACCACAGGGTAAAGTGAGAGCACTGAAATTTTTATTTGTTACCTCTAGGTACCACGAGTTTGACATTAATAGGCAAGACCAGTGAATGAGCAGCAAGACATTGCATTCAAACCTGAATCTCCAAAGCACCAAAATCTGAGCTAGATTTACTTCTTAACCCTATAGTCAGCACACTAGTCTGGACTTGCTGCATCTCGTATTGTCCCTAATTTAGTAGTACATTGTTATGCAGTTAAAGGGGCATGAGGAAAGAGTCAGTTGTGTAGTACCACTTCTACATCATCATAGGACTACAACATGCACATTCTACTATGTGGCCCAAGCAACAAGAATACAAGTAGAACAGTTACGGGTGGAGACAGGTTCATGTTAACACCACCTATGAATTTGTAGAAACCTTTTTGGACGGGTACCTACAGCAGTTCATCAATTTGTGTGGGAACGTTACACGCATGCACGAGTGATACAGTGGAAAACACAGCAGGAGCGGCAGCAGGACGGAGGACAAAGGTGGAATCTGTGATGGGATGCACTGGAAACAAGACCTTCCTCAGCTTTCTACAGCAAGTCTCTGCTCTGTTAGCGAGGCCTGCTGGGCAACAGTTTTATTCTCATGGCTGCGGAGTTTTGATATGACTTCTAGAAACGCCATACTCTGCACTTCCTTTTGAAGAGGCTCTGGAAAAAGAAATATGAAACAGTGCTTTGTATGAGATGGGCAGAAGATTAGAAAACTGTGAGAAACTCTTCTCCTGAACCCTGTACACACATAAGCACACAGCTCTGTGTGTACACATAATCTGCTTATTTACTTTTATGAATTGCTTTTGACAATTGAGAAAACTCTTCAGGGCCTGGGGCATGCACAACTCCATGGATTTCAGGTAATTATGAACGATGAAACTGCTGAACAGCAGTTAAGAACATCCACCTGGATTGCCTTCTAAAACAGAGGCTTTGGAAGCATTTTTACTGAAACCATTTTTTCACTTTAAACCAGCCTGACCAAGTGAGATCTCGGCCTTGACAGGCTCACTGCATCGTTTGTGTGTACCAGCTCTTACTGGTTGTGTGGGGATGGATTTTATAATGGATGTGTCACCACCTGGTCACTGTTTGCTGTTCATTCACAGCTCAGCTCTGAAGTTAATGCAAATACAACGCACAGAGCATTGCCCAGTGCTGTGCATATGGATACACTGCTCATGTTTTACTCAAAACTAAGAGACACTGTCTGATGAGTCTGATCCTGGATTGCATGGTACTTTAATAAGGAGAGGTTGTGAGCAACTCATAAAATCAAAGCCCTGTACTCTAAAAATCTCACAGTTTTGATCCAAAGCAGCTGGTTTTGTTTCATGCTCTGTTCAGGCAACTCCAGTGAAATCCCACTCAGCAACAAATGCCTACATATATTTTTGGTTTCCACATGCTGCTGTGGGCCTGATCCCTGAATTTTCAAGGAGAAAACCCAACCAAACCTGTTTCAAGTAGCTATGCTGGGGCTGTGCTATTTACTTTTTTTTTTTTTTTAATAGCAGACTTTGACATTTGTTCCCATCCCCACCTACTTTCTTGTTCACATATTTTCAGTTTTCATGCAGTTTAACCCCCACCATGTCAGAGCTGGGAACTTTTACCCTGCTGTGCACCTGGGAACCTGTATGTGATGTCATTAGAGTGATGTCAGTGAAGCTGGTGGGGTGGTTATGCTGTGTAAGCACTTTCTTCTTTCTCCTGAGATATCAACATGTTTATGCAGGCGCTTTACTGTGTTTTACAGCGGCTGATAACATCCAGCTTCCCAGAGATGCTAGCACACAGAAGTGACTGTGCTAGCTACAAATGCTCTGCTTTTGATGATTCTTTCATTTCTCATTGTTCTCATTTTTCTTTATCCATTTATTCAGTTGCAAGAGAAACTTCCAGATGGCAGGAATCACATATAGACAGATAACCTATTTTATATGCTGAACACTGTCTGAAGTTCAACAAAGGCAGGGTCCTATGCCTGGGGAAGAATTACCCCCTGCACCAGCACAGGCTGGGGGCTGACCTGCTGGCAAGCAGCTCTGTGGAGAAGGACCTGGGGTCCTGGTGAACAAGCTGGCCATGAGCCAGCTGTGTGCCCTGGTGGGCAAGAAGACCAATGGTATCCTGGGGTGCATTAGGAAGAGAATTGTCAGCAGGTCAAGGGATGTGATGCTGCCCCTCTACTCAGCCCTGGTGAGGCCACCTCTGGAGTGCTGTGTGCAGTTCTGGGCTCCTCAGCACAAGGGGGAGAAAGGGCTCCTGCTGCAGGTCCATCAGAGGGCAACAAAGATGATTAAGGGATGGGAGCATCTCTCTTATGAGAAAAGGCTGAGGGAGCTGGGAAGAGGCGACTGAGAAGGGACCTCCTGAATATATATGTAATTATCTGAAGAGACACTGGTGAGAGGACAGAACCAGGCACTTCTTGATGGTGCCAAGCAATAGGACAAGAAGCAAGGGGCAGAAACTGATGCACAGGAAGTTACACCTGAATATGAGGAAGAACTTCTTTACTGTGCGCGTGGCTGAGCATTGGAACAGGCTGCCCAGAGATGTTGTGGAGTCTTCCTCCCTGGAGATACTCAATAACAGTCTGGACACAATCCTGTTCAATGTGCTCTGGGATGACCCTGCTTGAGCAGGGAGGTTGGACCAGATGACCTACTGTGGTCCCTTCCAACCTGACCCATTCTGTGATCCTGTGAACACAGTTATTGGCAATATCAAGTTAAGTGTGATGCCAGATACCCTGTAACAAAGCAAAGTAACAACAGCAGTCACTGGAGAATTAAACTTACCAATAATTAAACCAGTGGAACCGCTTCTAGTCTTTATGGAACTATACTGGCGTCAGTCACTTTAAAATGACTACACAGGTCTGTTTACAGTAGAATACAGAACATGTAAATGCTCACTGTGTGGAGACAGTGATGAAAACAGTTTAGAGTCAACAGAACTGGAAGAGAGGTTTACTTTAGTATTTTCCCATGTAAATAATACCTAAAGAGCATTTGGCTCTTTGATCCTCCTCTCCTTGGTTAAAATAGTAAAAAAAAAAGATTAAAAGTTAATACCAGGGTTGCTCAGTTGCTACTCTTGTAGCAGTGCTTCTCACTGATTTTACGCAGGTCAGAACACTGGATCAGTCAAGTGCTGGGCCTAAACTTCACAGCTGCACAATGCAGTAACGTGCTATCTGTTCTCTGGGAGCAGAGTAAGGACCCTCATGTCTTGGCAGAGCTTACAGTGTGGTGGCACACTGAACTCTGCAGGTCAGATAATCCTAATGAACCTCCGCTAAGATAGGACTGGTTCATTCTCTGGTGGACTAGAGAAACCGGTATTTGACTTTAAATAATTCTGTCAGTCTTGCAGGTGACAAGACTCAAGGAAGGGAAAACGCAGCTGTCAGGTGGAATTTCTGAAGATGAATATTTTAGTTGGAAGCAGGTAGGAATACACACAAGAACGTTACAGTGAGGCTGAGTGGAAACCTTTGGCAAAAGAATTCTGCTCTGCAATGGATGGATAATCCCAACCACAAAATGGCTCTAGAAGGTTGTGAGTAACAATTAAATTTATATATCTTAACGTTAAAATGAATGCTTACTCGGAGCTGAGGCTGGTTAGCAGATTTTGAGCACAACCTTTGCACACTGACGTGTATACTCTCTAAAACCAAGTATTTGTTCCTATAAGATGGCAGTAATACAGCATTCACATGCATGGATGTACAGGTCCCCTGAATTACACTTGCTGTAGGCAAAAACTCTGTTTAAGAAAAAAAGCACCTCTGTTTACAGAGACAGCACATGCTTAGCTATGGTAACATTTAATCAATTAAACTGAATTGCTGTAAACTCATTTCTGGAAAACCTGAAGTGTTTCACACTTGGCAAGTCATGTGCAGACAGACTCTGAGTTTATACCTTTCTGTACTTAATCCAGTTGTCATCTTAGTTGTCTGTGAATGCCTGAAACCTTTATGGAATGAAATTAGTTCTTCTTCCATAGACTTCTTAAAAAAACAAATGAAAGAAATGTAGCAACTTCTTGAAACCTCAGCTGGGAATCAAATTTCCCCCTCAATGACACCTTGGTCTTTTTTGTTTTGTGGTTTGTTTTGGTTTGTTTGTTTCCCCGCACACAGGTGGGAAATTGCAGTATCAAACTACAGCCTGCTACACCACCCTGAAAACAGCCTGACCTTTAGCAGAGGGTGAGCTCAGAGAGATGAGATGTGTTAAAGCACATCTTGATCATCTTTCAAAGCAACCTAAACAGTTCTGCCTGGTGGGCTGAGCACAAGAGGCTGCTGAGGGAAGGGTCCTCAAGAGGTAACTGTGAGGATCCTTCCTAAAGCACCATCATACATCAATTATAGTGAATTTTCAGCTTAGGATGAAAATAAAGTTCTTGTTACCTACATATTTGCAAAGACAACCTGATATTGTCATTTCTTTACAGTCAAAGTTTGAGCTTGCTGCACCCTGCAGAAGCCAGAGTCTGATTCTGTAGTTAATATCCCGAACTGATTTAACAGCCTCTTCCTTGACACTATAAACACTATCGAGAAGGTGTCATAGTAAACCGAACCTTTCTATGTACATTCATTGTGAACAGAAAGCCAGTCTCAGTGTGTTTGCATTTGCTCTATGTTCAGGGTGTAGGAGGGAACTAAGTGCATCCATAAATCTCAGGAAGCAGCCTCTCCTGAATACTCACCAGATCCTATAAGAGCACAGATCAGCACCATGGAGTTGTATTTTATTTCTGGAGCACTCCTGTCATCTGAGAGCAGTCTGTGTAGAATCTGAACAAGCTGAGCATTTTCAAGATCCTTTTCAGCAGTGACTGAAAGAAAGTGAAAATTCTTAAGTCTGTAAGTGCCACTTGCATTGATGCTTCCATGTGTAGCTGTTTATTGAAACATGGATCTCTCACTGTAGTGAAAGGGGTGCTGTGGTATGTAACTCACTGATATAAATAACTGATGGTATGATGACAGGAATCACAGCTCTTGCTATAAAACTGTGAAGTTACCTAAGTGCTTGAAAGGACAGCCACAGAATTTAATGACAAAATCTGGTCTTAAATGTTCAGGGAGCTGATGGAAAAGCTACCAGGCTTTCTAGCTATTTAGGCCAACATTTGCAATATTTCAGTTTTCAAGACTTCCACTGCCTGAATTTGCTTTTGGAAATTATGTCTGAGTAAATACAGATTGTGAAGTTCTTGATTCCATGGTAGAGGGAGCTCAGGGTCCATTATAAAGTCTGTGAGAAACTTTTTAAGATCATAGTGTGACTTTCTACCTCTGTAGCTTTCTAAGAAACATTAGGTATTGAACTGGGGCTTAGCCTTTAAATGCCTGAAGACAAGAGAGTTAGACGAGTCATGTGACTAGGAACATCTTTCCTCTTATTTAAAACAATTCCCTGATGTATTGGCAGTGATTTGGAAGTTGAACAGACCCTTCCTGTAGTACGCACGTGATGGCAACAGATGAAATCAAGAGCAAAAATAAGTAATGTTGTTCGTTTAGTTCCTTATCTTAGTTAATATGCAAGCATAAACAGAACCTCTGTTGGCCATTTACCTTTCTGTTTGGAAAGCTGAGGTACTACAAATGCAAGTCAAGCCATGTAATCAATCATCTCTCCCTTCACATGGCAATTCTTGCACCTATTTCTGTGGAACTTAATGAAGACATTTTGGAGGCATTATCCATCTCTGTGTGTTCTGTAGCCCTTACTAATTAGGTAAGTGACAGATTTATTTTCATTAGGCCCATTGGTTAGAGCATGGTGCTAATAACATCAAATTGTGGGTGCAATCTTTGTATGGGCCATTCACTTAAGAGTTGGACTCAATCCTTGTGAGTCCCTTCCAGCTCAGAACGTTCTGTGATTCTGTGACCATTCCAGTGTAGGAACGTTGTCAGGTCATACAGTCTCCACTGTAAAGTATGTTTGCCTTCTTTTGAGTTTTACCTGAAATCTGAAAGTTAAATTGAAGGGCCTTTATAACTCATGTCATCATCTACTAGAAGGATGGAGCAGATACTGTACAACCAGCACTCTCCAGTTTTCTGCACAACATGACAGCCTGCCTGTGTCTTCATGAACCGCCATGTATTGCTGTGGTACCCAAAGCAGGTGGAAGGAAGAGGCTGTTCTGCACTGCCAAAGAATCTCAGACAACTCTCCCTCTATGGCTTCTCTTGGTCACAGACTGGAAGGGAAAGAGGTGGATTGGACTGCTGGGATACTCACCTAACTCTAATGCCGCTATTAACGCCAGTGCAACAAGAGCTTCGTTTTGCATTATTACGTGTTCGCTGGTCGCCATGGTTACTAAATGCTTGATGCCACCACTCTGAACAATGGTCCTAATTACATCCTAAAATAAATAACACAAAGATAAAAATAAATCTGTATTGCATACAAACTGTATTAAATAAGGAAACTGTCATGGAGGCTATGTTACCTTTGGGTAAGGACCCCAGTCATTGGCTTTATGCACATAGAATCACTTCATACATAAATGTAAACACACACAGAGGCCTGCAAGTTATCTGTTACTACTTTGCAATTGTAAGATACAATGTGTTAAATCAAGCCAAGTAACCCCATGACTAAGTTAAGTCATAACTAACTTTTCCAGGTCATACGGTGTAATTCAACTTCTCACGATGTGCCATCAATCACCAAACAGTGAGGTGTTCGAAGTACCCAATGAGCCACATGTTTGGGATAGGGAAACACAAGAACATACTTTTAATAAAGTTATTAAATCCTTCATCTCTCTCCATGAATTTTCAAGGGTTTCTTCAAAATGTTTGGAGAGGTGAGATCTCAACTATTACACCTTACTATGTAACAGAAATGGTGTACTTTAAAAAATATATTTAGAAATGGGCAGGAAAATGAGCAGGAGTCTCTTAAATATTGTGGAATTTTCCTTCAAATACAAAGCAGAAAAGGAAAAGGAAGGTATGGGATACCAATGCATTGGTTTCTGTTCTAATGCCAGCCATTAAAATTAATCGTTGGCCAATACTGCTGCCCAGCATATAGGAAATTAAAATGTTGACTGGGTTAAATGTCCCCTAAAGCAGTTCAAAAATACACAGCTGGGATTCTGTTTTCAAGTCCAAAATTTGATCCAACTTACTTATGTGACAAAGCATGAATAAAGACTTCTGGTCTCTGCAGGGAATGGTCAGTTATAATTTTAAAAGTGATTTTGCACCTGATGTTTTCACCATTTTATGTCCCAAAAACTACAGCCTAGTAAGTCAAGAGTAACACATTTAAAACCCTTTTCCCCCTAAATGACATAATGTATGCAAGCATTTAAGTATTTATATATATATATTATAATGATACATATACTTTTTATATATTGTTCTTGCAATGATGTGGTTTTTTATTTGTGATTTTCCAGTGGAACCTCAAAGTAGTTTTGAGACAATCTAGAACTGCTAAGTGCTATTTGAATTAGTGTGGAATTTTGGCTATATAAGCCTTAAGAATCAATCACCATCTTTGACATCAAAATTTTTTATTTTGTAGGTGAACATCATTCTTTAAAAGGCAAAACAGATGACAGCCAACAGGCTTGGTGCTAGTGTGGCTGAAATCAAAAGTACGTACTCCATTTTTTTAGAATGACTAAAACTTAACTACTAAACTACTGTTACCTTTGTAAATATTACTCCAAATCCTTTCAAGTTGGAAGCCAAATTAAAATCTGACATGCTGTAAAGAACCACACAGCTGTACTCATATTCAAACCTAGAGGGCAGCAAAAGCTTAAAAAACCCCACCTCTTCAGCTCTGTTTTCTTCCTCCTGTCAAGTTTTGTCTGTGAGTACATAAACCACACAAAAATTCACCTGTGACAATTCTGTTAACTTCTGTATTAATATCTATTTTATGCCATCCGTAGTGTCTCCATATTTAGAATTGAATTATGTTTTCCTGTAGAGAATACTGATAAAATCTTGCATCTGTGGTGGCATTTGCCATTCCACACATGCTGGGCATTGTGGGGGGTGGGTGTAGAAAAAATGAGAAGTCAGAGAAATGAAACCTGATCAGTTTTAGAAGCTGAACATAAAATGGAGAATGAGTATTAGAGAGAGGTAATATTAGAAATCAGGAAAGATTTAAATCCCTGTAAGGCCTGATGACTTGTTCTTGGAGAGGCTCAGTATAGATCAGGCCCACACTATGTTTTTCACTTTGTAAATGCCATGCATGAATGAAGAGGTCACTGTTACAGTCTGAGTTCTCCAAATCACACTTGCTATTTAAGCTCAGTAATGCAGTCTCTGTTCATACCAGTGAACATGCTGAAGAAAGTCTGAGCCTGAAATAGCTTGTCTCCAGAGGAGATACATTTGTCCCTTCTTAGAAGGCTATGTTCTGCCTAATACTCTCCTGAACAAGGACAGTGGACTTGGACTGTTTCGGTAAAGGTATTTGATTGAAAAGTACTGAAGGTGAAGGGATGGACAAATGATATCTCACCTTTAGGCATGTGCAAGCAAGCTTTTGTTAGAATTTGGGATAAATTATGATTTCTAATGATCTGTCAGAATCTTGTAACTCTGAAATATGCTATATGAAAAGCAGGGGGGCAGACTATTTCTGGATCTCATTTTTATATAAATATATAGCAAGTTCATAACAACTGAGCTCAATGATTCTTCACATATAACATCACTAAAACATGGAAAATATGGCATGCTGAACTGCTGCAGGATACATTAAAAACAAAAATTAGTCAAGACTTGGGCAAGGGAGATCTAACACGAGTACTCAACCTGGCTCTCTAGAAGGGTTGCGTGCTGAAGGGTCGGCTACTGACAGCAAGTGCAGAGTATACCTTAGTTGTTACAAGCTGACCTTTTTCACCACTAACTTACTTTTGATTTGCTGTGTCGTATAAGTGCAGAAAGTAGTCTGTTGGACTCTCCCATCACACCTGCGTGATCCTTGGCTTCACACCACTCCACCAATCGTTCCACCAGTTTTACATTTTTGCCCAGCTGTTCAGCTGCTTCTGCTACATGATGCCGGAGCCAACAACACAACAAAAAAGCTGTCACTTTTTTTAAGCAAGTGCTAGAAAAACAAGCTGAAAGTTACTAACTAGAAGGCATTAGCAGAACTTCACTAGCTTGCACTAAAACAGCAGAACTCTAGGTTGCATTGAAGCAAGTAAAGCCAGTCAAAATGGAAACACTTTATCAGCCCAGTTAATGAAGCTTATGCATTTGATTAAGAGCAGGGAAAATACAGGTGATGTCAGACCCTCAGGTTAGCTGTGAGCTAGCTCAAAAATTTAAAACCAGGAGAGACTGCTGCCACAAGGGAGCTCTGTCACCAGTTATATTAGGTTTGATAGAGTAAGTCATGTAAGTTTCTTCAATGAATTTCTGTTTCACATCTAATAGCTTTGCAGGACTGGGTAAAAAATACATAAGCAGCTAATTTACCTCATTAACTACTTCTGGTTTTTAGCAGACTTCTGATTTTATAAATCCTCATCCTGGAACAAACTGTTAACTCAAAAGTGATTGTTCTTTTTGAAATTGCAGTCTATCAATTAATAGAGTATTAGCCTGTTCCAAGGAGTGAGGAAATGCCAGGAAATGCGGTAAGTGAACAGCAAAACAGGAGTGGTTGCTTAAAACACTCACGCCTCAATACATACTTGTGATGTTACAGTGTAAAGAAGTTCAAAAGTAAATAAGCATTTGACACTTATTTGGAGGGTCCCTAGTAGTCAGCTTAGGAATTCTGAAAAAAAAAATCAACCCACATTCCTCTCCTTTTGCATATGCATTAGATTTATTCCAAGACTTCAGGAATAAAATTTTAAAAAATTCCCTGCTTCTCTCTTTTAAGAATCTTGGCAGCATATCACAGACTGAACCAAAGAGAATCACTTAACAGAGAGAACAGTTTATTTTTACCTTGTGCATCTATTAACATTCTTAATGTTCCCAGCAGCTTGAACTGAACAGGGGGCATCTCCGATCTGAGAAATTTCAATACAGCTTCTGCAACGCCAGCTGATAGCATCTTAGCCTTATTTACAACTGCATGAATAAAGAACAGGGGTTGATCTCGAGAACGTTTCTGGAAGATAATTTATTTCCAAGATGGTCTTGAAGCAAATCTTCAGACATGGTTTGAAAAATAGGTTGTGAGCACAGACTTCAGGAACATGAGCGTGTGCTGGTGATACTGCGTTATTGAGAAATGTCACGGATCTGAAGGCACAGCTGTGAAATTAAGTGCTTTTTCCTACCATGCACATCTAATTTTCAGTGTTCAGCCTGAACACAAACTCAGGGCTGGACTTCTCCACTTGGTCAAGGAACGGCATCTTCCACAAAATGCATCAGGTAGAAGCCCAGGCTAATACTTGCACCCCAAATTATGAGGAAACTTCCCCGAGTCCCAACAGTACTCTTCTATTCCTCGGGCAAAGGAACGAAAGCATCTAATTAGCAGAATAACCTCTTACCCAGTTCCAGTACTTTATAAGAACAACACTGGCCTGACATGTCTGGAGTCTGTAGTCCTTTAACTGGCCCCTACCCTCCCTCAACCTCTCTTTTATGCCCTCCACTAGTCTATACTCTCCAATTCCACAGAGCTCTCTGAAACATATTTAAGGTGCAAATCTTGCCCAAAAGTGTACTTAGAAAAAAGTACTTATTTGATATTCAAAACAGTGTTTTAACAAGCGGCTTATCACTGAGGTCAGTTATTACTTGCTCATTTTTCTGTAACAATGTACAGGAAAACTTATTAAGGTCTCTGGCAGACACCCCTGAGCCCAGGCTGCAGAAAAGCTGACTGAGGGAAGTGAGAAGAATGACTCACCTGAGAAAGGTAAGCAAACTACATACCGCTAAAGCAGAGTGGGTTTAGTTATGTATACATGATCATTTCTAAAAAGTTATGGTTTGTCAAAACTGAAAATAGTAAAGTAAGGTTAAATGGATAAAAGACTTATTTTTGGCTTGGCACAAGAAAGCATACCACAAGTATTACAGATTTGTTTTGTTTTTTATGTCCATGTGCTCTACCTTTTATGCTTGGGTAATCAAAACTCATACAAATTAAGTTATTAAAAATGACAGACTTAGCATTCAGTTCACTGCCTACAAACAGTAACTAATTGCAGTAGGCTGGCTATTCTAACAGTCTACCTCCAAATCTAATTTGGTAATTTTTAAAGTCTCAAGAAGTTACAGTAAGGTGCATTGTTTTAACAAAGTGGGCACTGTTCTCTGGTGGGGATCCTCAGCTGTGAGACATCCCAAAGGAAGCAACCAAAAAAACTCATAATGCAGTGCTCTGGACAAAAAGGTTTGAGAAATCATATCCAAGGCCTCCTCACCTCCTTGCCTTTTACAAAGCTGCTCTTTTGTTGGTGGGGGATACTGTGGGATCAGAGTGGCAAAGGACAAGTCACTAGGCCTGTGATGTATTTTGAACTGCTTGTCACAACTGCTGTGCAACAGACACAAAAGCAATGATGAGGCAGAATGAAAAGCAGCAGTGTGAACTCCCTCTAGGACTGTCAGTCAGCTCTTCCACCCTCATTCCCTGGGGGGTGCAGCGGAAGAGCAGAATGTAGTTAGGTAGTTTGGGTAGTTAGCAATGCAGAGAGGCTTACCAGGAATAGCCAGGTTTCTGAGCGCGCTCAGTGCAGCGTGCTGCACAGTTACATTTCCATCCTCCACATGTCTGTCTAGCAGATCCATCAGCTTTTGAACTATGCCATTATCCACCATATGGATGCAGTTTCCATCTGTGAGAGATGAGACAAGTCACTTGTGAATGGAAGATCATTACTAAGATTTTTACGATAATGTCTTACTAATGGAAGGGTTATTTCCTTCCTCATTTCTAGACTTCACCATTTAGAATTTGACCACCATCATCAATGGGAGTTGCAGTGCTCATGACAAACTTAGAAGAGTGATAGAAGAAACACTGAAGAAGGCAGAAACGCCCTATACCCCTCTACAAATGCAAAACAGTATTTATAAAGTAGGCTTAATGTTTTTCAGGATTGTAAAGTATAAAACTACTGATGTTGCTGTATAAACACCAGCTTTACTGTGACACAGGTTTTGTTTGTAGCTGTACAGACAGAGCATGATAGAAGGGCACACATAAATTTACATAAGCTATTATGGCATGTTCTTACCATTTCTGGCAAAATTTGCAATAGCCAGTGCTCCTGCAAGCTGTAGCTGATGACTATTGGAAGGAATCCATGAAAGCACTCTTTGGAACACACTGCCTTTTCCTCCTTCAAATAACTTCTGCATGGATTCATCTGGGGTAAAAAGCACAGACAGTCAGCAAACCAAAGAAGTGTTTGTTAGGGAAACTTCTCTTTATATTTGCGAAGCTATGCTGGTTCCACTACAGTGGGATGAGGACAAAATCTGACCTGTTGAGTGTTTGCCTGGTGGGAGCAGGGCCTCTACATAAATATAGGTTATTTTGAAAATAAATAAGTAGTGAAATTCGGCAACCAAACAGCATTACAAGTATCTGCTGCTGCTTTACAGAAGACAGTGACAGCCCATACTTACCTCCAAGCAATAAAAGAACCATAAGATCAGAAGCTGTTTTAAGCTCTGCAATATCATCCTCTTTGTCACTGTCCACAGTCTTCTGGACGATCTCAAGTAAGCACTCCACCAAGCCTGCTTCGACCAGCTGCAGTTTAATGACATCTGAAGAACAGCATGGATAACGGGAGTCAGAATCAGGATTTTAAATACACCTACTGCACACACACACAGGACAGGCTGTGAGAAAAAGTAATGATACCAATGGTTTCACTGACCGCTTGTGTACAAAAAATCGCAACTCCTTTATTTGAAATTCTTAGGGCCAACATCTGTTATTACTCATCTAACAGGTGCTACCTGGACTGCCTTTAGAGCACAACCATACACTGAAGGTCTATGGAGCTCTCCACCTCTCAAAAATGAGGATATTTCTCTACAGCAAACTTCTGGCATCTCAGTCATGACATGGCAGACTCAAGGACTGTGCTGTGTTCATGCTTTCCAAAGACTTTGGACTGTGCTGCAGAACAAACTTAGGGTTTCTTATTCTGTTTCATGTACAGAAGCGCTACTCACTTCACTGAGACAAACAAGTATAAACTACAGAACTTTTTGATGAAATCTTAAACCAATTTCTTTTAGCTGAGACAATATTTTTGCCATTCATTGAAAGGGCTGCAGGAAGAGTACAGTAAGGCCAAATCCAAAAGGCTGGGTCTGGAGGGAAGTTTGTTGTGATTGAAGAAAAACTGGAAATTGATGAGGCAAACACATTTCTTAGCTGTCACTGGAAACAAAGCTCAAGAAGGTAATAAATATGTTTTTCAGGTGGTGACACAGAACCTGGTAAAAGTATTTTATCTCCTTTTTTTACAACAACAAAATCTTTAACAGATATTTCCCTGTGAACTTGGAGCTGAGAATCTCCTTACATGCCTAAACTCCCTTTCTGTTAAGAGGGATGGCAGGTCATCTGATGCTATTATTAAGTCTTTTCACACATGAAAGTGATTCTGGTAGTTTTTGCATGCTGCTTTTGAAAAATACAGTCACAAAGCTCTGCAGAAGTGTGCAAAGAAACAGATTTCTCTCACCTTTCCTCATGAAATGGTGTTTTAACAATAAGCTGTTTAACCCAAGTTAAAATATTTGTAAAGGCCAAAGCTTTGGAAATATATTTTTTTCTTATAGTTTGCAAACCACAGATAGGAGAGGAAATGTATTCTACCTCTGGTGAAGGATGTGTCTGACTCTCAGTTTCCTGGTGTCAGTGGGCTTCTGGCCTGAGTGAAATTCATTGTTCCTCTAAGAGTGACTGACCTTCTCATGAACTTTGTTAGGGAATGCAAAATATCCAGTTGGGATTTTTTTAAGATAGGCACTTTTGCACTAAGATGCTTACAAAAATAGAGAATTCCCTTAGTTTCAGAATACCGGGTAGCAGATGTTCTGTGATTTGAAATTGAAATTGCTACACCAGTGTGCTTAATCAACAACTAAATAAGAAACAAGCTTAAAACACCCTGACCACCAAAATCCAGACTCTGCAAATATTTAATTTAGATGTTTTTTCCTTCTGACCTATTGCTAATTGTCTGCAGTCAAAAGCACCTAAATAGTACCAGCACAGTGAACTCATTGCAGTATGCCTTGAACCCACAGTGGAAATGTTCAGCTGACTACCTCTTACATGTGAGCACCTGAGTTATGGTCAGGAGCAGTGAACTTCTCAAATCTAAAAAGCATAGTCTAAGGAAAATTAATACAAGTTCAACCCTATTTCATGTCTGCCTCTGAGAATGGAATAAGTCAGAGCAACTTGCTAATTATTATATAATGAATATATTTTGGAAAAAATGTGCGGCTTTAGAAGTGAAAAAAGGAATTTATTTCCCACACCACTCAGAAGTCAAAATAACTTTTTAAATTAAAGTTTATCTTAATTTATACAATGTAAGACAGACACATGCGGAGTGTGTATGTACACAGAGTAGAATGAAACCTAAATCTTTAGAGTTTGCAATTCCATCTAATAATTTTTTCAATTCAAACAAGCTTTAATGCTGAGATGGTTAAAACAAAATTACAGAGCCATCAAATACTGTGATGTCTTCCATACTTAGAACTGTTTCCCACTTCAGTCCAGCTCCATTTCCACTAAGGGCAGATGATAAATTGTACAAACCACCTTTGTAGAATACTTTGTTCCTTTGGGAGGAACATCTCAGAGGGGTCATCGAGTGTACATCACGTCCTGCTCTGGCTTGAGCAGTGAATGAAACTCCCAGGGGCCAACTGGGGCTACCACGGCATATGCCACCAAACACCCAAATTAAATTCCTATGGTCTCTCAACAAACATTAAAGGGACTGTCCATCTCTTAGCTCTGCAATTAACATGCCCCTAGCAAAAATAATGTCCAAAGGAAATGGAACTGCCAGTGGCTCTGCGATTCCAGGAAATGATGTCCTGGTGCTGCAATGGTCTACACATGCTTGAGCCAGCGTTTGCAGACAGATGTTGTAAAGCCCTCTAAAAAAGCAGCTTTTGATATTCCCACTGAGGGCACAGGGAAATAAAATATAATTGTATACAGAGTGAATCAGAGACGGAATTAACAATTTCTCGGCTCCTGTCACACGCTCGACAATGAAGACCTGTTCACTTTGCATGAAACTCCCATCACAAGGATCAGCCATTGTGGCTTCTGAACAAGGCAGCCAGTTACTCTGCATTTAGTCCCTGAAAAAGACACCAGTATACCAAAATACACATATGGGAATGAGTAAAAGATAGTGTAAGAAAAAAATTCTCACCATTTTCTGCCAGGGGAGCCAAAACTTCGAAAATCATCTCTTTCTTATCATGCTCTATTTGCTTCTTGAACAGTTTCACAAGCTCTTCAGCAATGTTTGTGTAGGCAAACTGCTCCTTACTTGACTCTGTGAAGCAAAAGGGAAAATTCAGTATGAAGTAAACAAACCACATCCAAAGGTAGGACTATTTCTTTTCTCTTTTTTACCAGGTTTATTCACTGGTAAGATGACTAATAGTGCTCTTGACAGACAAGAACAATAGACTCATGCTTGTCACAAAATGAAAAGATGTCTCACACTTTCAGATAAATGTGCTGACCTGAATTTATTATGATTAAGGCTGTTAAAACTATAAAAATATGTGATCAAGGCTGTTTGGGCTGGTTTTGCCCGACAAAATGTGAAGGTAGCTATAGAAACAGTAACAGTACAAAAATATATATTAAGTCTTTGATTTCCCTCATCTTAACAGGAAGAAGAGCAGGTTATATACCGCATTTTCTATGGGAGAGATGAAGATTTGCACTCAACGCTTTAATATGTACCTGGTTTCATGATGTTGACATTTCTTTTGAAATCTGTGTGGCTGTTGCTGGGCCATCTCACCCTGCACAGAGAGCATAAAGTGGCTTGTACAGATGGGTGGGCTTCCTACCAGCAGATTAGCCAGCAGATCTTCAAATGTACATTCAACAAAAGCATCTCTTATTTCACTGCCTGTATCATATTCCTCCTCACTGGCAGTATTACAAGGGATGCAGGTGGTAGGGCTGGTGTTCTGCATTCTCCAGTTGCTACCTCCTGAGGGCCATCTGTAGTTAGAAAACCTTCCAGCACCTTTGCTATTGCTCTGATGGATGGTTAGAGACTATTTTAATGTAGAACTGACCCCAAGGACTCGGGAAAAGCATGAACTGAAGACCTAGACTCTTTTGTGCACATTCCATTATTGTTTTCTCTCACTGTGCACAGTTGCACAGCATATTCTAAGTGGATTTTTGATCTTTCCAGTATTTTTAAAAGCAGATTCATCACTCTCTTCATTGGTTTGTGCCCTGCTTTGACAGAGAATAAGAGTCATATAATGCTTTCCATGGCATCCGTGCAATGCAGTTGTCTCTTAAGTGATGCAAACTGAAACCCCACAAAAAAATTCCCTGAAGTTACAAGGCAAAAATAAAATAATGCAGTTACAATGTGATTGACCAAGCTATTGCTTAAGGGAGAATAAAGTATTACAAACTAAATTAATTTTGTGCCAATCTTAAAGAATAAGGATCTTTTCATCATATAACAGGAAGGGAAGCAGCTGCTGCTAAGCTTTCTTCCCATGGTTCTTGTTCCTCAACAGGACAGAGCTGGATCTTTCCAATAAGGGAAAGGCAATTTAGTTCTCCATGAGGCTACCACTTCTTGTATTCAATATCCTTATGGTTTTAGTTGCATTTAAGCACTAGAATTTTCAGTATATTATACTTTTTGTTGGGCAGACACAGTACACAGTGCCCACCTTGAAGACCTGTGATCTATTAACTTCTTTAGTGCTACTTTGATGGATCTTTCCATTGCTGAGTTGTTAAGAGGACTTGTCTACTGTAAGTGAAGGTATCATGTGTATGATCAGAACACGAGATATGATGATCTGGCCTTGGATCTCCGGCCTTGGAATCTATGAACTCAGGCCACCAAACACTACAAACTCAGAGATATGTTTTTTGTATTTTGAACTGCTGAATGTTCTCAGAAAACCAGCATGATATCATAACTGCTATATTATTGTACTGCAGTGCAAAAAAACTTGTAAGACTAAAATTTCACAGAATAGGTCTGCAAAAGAACAGCAATGTAAAACACAAGTGATAACAAAACACAGGCCGTAACAACCTGTTGATTTACATTTGGTTGAATTCCAATGAAAACAAATCCGCTTGCAAAGACATTGGATCAAAGCAGGGTGACAAACTTCAATTTAAATGAAGTTGTAACTAAAATTGCTAAAGATAACATCGATTCATGATTTATACATAAAAGCATTTAGACTAGAACATGTTAAAACTCTACACCTAAAAGAATATTGTATAGGCAGAATAATGAACTGTGCCTGTCTCAGTTTTATTCAGAGATTTTCATGAGTCAAAGTTAATCCTGATAAAACTCTGTGGACCTACACCAGGATACAATATTTATATTATTAATAAATAATTCACAGTAAGTAGCAGTGCCATGGAAATACTGCTTGGATGATTTAAAACATGCTTAGTTGCCCTGAAGAACATTAACATAAAACATAAGATTGTATTAAGCACCCAAAAAATTTCAGTTCCTGAAGGCAAAAAAAAAAAGACACTTATAGATTCTACAGAAAATAATCAGAAACTGCTTGTCTATTATTATAGAATGTACCAAAAGGAACGGAAAGAGCATCATGACAAAGCTTTTGTTAGTCTTTAACTAAGACTTAACTGGATGTAAATTTGAGATTAATATCATGGACTTACCGAGTTCTGCTAAATTGCCAAATGCAACAAGGCACATTTCTGTCAGAGCTGCATTTTGGCAATGAATACCCAACAATTTCACTAACGTAGGAATAACACCCATATTGATAAGCTGTGACTGCAACGTATCTACATAAAAAGAAAGTACAACAGTGAGTTAGCATTTCTGTTCATAGTACCATTCCTTTAACCAAAAAAACATTTCTCACACAAAGCAACTTCTAGGCTAAGCAGCATTTAAATGTCTGTCTCCTATACTCTGCTACACTACTGTCAGGTCCAAAGTTGAGATATGGACTCATAATTCTCCTTGTCCCTGGCAATGGGATGTATTCCCAGAAATATTCCTTCCTGATCTGGTCATAGGGTATAGTGAGTTAGGCAGCTACTGACAATTTTGTGGTTCTCAGGTACTTAATACATGTCAGGTTTGATTCCGGGCTGACTGAGACGAGCCAACTGAAATCAGCCTAAACTAGGTCAGTGAAATAGTTATTTATCTGAGAGTTTTCTACGTACTCTTTTATTACTAGAGATCAAAACTGGAAAATTAAAATTAGGATGAATATAAACTGGCACTGAAATAAACACGAAAAGTTTTATAAACACAGGAAGTCACAATGTAGATTATGAGGAGCTTGAGAAAAAAGAAAGTTTAATAAAGACAAAAAATGGAAGGTTTAAGAAAAGTCCTTAGAAGCCATTCTGATAATTTCTTGCATAGGATGAAAGTTTATAGTGTTTACAAGTAAGAAAGTTATTGCTCCTAGATGTCTGCAAATAGAAAGATGCTTTGATGGTTAGGCAGAAACATGATTGTTTTGAAAGATTATTTAAAGCGATATTTTCTTTTACACATTTTACCTATAACATAGCAAAGAAGAAAAACATTGTTTTACAGCTGAATAGAATGAAGCAGACTTCAATAAACACACCAGATGTTGTTTAGCAATTTTCCTAAGCATCTTTTTTCCTCTGTTTCTAAGCACTTTGACTACGTTTAAATGTTACAGACTCAAAAGACAAGGATCCAAAGCCCAATGAAATTAAGAGAACTGTATAACTTCATTTCGCTTTGGGTCAAGCCCTACAGGGGAATTCTGGGGTTTTTTTGTGTTTGGGGGTCTTTCTGTTTTCCTTTTTAAGGAATTCATTCTAGTCAACTGAAATCAGTTGGAGTTTTTATATCTGTGGGATCAGAGCCATAAAAAATTGCAGATTTTTACAGGGAGATAAAAACATATCACATCTTAAGTTTAGCAAATTTAGTACCATCTCATGCTCTCAGAAAGCTCTTTGCCCTCAAAATTCTGCCAAACGTGTTTGAAATTTTAATATAATAAAAATTATGAAAATATTCCAGAATGTTTAGCTCATTTTTATTAAGCATAGGAGACTTTTATAATAATTATCAATTTGGTACACTAAGTACGTAAAAGCCATGGTTATTATAGGTTAGTGGGGATGAGCAGGAATCCTTATGCCTTGACATCTTTAATAAAACTGTATTACTTACCAGTAACTGAATTTCCTTTTTTGGGGGGAGGGATTATCTCTTCCACAGATTCATGGTCTTTAGTGAAATTTATGAGAACGCCATGTCAGACACCAAAGAGCTGTTGAAGTTGTCAAATTTCAGGTAAGTACAAATTGTACTAGCGCATGCATTGAATGCCATTTTACCTCTGGTAGATGTGTGAGTCACTACTAGACCCTCCTACTTCAATCCAAACTGAGTGTAAAAATCTGTCTCTGAATAGGAAAATTGGAGCAGGGGGAGATAGAATGGTTCTGTGGAGAAAATTATTGTGTAGGAGAACTCAAGTTACTGGTAAATAATTTGTTTTTTTCCTTGTTTTGTGATTGTCCCCTGCAGACACTTAAAAATTCTGAAGGAAAACTGGTAGTCATGGAGAGTGGGAGAACAAAGACACAAACCACAAATGCCAGAGAACATTATGTGGAAAGAAATTGCTTTGTTACTAGGCTATACCTTTAGTCGCTCTAAAAATCACTTTATCCAACTGTAATGGACAAAGAGACAATTTCTATGGACTTCATTCTGACATCAGAAGCATAAACTCTTCATTTTGAGGAGGGTTTTTTTTTCTGCTGTCTCTTTCTTAATACAAAATATATAAAAAGCACGGAGGAGAAGATGAGTGGAAAAAGGGAAACCACATCCATCTTTGAAAGGAAACAGGAATCTTTAGAGCCAAACAGAAAGATATACTGTTGGTCAAGAGAGCACAGAGTGCACTGACTAAAGGCCCTCTAAAATTTCCAAGTAAGAAAAAAAGGAAAAAAAACCCCATATACTAAGAAAGAACAATTATACTGGGTCAAAGGTTAGGTATTATACCAGACTCCGTAGCAGTCTCATTTCCCTGGAGTAGAAGGAAGACACCTGAGTACAGGAATTGTCTCCAGTGGTAAGAATGGCATTACAAGAGTTGTCAATAGGGTAACCATTGCCTTAACAGCAGTAAGCGAAAGGATAAATTTTCTCCTTTGACGAAGACAGGACAACTCCGTGAGTCACAAAGCTGCATAGGAGGTGAGATCTTTGAAAATAAAAGGCTGCCAGCAGCTATTTGCAATGTTTATACTTAAGCTTGGGCTTGCCATACAAATTCTGGACTTGACATTTACATCTGTCATTACCACCAATAGGAGGCTCTTTCTCTAGCAAAGTCTATTACACAGTTCAAGAGAAAAGTATTAGGCATCTCACTGGTATTGAGACCTACAGCACTTTTTAGTTTGGAGAAATTAAAAACGTCTAAGTGGTTCAGTCTTAGCTGAAGGGACTGCCAGCAGTTCTCTGTCTGTCCTAGGAAAAGACCTCAGACTGGGTAACTTGGATTAACTGTGTATCTTGGCCTTTCACTGCAGGAAATGTTAATGCCCTACTAGAGCAGGAGACAAATTCAGGGGACACATGCATCCATCCTACAAGCAGTTGCCTGACACAGGACTAAAGCAAGCCATGAAGCCAGGCAACATCGTGTCTCAGGATGAAACAGCTCTTCCATCAGCTTCCTAAGCAGAACTTTATGCACAGTGAGCAGGAAGCATGAAAAATTGAATGCCTCTTCTGAATTTATGACTCAAAGCCACATTTTACACTGGTATCACATGTTGCACTAGTAAAATGCCTCTGTGTTCTTCTGGGGTGAGAAGCACTGACAGTGATGCTGTACAGATGCATATACAGGTATATAAAAGGCAATCAATACATGCGCCAGCACAAAGAATTACCTACCTAAAACTTGAATTTCAATGGCTCCATGTCCTTCGGTGACACACATGGAAACTCCAAAGAGTAAGATCTGGGGAGAATATCCCAAATTGAGAACTTTATTGGGGGCATTTTAGATAAAAACTCTGATTTAGGCTAGTTCACGATTTTGAAAAGAATTTCAGAGAACAACTCATCATTTGCGTCCCATAAGTAACTGTGATTATAATGCTGAAGGAAAATTAGTTTTGTGCAAATTGGTGGCATGATTTCGTACCCTAGAGAAACCTGCTTGCAATCCCCACAGCTATATTAAATCATCACATAACATAAGAGTGATTGTATTGATTATCTCACTATCACAAGGAACATACTTTTTATCTGCTTCTACATACTTTAGGTTACTTTGCATTTAAGTATATTTAGGTCTTGAAAGCATGCTAGACATCTTTAGCTGTGATGTAAATGAAACAAAAACCACGGCAAGCATGAAAATTAGCAAAGGTAAATCTTAGGAGGAAGCATTACTGAAATATTGCTTTTAGACCACAATAATGGTGCCATAAATCTCCCTTCTTTTTCTTGTGTATTTACATAACTTCTGCAGATGGTCAACAGTGCACATCAGTCCCCAACATTCATTCCAGTTGCTAAGAGTGTGAGAATAAGAAAGGCTTGGCAGTCGTATGATTTAACATCAGGATGTCACTTTTAACAAAGGCACTGAAGGAAAGACAACCTTGACAGACTGAAGTTTAATATGAAATGATGAAGGAATCTATAAACATAATAATTTTTATCTACTATATGCCCATATATAAATGGTATGCATACTTTCACACACGCATACTGTATCCAGCTAACTTCCGATCTCCAATTTGACTACCTAATAAGCCAACTGGCCTAGTTCTTGCATAACTTCTGCATTTCTTTAAAAGGGCTTTCATGGTTTGTTTTAGAGATCTCATGAGACAATTAGTTACCTTATAGACTGATCCCATTAACTTGCAAATAGTCTTGGCTCACAGGATTATGAGATCTGCAGAATAACTACTCATGTTTCTAATTCTTTTACTTGAGTGTTTGCATATGATTATTAGTTTTATTAGATTAGTTATTAGTTTTTCCTTCTTTATCCAAGCCTGCTTTGCTTCTTGCTCTTAAGCAGATTCATAGCTACACAGAGACTAATAGAAAGCTGGAATGAACTATTTGTGTCCCATTGAATTTGTGCAGTAAAATACAATTATGACGAGAGGGTCAAGATAACCTGAGCTGAAGGCAAAGGGATGTTTTCTATCAGAAACAAAAAACCCTCTGATTTCTATCAATGCAATTAAATATCAACACTTTCATTTGAAAGAACTGCAAGAGATGCCAAAGCTGAGTTTGTCCTCCTAACACTGTAGTTACTAATGAAATAAGATACCAAGGAAGTAAAGAAAGAATTGAGAGACAGCAGGCAAAAATAATTCCTGAACACAAGCAGACGACACAAGAACCTTGTAAAAGGAATCTTAGTTTTAAAGCTTAAATAGCAGTGTTATAAGTGGAGTTACAACTGCAAGCCAAGTGTCCAGAATCAGGATGAGATACAAGTATGCTCCATTAATTTGCTCTATTTAGAAAAAGAAAACCTTATTTGTAGATGCTCTTTAGCTGCCTTTTTTGTATAACTCATGTGTGATAAATCCCTGAAAGTACTAAAGAATGAGTCTCTCATGTTAAAAAAAATGAGGTAGTTGATAGTTACTAAAGTAATAAAGTAGTAGCTATTGGAAAAAGAGGGCAATTGGTTGACTGGGAATGACAAACTGTTTAGAATCAAATAAAACAATTCATATACTCTTTGCTCATAAAATGCTAATAATTGGAAAATATTAGGGTGTTCACAGACAGTTAGATGCAACTAAGAGCCAACTCTGCTGTAATGGTCCTTGTCTGGATAGCTAGTGCAACTTAAAAGAGTGCAAGTCATTAAGAGCAGTAAAGAAATCTTCAAAGTTCCCACCTGTGATTTTGTAACATAGCATGCTAAGCTGGAAAAGATTACAGAAACAGAAAAAAGAAGGTAGAAGTGCTATTTCAAAGGCTGAAACACCTCCTCCTTATCTAATATTTTTCCTTTTATTTTTGTCCAATTGGTTTCCATAACTACAAAGAATGTGACTCTAGGCTGCAATTCCGTACTGCTCATCCTTCAGCAAAACCAATGTAGTGTTTATCTTCTTCATAAATAACTGGGACTAAACCTTTGCAAGTAAATCTTGAAAATGATATTCACTAATTAACTGCCAGGGCAATCTCAGTTTTGATGTTTAAGAGATCAGCAAAGAACTGCATTTAGTCAGAATATTATCCACCTGATGCTGTAACACATGGAAGTAACTGGTTATCTCGGGCTCCTAGCTGACATTGACTGCTGTCCTGAAAATTTATGATGGTCCACAAGTGATATTTTTGATCAGTTCATAACTGTGGTCCAATTGTACTTGTGGTTCTTAAAACAAAACTGGAAAGACAGGTCAACTATGCATTTCTCCATTCACAAGCTACAGGTACGGTCACTGAATTTTCTTCCAAATATTTAGTCCTCTAAATCCTTTTTCTCCTTTTTTACTTTTTTTTTTTTTAATATTGATTTGGCATATTATTTGGAGTTCAATTCAATGGTTGCCCCAATGAGAAAATTTTATACAGCATACCCATGGGTGCCGGGCCAAACGCGAGCTGAGTTCCTACCAAAAGGGACCCTTCCTCGCGGAGACCACCAAGAATGTGGGGTAGGGTGAAGGTTTGCTAAACCCCCAGCACTCCTCCCTGATGTGACAGCAGAACAGGGCAGTGGTGTGCACCCAAATCCAAGAGCTGGGAATACTCCTGCATTTCTCACTTCTGACATTGGCTTCAGCAGCCCCTGTGAATATTGTGTTAGTGTGTGAGATAAAGATGTTCTTTAGCAGAGAGGAGAGCAGCTAGTGAATCCCTCCTAGTTACTGAACTACACAACTGCTTTACTGATTGCATCAGAATAAGCTACCTAACTAGATGAAATGAGTCATTTATTCAGTGTTCATAACAGTTAAGCTGTTCAGAAGCTGCTTGTTTGGGAGATTTATCTCATAATTAGTTTTCCTAGGGAAGATCTGCTGGGAGCTTGGTCACTGAAGCAAAACTGATAACAGTATCTCTACACATTGCTTTCGAACTCGTCTGTCTTGAGCTACCAAGCATACCGTATGCTCATTAGTCTTAATTAATACACAGGATTCCAGTAGCTTAGAGATGAGAATATATATTTGTTCCAAATATTTTAACAAAGAAAACATGGAGTTTACACTATGAAATGTAATAAATGTGACACTCATGCAGACATCAAGCAAAATAGCTCCTGAAGACTATATGAAATAAAGGAACTAGAAAGCTGCTCTTTAGAGAAGATGGAAGAAGTACTGCAAACAAGAATTCTTAGGCAATACAAAGAAAAGAGGAGAAAAAAAAAGAATGTAAGAACAAGAGAAAGAGATGAGACACATACAACAGTTGTATTTGGAGCTGAACGAGTAACACTAAGAGATGAGATCTCCACAGAGATGGCACAGAAAGCACACATGGAAACTATGCTAGAAGAGGTGATAAAGCAGATTAAAAATGTATACAGTAAAACCATTCTGAAAACTAGAAGAGTTTTAGGAACACAGGATTGGAAAGTGAGTTACAGGAAGTTACAGCAAATGATATTTTCAGGAAGTGGTGAGTAGCTAATAAAGATGATATTTCTTCCTAAGATAAAACACTGCAATTCAGGAAATGGACATGACTGAAAAAACAAAGTGATCACTAACTGCATTTGCAATCTTTGCCATTGCAAGTCAAGAGAGCAGCCCCTATTTAGCCTTCCTCACTTATCCCAAATTTCTTCAAATTTTGAAAGCTTGAAACTGTGTGAATGCTATAAATATGCTTTGGCATATTAACATATGTGTGAGCACAAGCAAACTAGGTACTGGCTTGTACAATTAATGTAGAATGCTATTTTGTTACTCTCAGTGGTTTCTCACTTAACATACTATCTTGGTTTTTGCCCCAGCCCCTAAATATCTCCAATTAATGGGATAATGAACATAAACGCATAATCTGTAGACAAAGAACAGTGTTGACCATACCCATAAATGATTCCCCATTTAACTTAAAAGAACATAACATGTTGTTTTATTTACATTTCCCAAGGAGAAAAATTATTAACTGTTTGGCATCCATACCCCCAAATCATTAACAACACTGCATCTCTGCAACAAATTAATCTTATTTGATACTAAATGAAAAAGAGAGGACTGAATGTAGCCTTCTAATTAACTTCTGTAATCTGTTTTTTTCCTAAGGTGTATGATACATCTTCATGCAGTGCTTTTAGGCAAAGAAGCAAATTCCAGATGTTGATCTTAAAACTTTATACAATGCTATATGGAATTGTGTCAGGAATATATCTACTATTTTTTAGAACATAGTTTTACTGAAACAGAAAACTGTATATGTGAACTGAGGTCCTTCATCTTTTCAGAACAGCTTAGTGTTAGTATCCACAATGTAAACCTACAGATGACTTTAACTTTTTTTTTTTTTTGTTGTTGAGGTTGTTCTCCTGGCAGACATAAAGCAAATTTTCAGTGTTGTTTACCATTCTCATTGCTATAGTTCATCAGCATGCCACAAAAGACAGTCAAGAGCTTCTCACTGGCTGGATCTGTTTTACTGCACAGTGACCTTAAATGGTCTACTACAATATGTGCACCACCTGCATGGTCAACTGCGTTCCTGCCCTCATCTGTAAAACAAAGAGTTACGTTAAAAAAAAATGAAACCAAAGCCGTCGAATCCCAAACATAACAGCAATCACACAAAATGAAGTTTTAAAACAGAGTGATGTCATTCTTCAAGTGTTGTCAAATTCATCTAGAGAGATGCTCGAGGGCCAGCTTTTAGTGCAACAGAGCTAGGAAAGTGAAAACACCTACAACAAAAGGGATTAACCACCTGGCACTAATACCTTTGTAAAGAAGTTCAGTGTTTGAGGCAGAGCTGCTGGAGCTGATAAATAAAATTCTGAAGATACATTCAATTTTGCCAGAGGGAGTTCCTGGGCACTTTACAAAGCCTAGTCCATATACAGGTAAATTACTCTTACCATTATGGAACTCAAGAAATTGAAATACAGAAAATAAATTGCTTGGGTTACTTAAAAACAAAATGGGGATTAAAAAGGATAAAGCAGACAGAGGTACTAGTTCACAGTGACGAACTCTGTTCATGCACTCACTCTGCCACACATCATATTCTTTGTGCTTCTATGGCTGAAATTTAATAACACTATCAGATTCTTTTTGTATGGCTAAAAGAAAAATTTGCTCTACATCTATAAAAGGCTACAATGTTCTGAAGTGTTGTAAATAACACATCATAATCTTTGTATGGAACTCTTCCTACATAAAAAATCAGAATTCGATGCAACAATTGCCTTCTATTACATTAATCATCAATACTGCTTTCTTTCCCAGCAGGCAATCGGCAATACTCAACAGTCAATAACCTAAATTCCAGGGCTTACAAAGGAAAAGGAATTTCCATGTGAGCTACAGTTGGAATCAACTGGAAAATCTGGATGAAAACAAAACTTTGTTGGGAAAAAGCACTAAAGCAAAAGTTTTTGCAAAATAAGAAAAAAACCAAACCCTTTTGTCTCAAAGCAAACTTCCCGTTTTACTTGTTATTCACCACTCTACCATCACTCCTCTCTCTCCCCATCATATGTGGAGGCCAATCTACCAAATTTTCATCATTCTGCAATGTACTCAGCATGAAAACCAAGGCTGCACACATCTTTAATATGACCTTCCACTATAAAGTGTTCCAGAACTCTGCAAAAAAGAAGTTTTTAAATATTCCAGTTCTTGTTAATGTTATTCATGAGGCACATATACCCCTTATGCTAGATATAAAAACCAGGATTATAAGTATTGTATGCAGGAACTTCAGATAATTTGCTGAGTGGAATCGAAGGAAGATTAATTCTTGGTGGATCTTAACTATTGGGATTATTACCAAAGTGATAAGTGTTTTGCAGAATAACTGAGATACATGCAACAGAGGAAAAACATCACTGCCATGACTGTTTCCACCTTGTACAGGATCAGGGAATCAGAAGACTGTGTTTTGCTGCAGGCATGTATACTCCATATTGAAAAAGGAGAAAGTCATCTATTTACACTCCAAGAAATTCAAGGTAAGATTCTTTGTCAAGGAAGGACCATAAAAAAAAAAGGATAAATACAAAAGAAACCTCTCACATATTTGATATCATAGCAAACACAGCCCTAATGCTGAAATGAAAGGAAGTCCTACATCAAAATATAGTCAAACAAATATAGTCAGGTGTTCAGATTCAGTGTTTACATTTACCAAATCAGCAGTGAATAAAATCAAACTTGGTTGGAATATTACAGGATTCTGCTTTATGTATCCTCTTCTGGTATTTTTTACTACAAAAGTAATGCAAGTACACGATTGTGTATTTGACTCACCTGTTTTGTGAGTCAAAACAAGTGTGCAAAATGAAACTGAATCACTGATTCTGGATCAGATGGGCTGAATGTGGTCCTCAGATTACTATAATGCAATTGAAATCAACAAAACTAAAAGCAAAATAAAGGTAAGCTTCAGATAAGGATCACATGTCAAGCTTGTTCCTGTGTCATGATATGGAACTACATGTAAAATGTGTAAGCAAAGAATAATATAAAAGTAGAGCCAGGTGAGGGTTTGGAAGCAAGGGTTAAAAAAGAAAAAAAAAAGGTTACTAGCCAAGTTCCTTACCTGGATGGAATTTGGCAGAACTCCACTGAAAATAATTGTGTGGTAATATTTTAAAACAAATTAAAATCTAAGTCATATATTCTTTAACTTCCATTTTCTCTGGTTTGTGAAAGAAGTTATATATTAAAAACTGGTGTTAAGTCACTCAATTCAAATATATGACAAAATTTCTATCAACACAGTATTTTTGTTAGGTAAATAGATAGTCAGCTTCCACTGTAGAGTCAGGAAAAGTAAAGCAGAAAGAGACAGAAACAAATCTCACTCCAAGAAGTGTCTCTGTCTCTACGGTACAGTCAAAAAGTTAAGTACAAATGAACTTCAGGATGCCTCCCAGGAAGGTGGCAGGCTGTGAGTGCCAGAGTTTGACAGGACTACACAGGCTGGTAGACTTGTAAAAGAGATACCTTAACTGAGTTTGTTGCTCTGTGTCTTTCCCATGCTAGGGCTCACTTGGCGTGGCTGCTTCTCTGCCCTAAGCGGCTGAGTGAAGAACAGACCTGGGCTAGGGCTATAATTAGGATCTCCTGGTGCTGCCTTCTTTGCCCAAGGGGATTAACTCAGCTCATTAGCGCAGGGCCACAAAGAATCCTGTACCAGATGTAGGGAGTAAATTCTGAAGGTCCTGACTACCCATTGCAAGCACTGCTACGACACCCCGCTGCATCCACAGGCAAAAAGCTACTTCTGACTCAGAATGCTTCGTGCACGTATTGCCAACTTACTTCTCACTACTCCGTCGCTAAGAAACAGATCTTGCACACAAGAATACTCATCAAAGTCCAAATCATTTACAGTCAAAACAAGCCCACAGCGTGTTGCCGTGTCTTGTTCTCAATCCAACTATTACCTTGCAGTTCAGCAGCTCTACAAACTCCCACCCTTAACGTGCTTCCAGCCTCCCAGAAGCTGTGTTGAATTTTTTTCCCGTGACCTTTTTAAATAAACATTTGCTATTCCTAAGAGAACACTGATTGAACAGTTTAATGAGAGCATTCACATTTCTGCGTAAAAATGCTTCACTACAGCCCACAAAGGGCAATGCTGTTGAGTAGTTTTTTAAAGTACATGTAATACTGTCTAAAGATGCCAGAATCACAACAACCCGAGTCTAGAGAGATTTTTTTCCCTGTAAAATGTACAGTAAGATTTATTAGAGAATGAGTTATTACTTCCACAATGTTCTTTTGCCCAATTCAATACAACCATCTCTATGAATTAGTAGTCTCTTTTCTCTATCCTGAGTTGCTCCAATGAGTTTTATGCAAAAAGGGTTTTAATGTGGATTATCAAATTACTGCAACTGCTCACGTTCCTTCTATGAACAGTCTTGTCAGATTTTCCCATAGCTCAGCCATGCCTGCTCCAATGGATGCCCAAGTCAACAACCATTGTGTGTATGATTGTTAGATCTTTAAAATGTAGCACTTAAAGTAGTTTCAATTTGCCTTTTCCAAAATATATTTGCATAATTTTCCGTTGAGTTTTTGTCCCTAGTTCACTAAGCCCTAAAACAAATCACTAAGTCATAAAACGTTAACAAGAAAAAAAGAATTAAACTGACAGCTCAAAGAATTAAAATAATGTAAAGCATAAGCTATATACTACCAGTGAGTTATTTCTGAACCACATGCGCCAATACTTTGATTTTTGTCATCACTGAAAGCTTACTATTTCTGGAAATACAGCTAAATCAGGAAAAAGGGCTATGCCACAGTATAGGCAGATATTGGAAAATATTTAGGCTTAAAAAAATACTCATTTCTCAGATAATCAGCTAGAAAACTATTTGACAGCATTTCTTAAAAATGATCTTTTGGGTTGAAGTATACGATTCGAAATGTTCTGATTTGTCTTGCAACTGGAAACCTGAATTCCTCTTTCCCCAATTCATGTTCTGCAAAAGTTTATTGGTGTAAATAGCTGCACTGGTATAAATAGTGCAATTCAGTGATGGAAAGGATCATTTGTATGATCAAGGTCTCTGATTTGTATAAACCAAGCTGCCAAGACAGCAAGTTTTGGTGACATGGTAAAAAGGGTATTTAAAACTGTTTTCACTCTGCAATTGGGTCATCATTTAAGTGACAAACTGCCATTTTATTTTAATTACTGCACCTTTATTGCATTTGGCTACAATCCTGCATTTTTTTTACCAAAATATTGCTTAGTCCTGTAGTAAGTTTATTTTAAAATGCTGGCAGCTATCCTTAACCCTAAGGGTAAGCATTGAGGGCACTGTCTCGTAAGTTATTCCTTTAGAATAACTGCTAAAGTAACAAATATGTAATCAGTAAACTAGAAATGCTATAGCAGAATGTTGTCTTTTAACACAGTCTCTTCAAGGATTGAAAATAGGTAGCATTGATCTTTTTGGATAAAACTGTTGCCAGCAATTCTGTTGGGTGATGACAACTCATGCAGCAGCATACTGGGCCTCTTATGAAACTAGTTCATTCTAACAAACAAATACAGTTTTTAAATGTTGTATCCAAATAGAGATGTAGGGGTATTTTTGGTAGACTCCTTGTAATATGTTCAATGTGTGGACCACAGGATATCGATGCCAACAGGCACTAATCTCTTTCATGACTTCTTTTGTCTACAGAGTCAGGAGTTTGGCAGAACATTTGAAGGGAAAGGTAAGTGTGCCAGTACCACAATCTCCCTAATGTTATGCTTAGGCAGCAGTCAAATGCAAGCCAGATTCAACTCCACAATTTAATTTCAATATAACTGGCTTATTTGTCATGTTCCTCTAACGTCAGATAAATACAAGAAAAATCATGTGTTTCTGCTTTCAGACAAAAGAACAATGATGAGTTTACTGTTCAAGACTTCAATACTTCATTTCCAGTCAAATTCTACTAGTGGACCAGAGATTTCAATATAGCAGCAGAAATGTTTTTATCAACAATGAGGCACACAGTACTATTAGTCTGAGTATTGGCAAATTATTTGTTCTGGATTCCAAGGATACTTCAGAGTATAATTAAAATGTAGTAATTACCGCTACTGAATTCTATTTGAAATTAAAGAAGCCAACTAGTATGAGAATGTTCTATTTAGATATACAAAACTCAGGTAAACACCCTCAGAGCTGAATGTAGCAGTTCTCCTTGCCTTCCTTTTCATGTGCAATAGACTTACAGCAGACTCTTCAGTTGATTTTATAACTCTATGAAACTCCTCAGTAATTCTATTGCAGTCAAACAAATTACTCTAGGTTTATAAGAGCATAAGTCAGAGCTGAAGCCAGCCTAAGTCAGAGCCAGCCTGTGCTTATTATTTCATACAGCATGAAATAAATCATAGAATCCAATTATACACTAAAACAG
>JAYRBT010000139.1:22648234-22688415 GCA_036023395.1 Myiotriccus ornatus | reverse complement strand
TAAGTCAGAGCCAGCCTGTGCTTATTATTTCATACAGCATGAAATAAATCATAGAATCCAATTATACACTAAAACAGCAGGCAGTTTTTCTATACTGGTAAATAGGCATTTATAGCATCTCATGTTATTAACAGAATAAACCTGCACACCACAATTAATTTAGAATTCTTACTCCCAGACCTGCAGTGAAATGTTGTCTTTTAGTTTCAAACAATCCAAGAACAAGGGTGAGAAAGTGAGTGTGGCATGGCCACAGTCTGGTGCAGAAGAGGGGCGTGCTGCTGACAGAAGCTTGGCAAGAGGCTTAGACTGATGTTGTGTGACGGTGGTGCTGCTCTTTGAAGGAGCAAAAAACAGCTTGGTCTCCACAAGGCAGCCAGAGGAGCAGTCACAGAAAGTGTGTGACCCATGGGGATGTGGAGTAGGTTAGGAAAAGCCCAAGAAGGAAAAAGCAAAACAAAACCAAAAGAATCCACTGTAATGTGCATCTGTGGATCCTACTAGGTCCTGGGAAGAAAGAAAATTATTCAAAGAACTGAAAATTAATAAATGGACATGGGATCTAGGAAAAGCTGGGGCAAGTCTTGCATTTAGGGTCAGTGCTACTTGCCCCAAATCATGAAGCCTAGGGGCAGTGAGAGCACCTGGCCCTACAAAGCAAATCTGAGCAACAGCATGTGGACTGATGCTTGTTACTGTGCAGCCTGCACAGAGGAGCTGACTCACAGAAGGCTCTTGTATCTGAAAGGTTGGAGGATATAGCCTGAGAAAGACCAGAAAGCGTCTTGTTTTAGGAAGCCTTTTACTTCCTTAGCAGAAGGAAACCCACTGATTTGACCAGAGGGCAACTGGCAATGCACCACGACTGCAGAACAGCCCGAGCTCAAGAGGCCAAGTGGTACCAAAACAGGGTTGATTAACTAGACCCCGTCTTAGGTAAGTGACTCTTTTCTAAGGGGAATGTGAATGCTGTTGTAGACAGGGTATTCAAGGCATCTACCCTGACTCCTCAGGCCATCCTGCCAGCTGGACAACTAGCCAGACATACAGCAGCCTCAGGATCAAGGAGGCTTAAAGACCAACATTGCTCACACACACTGACACCTCGTGTTCCTAACACAAACCACCTTGCTAGTATGTGTAGTGTGAACTAACTCTTTCCTCACCATTTTTTGCCAAATACTTAAACTGCAACTTCCTCTAGTGGGCACTGTCTCCTGATTGTATTACTGTACAAAGAGCAATATTCAAACTCTCTAACTAAAGAGAGTCCTGGTTCCCCGGCTGAGGCATTTAAGGGCTCCACTGCATTAAAGGATAGATTTTACTAACACAGTTCCACCACAGTTATGTCCAGTTTCTGTTTCTGAGAGTTACACAGTATTCCTTAGATAGGAACACAGCAAATGTAACTCAATTTAAGTGGTTTGCATGTAGTATGTTATCTCTATGCTGTTACTACACTGTGTGAAATGATGTATAAAACCAGATGCCTGTGTAGCTATCATATGAACAACTAAAAGGCTCGGACAATGCAATACATGAGTGGTGCACAGTGTTGCAAAAATCTGCAGAAGTGGATGTGAGAATACAACAAAATTATATTCTCCAGTATTATTTACGAAGCTGTCATTACATAATTAGACTGTATTAAAACACAAAGTTAAAAGGAGAACAATGGCTGCAAGCTTTAAAAACAGAAAATAAATTAATAAACACGTCCCAACTTTATATAAGCAACGCTTAGCAAGATACCAACAGATTATTTCTTCTGTTTTCCACAGTAAACAGTTATCATTTTCTACCGTTGCTGACTTAGTAACAGTTGATATTTCTAGTCACATAATGCCTACTTTTCTAAATAGAGTAAGCTAGATACTATGCCCATGTTGAGACACTCAACTAAAAAGCTTTGTTTTCTGAGGCAAGAAATCAACAAGCTGACAGTGCAGTTATCTGTAAATATGAAAAATTTCAAGTATCTTAAACAGTAAAGTGAAAAATGACATGAAAAGGGAGGTTGAATTGAAAAGAGAAGAGGGAGTTACCCATCTTGGGTTGTTCACTTATAATTTCTGAAATTCTAAATGCTTTTCTTCCTTATAAGAATTTTTTTTTTGGCATCATAAATATTAGGGGAATTCCATTTTTGCTTTCCTACTTTGTCTAGCTTTAAAGCATGAAGAAATATGTCATTTTTTAACTAAAGTTTGTATCTTAGATTTGCTTTTAAGGTAACAGCAAGATCTAGAGAATAAAACAGGGTTTCTTTCTGTCTGCTCATAACCTTTTTTAAGACCCTGGAAAAACCTTCCCTTCCTTTTTTTTTTTTTTTTGGTTGTTGCTTGTGGCTTTAATTTTGACTGTTAATTAAGGAGGTGTCTCTGAGCCTGTTGCAATATGAGCATTACACAAACTTGACAGACTGTAGATTAAATGCTGGAGAGGAAGAAAGGAAGGAAGCAGAAAAAAATCTGCTTTGTTTCCTAGATGTTATTTTCTTTGTACCTGTACTGATAGAACAGCTATCTACTTATTCTGCTTATTCAAATAATCTTCCTGAAAAAAAATAGGAAAAGTATTTGCCCTGCAGAAAATAAACAGGACCTATAATACTTATATTTAAAACAAACAGAAAATCAGGCCTCATAGCTTCATCTTAAAGGAAGGAAAAGTTCCAAATCTGTGGCCATTTGAGTTGGGTTTTCACACACACACAGAGACAGACACACACACACACACAAACTCTCCAATGTGGGCGTCTGTGAAGCTTTGGCTTAAGTAATGAGAATTCTGCCACTTGTTTCTGTAGAGTTAATATTTAGTGTAAATTTTAAAAACAGTAATAGCCTGAGAATAGGAATTCATGGGTTTTGTATCACCTCTCAAATGGCTTTTTTGTGATGTTTTAGGAAGACTTCATCATCATCATTCTGATTCCATTTAGGCCAGCTATAACATAAGTAAATGAGAATACTATTGTTTAATAGCTTCTTAAGAACATTCATGATTAATTGCTGTTAAGTACTAAATATTACTGAGAAAGTATGTGTTGGCATACATATGGTATGCTTTGTTTCTAGCTGATGCAATCCTTGTGTGCAGAGCCTTGGGAAAAATACTGCACTATTAAGGACCTCTAACCTAAAAATACTGTAATTTTCTAAGACTGTGATATGCCTCAGAGAGCACAGATCTAAAGGTAAAACGCTATTACTCTACAATCAAATCCTAGAATTTTAATTCTCTGCAAGCAAAACAGTTTTCAAGCAACAGTTTAAGGACTCTGGTCTTGATTTCATGGTATTTCTTGGGAAACAGCTTAGTAGGTGGAATTTGCATTTGGTAGGATCTAGTACAATGATAAGTGAAAAATCGTGGTAAGATGCTGCCTAGCTGCATGAATCAGGGTGACCTTCATAAAAATGATCAGCCAGTAGAGTGCTGCTATCAACACCAGTTGTGTTCTAGGATTCTACTGGTTTTCCATATGGTAATGAAAAAGGTTATGCCATTTTCTAAAGAAAACTGAATTTGACTTCTTTCCAAGTACGTTTAATTTCTTAAGTGACTGGCTTTCTGCTTTAGATCCTGAAATTAATCTTATCTCCTGAGAGGAGACGGACGTAACTGCAATTGAGTAGTTTCTTATTTTTGTGCTTAGCCTTTCTTAGCAGATCTCTGCAAGAGGTCTGTACATCCTTATAAGATGGGCAGCTCAGAATTTGTAGCATGTGTAAGACCTTTTTAACAAGAAGTGGTATAATGTTCATGTTTCGGTGCTGAGGCTGAGAAAGGCCACATAGTCAACGTTCAGCTAGGAGTCTTGCCATCAACACAAGTAACACTGCATAGATAACTGAAAAATATACAGCTTGGGAAATGAGAAAATGATCCAATACATTTCCTGCTGAGAAAGGTAGATAAGTAGCTGTCAGAGGAGAGCCTTTATAGAATGAATTGGCATTTCTAGCTTCTTCCCAACTCTATAGCTGTTTATATCATGACGTATGGTTGCTGAGGACACGTACCCAGGCTGATGGTTTCATGAAGAAACAATGTTGAGGAGTAAAAAGAAATAGCTTTGAGATTCCTCAACGAGGTCTCTACACACTACCATTAATAGGAATATTGTGGAAGGGCAGAACGGGAAATTTTTCACTTCTGTTACAAGATATATGGAGAGCTTACCTCCCTTTGCCAGCTTTCAGGATATGCATATGCTCTAAACAGCAAGAAAGACTTGTTTACTAATGGGCAAGAGTCTAATCTAATCTCAACTGAGTCAATCAGAATGACTGCCTCTAATCTGTATGGCTCCTGAACCAGGGTCTAAATATCCCAGCCTTTCGATTCCTCTTAGAATTATCACTTTTGTATTATAATTATGGTAGCCTCTATTGTATGCACAGTGCTATATAAAAGCACAGGAAAGCAGTTTGTCAATCAGTTCAGAACTGATGTGTGTAACAAATTACCTGTGGAAAGATCACTGAGATTAAGATAGCATGTGCACCACAAACAATGATAAAAAATACTGTAAGGCTATTATCAGCTAAGAAAATAATACTAATTTAATATAGCATCATTTTCCATTAAAATTCTTGATAAAATTTATTCGGTTGGCCTGATCTTTCATCTATACAAACTGCACTGGTGTGGGCGGTGTGAGAGTAGGACAGAGGCCTGGCTACAGACAGGTTTTGTCTTTCGCCCACATTGTCATAGAGGTCTTGCAAGAAGGTAGACCTAACTTGAAAACTGTGTCTCAGTCTCCCTGTCTCCCAGGCATTCAATCAGCCACATGAGTCAAGTCACCAGTCTGCCCAATCTACTGGGAAAGAAGCCAACAGAGAGAGCAGAGGTGTGTACTAGCCACCAGGTTGTTCATTAAGTGATCACAAGCTGCAATTTGGGTGATGTTTTTCTATAGCTTAATACCCCAACTGCCAGAGCTGATAGGAGAAAGTAATTTTTAGGCTTTATCTACAGCAGAATTAGCCATTCTGTTCTGACTTAAGACATTGCTTTTGGTAGCAAGAACCACGTTAGGTTAAACACAACCTTCTCCAAACAACGGAGAAGAGATCTTTATGTTGCATATGGAGCCCAGGTGCAGGGAGGTATCCTTTACTTGTAACTTTTGGACATCTGTAACAGCCCTTAAGGAACAAACTTACTAAAGAAACAGCACTGGGGAAAATGACAGGAGGGGTTGGAAAGACATACAGTAGGAAGGCAGCTATAGTTTGACTCATGGATAAAGAGTGGTGAAGCAGGCAGAAGGACAGCTCCTATGCTCTGACTGGACAATGCCTAAGAATTTAGCTTTGACTATAAGCAAAAAAACATAACTGGTGGTTAAAAGGAAAGAGTAGGTTAGGAGCTTTGCATCTGGTACTATAATTCAGATACAATTTTGCCCCTGAGTGAGGCTGAGGAACCCGTTGTCTGGGGATACGGAAGTACAAGCAGCTGTACTTGGTACAGGCTGTAGATACAGCGGGGGAGAAAGCAGGAGGGAGAGGAGGAGAGGACATGTCTCCATTTCTTTACTTTGCACTTTCTGCTTTGATAAAAATTTGGGGGCTGAGGTGTATGTGCCATTTACTAGAACGTGCACGTAGAACAATTACAGGCTGTACAAGAACATGCAGTCATGTATCTGTTCTTAAACTGTAGGACTGCTCTGAACAGTCTGCATACTGTTGCTTCTGACAGCCTGCAACTAATTGCTTCTGACCTCAGATCTTTTTATCTGCCTCCATTGTTTCTTTCACCTCTGCATACATAAAAAAGGCTGGGTGACTAGAAGACTCATCACTACTAAAAATCTTCCTTCTACTCTGGTTTGTAATTGTATTTGCCTGTATTCTTGGATGTTCAGAGATTCACCTAATGCAGATTCCTTCACAATACAAATACTTTAAAAAGGATGTTCTCATGGCTGCTTGGTATAAATTTGACCTATTTTCTCCTCTTTAGCTGTTTATGACATGCATTTAATTCTCTGTATTTCCTTCCATGCTCAAATAGGTGATTCAGTGTTATTTTAGAGGGCTAACACTGATGAACACCCAGACAAAAATACTGTGGCGTGAGTACCTCAAACTTTAATAGAGAAGAAAATCTGTCAGTAAGTCAACAGGTTTTCATTTCATGTTTTTTCTGAGGAGATGAATCTATTCAGTGAGGTCTTTGGCCAGCAAGTGTGTAATTCTGCTTTTACCTCATAGAAGGTACTAAACCTCTTTCAGCATTGGGATTGAGTTATGAATTACTGTTCCACAGCAGCTGTGTACCAGGACTAGCCCCTTCTGAACGTATGTGGAAATGGTTTTGTCTTCGTGTCAGCAACTCTGGGACCTGTCAACACTAAAAAACAACTGCCATTTTCCTTTAATCAAGAAAAAAATTCCAGGTAATCCTTCTCTTCTTCAAGGACAATTTAAGGGGCCTCCCCTGCAGAAAAAGCCATTTGTCCCACAACTTTCCTTCTGCACCACTCAAATTTCTCTCAAAAACAGAGACTCAATTAACTCTCTTTTGTACAAACTGTCACCAAACCAAGTGATGCATGCTGGGATGTAATACAGGACAACCGGGACTTTCAGTAAATAGAAAAGTTGCTATGAGCCGTCCAATATGGGCTTTACTTCATAGTTTCATTCTAACATTGATTTAGGACTTAAAGACATTCCTCATTATTGCATAGTATTATTACATGAACTGTGTAAGCAAAAAAAATGCTCATCTATATGGTAAAATATAGTCACTGATGTATTTCAGGTTCCTATACAAATCCCAGTTTTCAGAAAGGCAACAGCTGCGTTTGTCTCAATTGAAAAGAAAAATAATATCAATACGTAGCATTTTTAATTAGAACTATTTGCTTCCACATGTTGTCTTTGTTGTACTTTATAGCTCCTTGTTAGGAAAAGCAATAGGGATAAACTGAGACATATTAAATATTTTAGTAATAAACATAGTGAAAGTATTTGTCCTAAATAAGAATTTAGGATAGGGTACATAACAATTAAGCTTAATATAAACATTAAGCTAACATACAAAATAATGTCAGATAGGGTGGCTGTGATAACTAGGCGTTGTAAACAGCCTCTTCCACTCAAATCCAATATGCTAATCTTGATTTTTTTTTTTAAATCAAGATTTTATTCATTAATCTTATTCAAATACACAGGGAAGGTACTGACTGTCCTCCCACAGGAGCACAGCAACACATGGCACACGAAACACATCACTGCCCTACTGTAGATTTTGTCAATGCCAGCTTTGCTCCACAGAAGGTGAATAATACAGCTTTTCTGTACAGGATAAATCCTGCACTGTAAAAGCAGTAGTCAACAATACCTAATACTACAAAACCATTTTTGTGTGCCCTTATTTTATTTCACGAAGAGATGTGAGTTGGACAACAATGCCAAGAATAATTACATAGATTACATACACTTATATGAAATAAACCAATACACTCGAGAGTGACCTTTATGTCACACATGATCCTGAAATAAAATATAGTAAATAAATTATGTTACAGAAAAGCTCAACAGCTTCTACTTGGAAGTTTCCATGGGGAAGTAGTTGTTCAGTGATTGGTCACCTTAAAGAAAATCCTAAATGAAAGAATTAAACATTAACATCCTCAAGAGTAGTTGTCTGTAAATGGAAATGCCAGCATGGATAATATGATTAATTTCCCTGAGGTCAAAGGCAAGGTAATTTTAAACAATATAAAATGTAAATTTTCAAACTTGGATGAAAAAAAGGAGCAAGAAGAAAGGCTACAAATAATTCAGTTTTTGTTCAACAGACAGTATTCAGAACAGCGAATTTTTTAGTAACTACAACACAGTACACAGAAAATTTCTTGCCATATGAAATAAGGCACTAAAACTCAAGATAACAAAATGCTTTCACAATTTCATCTCATTTCCCATCTGCAGACATCCATAGCTTTCTAAATTCTTCATGTGCATGAAAAAATGTTCCTGGTGTCTCTGCTTCTGCTCCATAATTATTGTCCACTGGCTTTTATCAAAATATTTAAAGTAAGGGATAATGAGGCCACATTTTCAAAACATTGCAACTACTAGTTTGGTTTTGCAGATGACACATCCATGCATGTAATCAACACATGGAGTCACAACTGCATTTCAAAACTCAATTGCTTCTCAGTGTAAAATTTATTGTGCCCATAAAAAGCTAAAAAACCTCACCAGCCTCCCCCCTTCATCACTCTTGACTACCAAAACAACCAATATGTAATCCTGGGGCAATTGAGTGGCCACACAAGAATACTGAGAATCAGCAACATAGCTCAGGCATCATTTCAGCCACATATGCAGCTCTTCACAGCTTTGAGACTGGCAGAATGTGAATATTTCTTTCTGACTCTGGTCCCTTCCAAGACATTCTGTTTGAGGAAAAATTAACTGTTCAGGCCTCTGCATATGTAGCACCTGCTCCTTGAAAACCTAGTTCATTGTGTTTAAAAAACCCCAAACCCAGAATCACAAATCTTTTCTATTCTTACATCCAGTTGTATCACAATATTGAAACAGGTTTTTTAATCTTTCTGTCACAAAAGCATAATCCAAGTGTGATATTCAATTTTCCCATACAACCAGAAGAGTCATGTGGCAAATAAAAAAAATCAAGGAAAGAGGAAAATAATCCCCCAGTACACAATGTACGGAACACCGAAACACTCCCCTCCCTTCTACAAGAGCATCTACAAGATAGGGCATATTTCAACACTCACGGCTATCGTAGCATATATTGCCCAGAGCACGTCCTGTTTGAAGCAACACTTCCTGGTCTTTGCAGTTTAACAGCTGCACCAAAGGAGGGATCAACCCAGCATCCACACATGGGTTCCGCATAAATTCTGCAAGTAACACAAAGCCTGTTAAAAGTGAGCCAGCTGTTTTCAGTTTCATTTTTTCCTACTTACGCTGGCGTGGCAACTGGGCCTTTTGTGTGACTAAACACATGCACAGATAAACAGTGTAAATTCTCATGGAAGTTTCTAGAGAATAAGCCCAAATCAGGATTAGGGCTTAGTTCTTTCCATCATTTGCTAATTTAGAAGGAATTAAGAGTATTTAATTGACTTCCATGGAAACTAATTTAACATAGTTCAGGCTGTGAATATTTTTAGCATCACAAAGAAGTGCTGAAAAAACAGTGAATTCACAATAAATTCAACATAAAGTAAAATTACTAACTAACACAAAAAGTGACTTAAAACTAGTATTATAGAGCAGCGTTTTTCACTCTCTATTTCCTTAATCAGAACTCCTGAAAACCTTTTGCTTTAAAACGATTAAAAAAAATTAAGTTAAGGCTCAGTAACAGGTTCTTTATTTGGAAGGTAAGTAAAAGAACAGAAAAATAAAGAATGAGAAATACAAGAGATTTTGTGAGCCCAAAGGGCTGTATCTTTCCACAATCCAACTGACGCCCACCGTGGGAGAAAAGGTACAGGACCCATCCCTTGGGAAGCTCTTTCCCCTTCCGCCCTTTCTTCCTGCTGTGTCGCAGAGAACCAAAGTATTATTTCACACCCATACAAGTCACAGAGAATGATCCAGATGCTATAGTGTGATGATATCCATTGTAATGAACATAGCAAATATCAAGCATATCTGTTCTTTAAAACTGGTCTTGCCATGTCCTTGTAATGTTCAATCTATTTCTGTATCACTCACTTTCATCCTCATTGCAATGTTTGTTGCATTTTCCTCCTATCTTCTGTGTCCCCTCAGCCTCTTCCTCTCAATTGCTTGTAAAAGCTTTTCTCTGTTCCTCAGCTTTCCCTGAAGCACTTTCTTTTACACCCACTACTTTTCCATAGTCTCTACATCGTCAAAGTCAGATTTATCTTTTTCTCCTAGTCTGTAACAGGAAATGAAACCTTTTTTCTCCTAAAAGATTGAGAGGTCTCAGTCTGTTCTGCTGTTTGTTTAGGTTCTTCCTCACGTGGTGAAAAACAGTAAGAAGCTCTTTCTCCACCCTCACTCCATTTGGAGTGAGCAGAAGCTTTCAGGCTCCCATTCAGCAACAGAATAACTGGGCAATATGCAGAGCAAACTTGTATTTACCAAGGTGATGTAAGGGCAAGAAGAAATGGTGCCATATATAGCAAAATAGATCTGTGAAACAGGAAAACAATATGATAACTGCAACTACATTTGCAGTTGACACTACACAGAAGTAATAGAAGAAAGAGAAAGTAATCGAGAGCAGACTCATTTAGAAAGTTCCCACTACCGTGGCAGGGAAATGAAGCAGATCCTGTGAAGCAAACAGCGAAGAATCGCTTAAGAAGTTCGGAGCAGAACCACCAAGGACAGAGTAACATAAACCAAATGACAAGATTTTGAAAGCGAAATGTGATGGCGATCTAGTTTTACAGACTGTGAAGATGATGTTCTCATTCTTACACCGATGAGACTAACGACCTTGGAAGAGGGTTTAAAAGGTGCACAGTGGGGGAGAAACTCCATGGAACAAGTGAATCTGAGCCTTCAGATTGCTCACAATTGAAAGGGAAATAGCTGTAGCTGGAGAAGTAAGAGTGACTAGCAGGAGTTTTGTGTATTTGGATATTCAAAACAGCAGAGACTAACATGAAGTCACGCAGGGAGGAGGAAGAGTCATGTGGGCTGAAGAGGTGAAGCAGCAAGAGCACCAAGAGGTTGAAAGAAAGAGATGAAACACGACAAAACCACTAAGGCAAGTAGAGGGATTTGATGAGACCAGATGTATGTACATATGTGTGTGTGTAAGACCAGATGAGGGGAATACAAAAGGAAAACAAGAAGTGAGGAAGGAAAAGATGTTCTTTTATCAGTAACACCCAAAGTCAGAGGCTCTACTCCCAGCTCTGTCAGTGTTGCATGGCGTGACCATAGGGAAAGGAGCTCAAGTGCCTGGGTTTAATGCCTACTTATCCGCAGGATATTGATAACACAAATTTCTCAAAGTTCCCTGAAACTTGTTGAAAACAAGTGCAGTATAAGCATTAAACTCTTCTATTTTTATTTAATAAAATACAAGAGATTTTATGTAATAAAGAAAAAACCAGAATTCAAATGAGGTATTCCTTGCTATCCTGCCTAAGCAACTATTTCAACAGAGTTAGAATACAATGAGAAATACCCAGATGACCTCAGTCTTGAAAGCACTGGTTACCTTAAATAATTTCTGAATACTATCACTTTAACCTTGGCTGACAGGTCCCAGTTACACCTGCTAATGACTAAAAGAAAGACAAAAGCTATTTTGTGTGATGAACCAGGTAAAATGTCAGCTTTTCTGAAGAGTGTACGTATAACACCAGTTTAAAAGCTCTCAAGAAAAATGATACATTAGAAACTTTAGACATTTCATGAATTATTTCAGATTTGAAAGGTACTGGCTAAAATGCTCTGTAAGAGAGTCTCAAGAAACAACACATAGTAATCAGTTAAGCCATTGTGAACATTGATTATTATTCCTCAGGTAGGAGCTACAAGGAATAACTGTGAGAATACACAGTTGATTATTATATTCTAAATACACTTATTCTGAATTCATTAATTACAGAAAAATCATGTAATACTGTACCATAATCTCTATAATTCTGAAACATTTCTAAGTTTAAATTTCTATGTTTACATTCTTTACTGGCTATTATCTAAATAATTTTAACACTTTAAAACTAAACATATGTATCTTCTTTTCTTGTTAATGTTGTTTCTGAATGTCCATATACAGTACTGTCTCAAAATCAGTAAAATGTGTGAAGAAGGTCACCATGGGGCTACCAGTAAGAAGCTGTAGTATTGTGATTCCAAAGAAAAGGTGGAAATGGAAATGTGGAAATAGTCAGCAGTAATGTATCCCTTTCTCTGAAGAGGCATCAGCATGAGAGTTTACCAAGGCAGAGAGATCTAAGGCCACCTGGACAGCAGTTAAGACGCATCCTACTTTTCTCTACCTGGCCTCTGGGGAAGGAAAGTCCAAAATGCAGTCTCTGCCTCTTTTGCTGGGACAGCAGCAAGTCCAGCCTCTACCCTCATCATAGTGCCTGCCTGCAGATATGAGGCCATTCTTCTGAGCTCAAGGTATGCAGGGTATTGGGTGAGTTTAAGATAATTCTTTCTAAAGAAAAATCTAAATAGTTTTTCATTATCTCCTATGTAATATCATATACTGTATGTATATGTATATAATACTTACCAAAATGGACCCCTGATTCTCATTTGGGACCCTGGACTCTTAACACATAAAATGCTCTTTCGGTAGAAGTAACTGGTTTCAGTGTGGTATCAAAGGCCTCATAAAGGTAATAACCTTATCACAAATCTCAGACCAAAGAAATGATCTGCTACCCCTTAACTACCTGTATACGTGCTACTGCTGTAACTACACACACTATGCATAAGTGGCTGTACAAATGGTACATTTCTTTTTTTCTACATGTACTGCATATAGAAATGCATTTCATCAGTGGTGTGCTATTTCTGCCCAATAAATTGCACTATTGTCTTAAAAACTAAATACCCTGAAAGTAAGAGCTAAAAAAAAATCCCAGAAGGCCAAATGCTGTTTTGACTGTATTAAAAAGGTAGAGAAAAAAAATTTGACAAAACAAAAGGAGTGAAAGGGAGACACATGAGAGGTGTCTAATCTATAAAATGAAAACATAAATGAAGTAAAACATACTGACAAGTGAGGTGAAAAACTGAAGATGTTCCAGCAGAAAAGTTCTTGTAGAAAACCTCACCATTTCTGGCTACTTCTGCTATGATGTTAGCTACTTTTGCTGTGCAGGAAGACTGTGGCGTCAACAGATTCGCGAACACCTGAAGAACTCCACTTTTCTGGATTTTTTCACTTGTCTCCATATCTGAAAAACACATCACACAAAAATGACTTGTGCATCAACTTGCTTTGGGGAAGAAATGAAAGAAAAGCAGAAGGGAAGTTAAGTCTTCTCAAAAGTAATTATTAAAGTCATTATTTTCCCACATAAGAAGCTGTTATTTTAGTAACCATATTTATTTTACATAATGTGCTTGTAGAACCTAATACTTTGCCATTCCCAGTCAATTGATCTTTATATGGTGACTGCTATATAAGTGTCATGGGTTGGCTTTGGGCCAATTTTCCCTTCCCCCCCACCCCCACTCCTCCCAATTGCTACAAGTTGAGAGAAGGTTTGTGCATAAATACAATACAAACTTATGTATACATGGGGAAAGTACTGGAGAGACTGGTAGAAAGACTAGGGGTCATGGAGTGATATGCAACAAAAGGAATGATACTCTGAAGTGATGAACTATTAGAAATGTTCAAGGAATGATGGGGGAAGTCCTTACAGCTGAAGGTACAGCTTAATGCAGTGTAGGAATCAGAAACTGGAGAAGAGGAAGAGCTAAGATGATCCTGGTCTAGACTCCTCTTATACTCATCTTAAATATCTTCTATGTTACTCTGCTAAGCTAGAGTAGCTCCAATGTGGAATCTGTGGAAGGGAAAGGGGAAAAGAACACTGAGTTTCCTGTAGCAGAGATCAAAGATTTGTGACTAAACCTTTTGTCTCTCTGCATGTAGTAGAGAATTGTGCAGCTGCTCCATAACAAGGCCTCACCTAATATTTTTGGCCAACAGCTCTGTAACAAACTGAAAATTAACACTGATTCAACTGCAATAAAAGACAAGGTACTAGATGCTATACCATATTTTGCTAATGCTTTAAATAATGGCATATTTGAGACAAATATCAGTGTGACATACGGTATGACTGGATGGCAACTGTCATTTCAGAAAGCAGCATGGCTCCTTAAGCCATTTATAGTGGAAGTTGCTTGCATTCTTCAAAAATTACTATGTAAAGCTCCAATTGATGTCTTTCACAAAGCAAAACAAATCCACCTGAACGCAAGTCTGCTGTTCCAAAACCCTGTCTCACAGGGCCATTTTTAAGCAGTACAACGTGCACAAACCCCCTCACATCACTTAAAATTAAAGGTTGAGAGTAAGTGCAAGTTAAAATTTAAAATATCGCTAAGCTTGCCAGTACTGGTGAGAAACAGACGTAGACCTTTTAGGGTTGAACAGACAGTCCTCTGAGCACCACTCTCAGCAGCTTCTTAGAAGCACCCTTACTCTGGTGTAAGAGCCATCAAGACAGTCAAGGCAGGGTGGGCAGCTATACTAGAAATCAATGGAATTTGGTTTTATAAAGTATCTTTCAAGTCTGTGAGAAAAGTGAGGGATACTCCATACTCTTGAACAGCAAAGGAGGAACCTTAAACTAATCCAACAGCTTTTTAAAGTCAACATCCTCTGTTTTCCCCCTAAACAAGTAAACACATATTTTGTGCACCACAACAAGCTGGTCTTATAGAGCAGCAGTTTGCAAACACTCTTTAGCTGTGCTTCACCTGTGAACTGGTAACAACAGGTCCCTGGGCTCACCACTCCCTCTCTCCTCCTCCTCTCTTTCCCCACTCCCAAGGCTGCAATTGATTTTTGACTTGTGGCAGCCCCAGGACCATCCTGCTGCCTCCCAGGATTGGAGAGATCCACTCAAGCTGACCCTGAACAGAGGCCATTACAAGCCTGGCAGAGGTGACTCACATGGGTTTTGTAGCTCACACAAAACATACAGTATGTACATGCTTCAGTGGCTGTGAGCTGGTTATGTCTAGATGACAGAAAATAGACTACAAAGAGAATTTCAAGTCTGGATTGCAGCTATGCCTCCTATTTCTGTATTCAATTCCAACTTGGGATGTTGGTGTTTGGCTAGAACCTCTACAGTATGTCATTGATGACATCTGATTACAAACAGAGGTTAATTTCAACATCTCATGCATAATGTAAGCGCTAATTATTATTAACCTGTTTACAATTTACTTAACTGCAATTTTTGAAATACACTGAGAAAGCCTATCAAAAGATATAATGTAAAGAAGCTTATGGCTTATCTGGAAGCTTTTATAGGTTCTGACATATAGCATATGTCATAGAGAACATACAGAAGCTATATTCTCCTGTGGATATATACAGATGAAAGAAAAGTTTGAATTCAGAGAAAATCTTATCAGGACTACAGACTGGTCCAGACACCTTAGCTGTCTGCTAAGGAAAAGCTCCTATTCTCCCTTAAGTTCAAAACTCAAAGTACAGAATTCAAAATATAGGTGTCTGTGAACCCGTATTAGTAGGCAGGAAACATTACCGCACTTTCTCATGTCATGCTGCTGAGATATACAGTATCCAGTCTTATTTTTATAATCTCTAGGTTGATGGACTCATTACTGTGCAAAGCATAAATTACATAAGTAGAACTAAATATATCCCGCAAGAAGAGGGAAAATAAAATTAAATGCTTCTCCAGGCAAGTGGTGTGTAGTAGATACCCCCTGATTTATTTTCTTAAGATAAGCAAGGGAGCACCAATAAAAGCACAGACCTCAACAGGCCTGTCAGAAACTGGGAGGTCAGCTAGGTGCGATCACATGAATGAAATCAAACCAGTGAATCTTTTCTTACTCTTAAACAACAGAGGAGGCACACCTGCATACACTCTTCCCTTCAAACCAGTATCTGAATGTTTCTTGTTATCCAAATTGAGTACCAATGTCAAACTTTTGCTAGTCATAAAGGAGGGAAGATTGATCAATTTGACCAGCAGTGAGTGAGTATACCTGTCACTGGGTAGGGACACTCTTACTTCTGCTCTACCCTGGGTGTGTGTTTAAGCATAATTATTTCTGGGAAAAAGCACATTACTTTGGCATCAGGCAGAAAAAATTGCTACTAACTGTGCAGCCCACAGTGCTTTCTGAGGCGTTTTTTGCCAGGAATTGCCTTAGGTGTAAAAAATGCCACAGGGTGCTTCAGCTTGTCTACTCTAAGTCTACCTAAGCCCTACCTAAGTTCTTCCTCTGCAGAACACATACAACTTACACTTGGTGTAATATACAAATTAATCCAGTTTCAAAATAGAGAGATGACAGTATGACATTAAACCTCTGAAAGTAGTTTATAGTAGAACCTCCATATAAGGCATCCTAAGGTAATGTGCCAAGAAAATTACTGTTACATCTTCAGGCACATTAGTCTGTTTTGTATCTGCAGAATAAATCCTTCCCCCCTCCCCCCCCTAGGGATTCTGTGTTCATCACATGAGAGTTCTATTAAAGAAGGTGGGGAAAAAAAAAAGACTGTGCCGAAATATTCAAATTAATTTCTTAAGTCAGATATAATTAGTAGATATTTTAGTTATAGTAAACCAATCTTTCTGGAGCTTTGAAATGCTTACACAAGGAAGGGTATTTTAATTGGAACAAGACGTCTTATATATACACCTTGTTAAATTTTTATTTAAATTGTTAATTGCCTTGTTATATATACCATTTTTGATTGTTTTTTTTTTTATGTTCAAGGAGGAAGACTTTACAGGCAACTGATGCACAGGGTTGCCCTGTGAAGTCCACAGAAAGATCTTCAGCCACTCTTCAACTGTCTGAGAAGTCAACTGTACACGCAGCTCATGTACTAAGTGTTAAAAGACACGTCTGCGGAAGAAAATACCAAGTTGGAGTGCTTGAGGTTGATTTCAGCACATATGTAGGTATATAAGCATTTCTTAGAAGTGCCCAAATGGGTCGGTTACTTCACGGCTACTTGTAAGACATGAGCTAACAGTCCTGTGTGTGACTCCGTGCACACATACGTGTGCAGTTCTCAGCTCTGTTCTCTGGGATGCACTTGAGGCATAACTGCGCCAGGGTGGGACTGCAGCTGCAGATAGCACTGCAAAGCAAATAACTCCCCTTAATCAAACTAAGCTTTTCTACTCCTTTCTACTCTATAGAGTGGCATTGTTAATGCAGGGGCTGCCCACCCATTAAGGCCCATGCACCTCTGTCTCCTTTTTGCTCAGCTTCATATATCATGAGTCCTGTATAAATAAATAAAACATAAAGGGACATAAACAGGGATTTAAATGAAGGAAAGCGTGTGTGGTGTTATTCTTTGGAGTGGACAATGAAGGGTCATGTTCATACAGCAGTATTTTCACCGTGATTGTAAAAACCATGAGCTAGCGTTTCTTCTGCAGAACCTGAGGCTGAAAGACCACACACCAATGCTTGCCAAAGGGCTGGTGCTCATACAACTGCCTGGCCCTGGCAGAAGTACTGTAGGGTTTGTTGAGAGAATTATAAATTGCTAGTGTCTTTAGCAAAGGCAACCCTCAATTCTTGCCTGTATTTATTCTCTTCAGAGGCTGGAGAAGGCCTGCCTGGCTCCCTGTCTGTGTGTGTGCATATGCATGAAAGAGGTATTATTTATTAAGGATATGAATCTTCTGCATCCTAATTTCATTCTGGGCTTCCTAGTAAATTATTAGAGGCTAAATTATTATGGAAACTTATTTCAATTGTCATCTTTTGAACCGCTATTTCAATGTATTGTCCACTGTAGTTGGACCAAGTAAAACAAAAAAACTTCTCTAGGAGCAAGAAAGATCTAGGCAAAATCTCCACCACATTTAAAATCTCCTTCTGTGCTTTCTATACTGGCCAAAAAGGAAATTATAGCCAACATTCCTTTAGCAGAATTGCATCCCTTTTCAAATCTTTTAATTCGGGGTCTGAAAGAAACATAGAAATCTAGGTAGCCTGACATTAGGGTGCTACACCTCAAAATCCTTTTGCTATATGCGACGTCCAGATTTCAAATGCTTTCTTTTAAAGCCTGATTTTCAGTCTGCTTGCACCAGCCCACCCGTGGAGCACCCACTGTCCCTTATCTTAAAGCAATGGAACTGTAGGACTGTAATAATGTTGCTTTAGAAACAGCCCTTTTGCACACAATGTAATAGTGATGTGCCACAGAAGCAAAATTGGGGGAATAACCCTCTAAGGTTAAATCTGCAGCTTTAGATGTCTCTTTATATCACTAGATATCAAGACAAAGGGTATGTTAGATCACGTAGTGTCAAAATCTTATTAATGTCATAGCTGAGTGATTAAAACGTCAATAGCCTTGCTTTTCGTGGTTTTTGCAGTGCCTGAAGTCAGAATAAGAAAACGTGTGGGCAGGAAGTTTTTTAATGCCATAGATCAGAGCAGGAGAGCCGAGCACTGTGGCTATCAGACTGCTTAATTAAGTTGTAGAAATAAGTATAGGAAAAAAATTCAATGAGTGTCCCAAACTAAATCCTACACTTTCTCCCAATTCCTCTGAAATTTCACTTCCTTCTATTCACTCTTTTCTCCTCTCTGTATCATTTTGTCCAACTTCAAGTGAAAGAAAAAGCAGAAATGGGGAAGAGAAGGGAAAGGCAAGCTGCATCTATCAGAAACGCTATTCTATGCCTTTGCTAGCAGAAGAAAGCTACAGGTTCACCATTACTATTCTCTATAAACAACAAGTTTAATTTACACTGTTGTTAGTAACCTAACAGTAGTGATGGCTAGCACTGCAATAATTCCCATGTTGTGGAGCTTCACACCACGAATGAGGCTTAGGTCAGAATTGTAGAAAAACAGCTTTGTGAGTGTCCTCTTTCTTAAACAAACCATGTTTGCCACGTAGTCTTTTGAAAAACATGTGTCTTTCTAGCTCCAAAGGTGTTTTATAAACCTACTGAAACTACTGCAGAAAATTACCTTGGCTTTATAATGTTCCGCCTACAGGTACTCTCATCAGAAAGAGAAAGATGAACACATGAATAAATGATGAGCCACATAGATCATGAACCTTCCATCTGCACTTTCAGGAGGCAGAAGGGAAGAGAATGGAGGGAACAAGGGATATCTTTCAAACTGGCACATCCTCCTAACCACCACAGTAAAAAGGTTCACAAGACCAAGAGTAAGTACTGATGTTCTCTCCATATACAGCCTCCCTCAAGAAATACCGTCTCTCTCCACATGCTCCTACTGTATTTCTCAAACTACAAAATGAAGATTTTAGTCTGACTACAAGAGCACAAAAAGTGAGTTGTAAAGAACCTCAGTAAAATTATGTGCTCTCATGCAACAAAGAATGTACCACTGATAAGGAGGCTTTTGCTCAGCATACCTTAGCCAAAAAGGCTGTTCCAGTCACCAAGAGTTAGTTTTACAGGAGAAAAAAAGTCCTTTAATAATAATTTATATATAAAAATAACTGTATAAATTAAGTTTCTTTTTGGCACACTCCTCCTCATGTGGGAAAATCACCCAGAATACAATCTGCTTGCTCACTTATCCTTCAAATTAGACACCTATGAGGCAGGGAGGGAGGATTCTCCCTTAGCTGTGCAAATGTTTCCATCATGGTGTTTGCTCTGTTCAATCTCTGTCAGCAGCTACAGGGCAACTTCAGTTCCTATTTTTAATGAAGAAACAGAGACAGTACACAGATGTTTGTAATTAAAATCTTAGTTCTAACACGGAAGGAAGGACAGATGGAGAGACAGATTCATCAATCAACTAGCTGCAGGATTCCCACTGATTAAATTCTCCAAAAGCTACATCCAAAGTAAAAAAAGTGAATTTCTGGATGAGATTCCACCCCCTGAATAGCCCATTGCAGGTAGCAACGAAGTAATTTAACAAAAATACTTGCCATCTTTACCTTCAATGAAGAAATATGCATATCAATACTTTCACAAATACGTCAGCGCAAAGCAGAATATTAAAGTTAGGCAGCTCAGAAGCCCCATGTTTCGGAACTGGATCCCATTTAGAACCCTGACACATAGCTTGGTGGATTTATCTGACCTGTTCCCCCCTTCTGACTCACCCTCTGCAGGCTGTAACCACTTCAGCAGCAAAGTTGACAGAAGAGGTTGACATTTATGCCTCAGCATCTTCATGTTTTATACTCAGCCTGTGTGGACATTTTCATAAGCCTCCTCTGGTACTCATCCTAACCGGAACTGTTACAGGACCCAGGGTAAAGGGTACCATCATGCCTTATTTTTTCAAACTTTGCAATAGAAATACTAGGCCTATAGTATAAAATCCTTTTTCCAAACTCTATTTAAACATCAAATCAAACTTGAAAGCTGAGCATTATATATGCAGGAAACATTTCATGGTCCTTTTAAGCAATCTCCTAAGAGTGCTCTTGAGCGAGCTGAAATGCCTGATGTAAAATTCCATCCTTTACTTATTGAGAAAGTAGGTCTACATTCAAAGGAATCTTTTAGCTACTGAAATTTTATTAAGTTCTGCTGTCAAAGTAGCTGAAGGAAAGTCTTATTTAAAAAAGATCACATTTACAAGTGACTGGAGGAAAACTAAGAATGAAATTTCAGACCTGAAATTGGGAATTACATGATGTTTAAATATAACTTATTTTTTTAAAAAAAAAGTAGGTGGTTTCCTTTGGCTCTCTATTGCATTTCAAAAATGCAACCTAAAAAAAAGATGTGTAAATTCTGTTATCTGGAACTGCTATTCACTGACGCTTTCTGCAAAGAAAAAATATGTAAGAGTTAATCTTTATTTGGCACATTGTGTATTTAATGAATAGCACTTGGAATTTAACACTTGGATAAACATTTAACTATCTGGCACTAACTAAATACATCACTATTAAAGGGAATTTATGTAAAATATAATCCCACTAAGCGGCGATGATTACCATTCAGTATCATTAGGGTAAGCCAGTTTACTGGGAGACAGTCCAATAAAAAGCAGTCACCTTGATTTAGTATAGTTACATTGTAATAATATACTACATACAGAACTTACGATGAAACATTTCTGGATTATTTGTATACAGTGCCATGACAAGGCAACAGCTCCATGCGCTAAGACGCAAGAAGCATCCTTCTTCAGCAAAGAGAAGGAACACTTCATAACACAGTATTTGAGCCCAAACTCCCTCTTATAAAATATGCATCAGGATCCCCAACTCTTAGCTGGGCATTTGACTAAAAGTCTTCTCAGGTAAGCTTACTGACCCGCAATGAGTTTGACTGACTGAGCTGGCCCAATTCAATTGGAATCCCTGGCTCCGCTACAAGAGATTATCTGTGTCAGAGGCAGACTAGAAGTTCTTGCTTGTACAAGTAGACTATTTCTAAGATGTAGGGTTTTGGTTTGATGGCTTCCTACCAGAAAACCCTTACTACTGCTGATGCAACTATATTGCCAAAATCTACAAAAATAATAAAAGTCTGTTCTTTCTGAGGGACATGGTGTAAGGTACTGTAGAAACTGCCACTGTACTAAGATGGTTTCCATTCTTGCTAGTGCAAAAACAGGCCTAAGCCTTCCCTAGCAGCAGAATATAAAACCTTCGTCAGTGTTTTATGCACTATTTTCACTTTCTCACCAGAAATCTGAGTGTAAGCAGCTGTTGCAAAAGGCAGTGGGAATCACAGAGAGATGGCATCCATCACCACTTAGGGACCCACATTTAGCTTGTTTTTTTCTTTCAAAAATGTTATATTTAAATATTTTTCTCCCTTCTCCCATTTCTCTCATTCCTCTAAAAAAAAATATCTTATGCACTACTTTGGTCCTTGTTACTCCTCCCCTTAGTTTAATTTCTTTCTTTTTCATTCCTATTCCTTCTCCCTCCTTTGGTCTGAATAGGCATTAAATGCATTATCTCCACACCACTGAAGTCCAAAGAAGCTGGATCAAGATTTAGTAGAAGCTAAACAGACACCAGTTCATGTCTCCAATATGCAAAGAAAACAAATCATACAGGGCACTATGGGTAGCTCAGTGCTGCTATTAATATTTTTGTAGTTTCCAAGACAAACTAGGAATAATGAAGTAGTAAAATCTTTGTCATGGGCTAAGGCCACTGCCTTCCTAAAGAATACTTTGATTTCAGCAGATAGCTATAAATTTTAGCAGACAGTTAGCAATAATACTGTTGTTGTTTTATCTTTTTGGAGGAGGATATTCTAACTTTCATCTGCATATTTCCATTTTGTGGGTATACACCATATGTGTCTGCTGCTTGTTGGAACATTCAAGCTGGGATGCTTAGGTGTCAGGACTAACATTCAGGCATGTGTCTGCTGTGTCTGAGTATACATCCACGAGTGGCCTCCCTCTCCTTCTAAGATTACAGGTGGGTGGCATATACTAGGGATCACTAGAGGGCAGACCCAAGGAGGATCAAAAATCCACCTGGATGAGAGAATGCTGTCAAGAACAAAGGCAGATGCTGAAGATCAAAGAGGAATAAGAAAGCAGGGAAATGCTATTTGTCAATTAATTTAGTTCTACTTGCTATCAGTTGTTTTAATAGGCCACTAATCCGATTAGTAGCATTTTCTACCCACTTCCTTGTGCTAAGCTATCTTGATGTGCTTTTGCACTGGCTTGTGTTGTCACAGCTTACATACTAGTCAAGTGTAGTAAAGCTATGGGGGTGCTGAAAGCTCATTTTTCATTTACATGAAACAACTGTAGCCAAAGGTTAATCCTATGTGTGAGGGTCAGAATAGAACCTAAGGTACTTTGTTTTAAGCTATAATACTATGCAAGCATTCACAATCATGTAAGCATTGTTACTTGGCCACAATCTGCACGACATTATGCTCACCTGCTTTTACTCTTATTCTGCTCAAACAGCCTCTTCAAAACAGAGAAAGGTTAATTTGGTGATGTTTAAGAGTATCTTTGTTTGAGCAAGCTGTGAAATGTGGAGTTCCTTCTCCATGCTATGACAGGGAATGGAAAAAGCTTAAACGCCTGGCCAATGGGAAAAATTGAAAGTGATTTCAGGAATGTTTGTGACTTAGAATAACTCTGCTAAGAAGACAAAAGTTTCTACAACTTAATTTTTCTTATGTTTGGGGTGGGAAAAAGCATGCCTTTTACTTCCATGCTAACATGTAAGGATGAAGTGACTATTGCTTAGTCCTATGCGTACTAAAGACATACAGGCTTTCACTGAAGTCAGAGGGCACTCTTGTGTTACAAGTTAAACAGAGAGCTGTCTACCTGACTCTTCAATAAACAAATAAGAACTATCATGAATGTCCAAAAAAGAAATAGATAAAAATACATAAAGCTCACTTTTGTGTTTTACAAATCAAAGACATTATTTTTAAAATTTCTTTTTTTTAGTTGAGTCCTGAATTAAAGAATTACAAAATGTTATCCTTAAATTCTCCATGATTTTTCTGTTCCAGCAGAGGAATTGTTCCATCTTGCAACGATCTTCACCAGCTACAGAAGATAACAGATCCTGTAATTCTGTCATCTTCTATGGCTGGTGAAGATCAGAAAAGGGAACATCAGGTATAGATAGCACATGAGTACTAACTAAACAACATAGGGAAGCCATAGTTATAAAGAACAGAGTAAAATAAAGAATTTCCAACTCAAATATAACCTCAGTGTTAACATACGGTTGTGAGAACTGGAAATCCACCATAACATTAAAGACAGTAAAACAGATGTCCTTCAAAGCAAGTGCCTACAGAGGATTCAGGACATTGGATGTAAAATTTAATCACTGATGAAGGAATGTGAGAAATCCGCAGTCTCTGCAGAAATCCAACATTTTCTTAAGGACTCCAGATGCTAACACATCCTCCTCTGTGATGCCATTAAAAAGGAACAAATGCATTTCAGAAAACCCACTGGTGACTTTCAAGAGAAAACCTGAACAAGGTCGCTAAGGTAGGAGGGCTGAGTCCATGATTCCAACACCATAAAGCTGGAATAGTGGGAAGTGATGGCAAAGGCTTACTAGCAGTTGCTCACTGAGTTTGTAAGAATGATATTTTCTCTGATACAACACAACGAGTATATTCAGAACAAAACATGGCTGCAGCATACAGCCAAAATACATTTTGGGGCAAAACAAAATACCACTAAGAAACTGTGTTCATTACGGGGAGAAAAGTAACATACTAAGGTAGCCTTTGAATAATGCTGAGATTTCCAGTTTCAAACATAGATTCAAAATTTTCATGGGTCATCTGATGGTTCCTTGAGTTACCAGGTATCAGTGTAGCTCAACAAATGGCAAACTGGGCATCTTAGCAACCACATCTTTAAGGTAAAGCGTATTATTTCAAAGCTTTCCAACATTTCTAAATCTCCCTCGGAACTGGGGCCCTGCCTTCTCACTTTTTCTTTACTGGTTTTCTTTACTGATTTTGCTAACCATTTTTACACATAAAATGTAGACTCATACTCTTAGTCTCCCAAAAAGTATCAAAAATGTTTCAAATGCATGTGCCAGTCTTTGCACTTCAATTACATTTTAGACATTTTCATAGCCAGGTGCTGAAGGCTGGGATTAGTGGGCATTTTCAGCCTCTCACACTGAGTACATCAGAGCCAAAAATATCATTCTCAGCAGATTTTTCAGATTTCTCATTTATCAAAACTGGGTTATTTATGTCTGCTGTAACTTCTTGTATCTGAAACACAGCATGTCTGGGCTAGCAATAACTTTTTTTTTTTGCTATTGCAATAGTTATGTCCTAGAAAGTCTGTGGTTTAAAAGAAAACCTCTATTTCCTTTTTGTTTTCCTTTTCTCAGGCAGTCCTTTCTTGTAGACCTCTATGTGGGGATCTTAGGATAATGGCATTTTTTTAATAGACACAGTATTTATGAAATTACTCTTAATAGGTATAAACTTGTATATATGTTTGTTGATATAAAATGATGGCCAATATTGTTTTCTGTTGCATTTCCTTACACAAGATAACCAATTGTTCTCAATATCCAATAGTACATACCCATATTTTTCTTTGGGTGTGAGATACAAAATAAAGCATTTATTTTTACACTCCATAACACTGTAAACAGCCTGCTTCCAGACCAGCAAAATTCTTTCTTTACAATAACACATCAAACCATGTCTGTATAAAAAGAATCCAAATTCTGTGGAGCAGATAATGGAGCAACTTGTTTAATATATACAGTTGGTAAAAGAAAACACATGTAACGTATGAATTTCACCTCTTGATTCAGTTTAGAAGCCAGTATTTCATTCAGTGCAAGGTTGACTGTTTCTTTGCTGCTAAAATTGCTTATGGATCATGTACCCCAGCCTTCTCTTAAAAATCTGAATTATGGAAATTTTAGCAATCTAGAGAGAGTAAATGGCAGGTGGAGAGAGATCAAGCATTCCTGTTTTTCTTTCAGAAGCAAGGTGGACAGAATATCAGCTTACCTGCATGAGGAAGATCCACAGAGGTGAAAGGAGCTGTGCCAACTTACATTACCTGGGAATCTGGACTAATGTTGCTGCAGCCTTATGGCTGCCAAGTCCCCAAATATGTCACTTAACTTTACTGCGAATGCTGAAGGAACTCCACACAAAATGAGGTATGTTCTTACTATCCTAAATCATTTCTAATTTCTATTCTTCTGTCATCGTTGCCTCTTTCATCCTGAACTCCTCAGTTTTACCTAGTGCCACAAGCTAGGCCATATATGACTGGCCTCAGCCAGAAGTGCTGCTGACAGATAAAAACTAAAATACTTGCATAAATAGGAATATACACATTTCCAAACAATGTCTCCTAAGGAAACGATCTGCAGCTTTTTTAGACCTGGGTCTCAGATGCGAAGGGCTACACAACTATCTCCCTAGACAAACAGTAGCTAAAACAGTTTGAATTTGGTTTGCCAAATATTTACCAACAGTTATCACATTCAGCTATTTGACTCATCCTTGTGTAGTACAGCATGTGTGTGTGCATACAGCTTAACCTGATTGGTGTGACAAATAGCATAATACCTCATAAAGTCAGACAGGAGGTATCATGTTTTGATAATCCTGTCTAGGATGAAGGAGCATGAAAAACAAAAGAAAAAGCATCAGATTGCATAGAAAGATATGGAAAGTTCCAACATTCACCATAAATTTGCCATCTCTTTCTGTACAATAGACATTATAAGAAGAAAGTAATGTTTTAACATGATGAAAATTTAAAAGATTGTATGCAAAGTAAATGGAACTATAATTGTCACTGTATTGTTAGAGTGGAACTTCAGTTTCTGCAACAACCACCACCCTATGCATACAGATACCAATTAAAAGCAGTGTAATGGTCACTGAAATGTTCCTATGTATAATATGATGGTTTACTGAACTATAATATGAATGTATACTTCATTAATATAATCATACACATGGAGACATAATAAAAGAGAGCAGAATAACTATTTGAGAAATATGATTTAAATTATTTCTGCATTACAATTAACATGCTTTCATATTAAAATTGATTACTAATTATTATTGTATAATAATTTATACACAGAGGTACAGTGTATGTCTCATATCTAGATATCATATATATGATAATAAAGACTGTAATGAAAAATCAATCAAAGCTATTTTAAGATGTTAACTGGATGCATGAGAACTATGAGAGAGCATTTAGAAAGCTGATTCTATATCTATTTGTTGAACCAATCTATTACATGCAATTTACCTCATAATCTATGAAGTCTTTTGAATATACTGCTGTTCTCACAAAACTATCCCACACGAGAAGTCTGTCTTCTATGAGGATTTTTTGTCCCCAAATCATCAGACTATCTTGAGAAATAAAGTCTGTTGTCCAAAGAGACTCGGCAAAACTTAGGTATTGGAAGTATCCTTTGAAAGGGCATCAGTATACTGGTTCCTAAATTAGCAGGAAGTTGTTGAAAAAAACGTCCTATCTAACCCATCTAGTTTCCAGAGTCAGTTGTTTTAGTTGCCCACAATCTTGGGTAGCTGAAAATACGTGAAGATGTGTATCATATGGCAGCTCAGCAGGTTTGTATTCATATTACTGACTTACATACAAAGAGCCTGGTAAATGATGGAGGGATTAAGTTTTCTAAAACTACCCAAAAGAGAGACGTCAAAATCCTAATAATCTGTTTATCTGATCTGGCAGCTGCAAGACTAAAAGAGAAAATATTTTGGAAGGAAGAGCAAAGCCCTAGAACTGAGAGGGAAGAGAGTTATGTGGTTGAAGAAAAGCATTGGTAGGTTTTCCATACATTAATCAAAATTATTGTCCATCTGCCAAACTTGTTCTGTGACACATCTATGTGACTTTCATAGGCAAAACAGTAAACTCTGTTACTTACACAAGTATATTCTCACTTTTCATGACATCTTCTTTTAGTACTTACTGTTTAAGTATTAGACATAAAAGTACTGGAAATACCAAAGCAAACTGGAGGTTGGATTAAAGTACTGGATATACCTCATACATAAATCCATAGGAAAAATGATTCAGCATCTTCAAAAAAATAAAGTCCAAATATTGTATTACTTCCTGGCTGACATCCCCTTACAAAATAATCAGAATTAAAAACTATCATTAAATGCAGAAGCCGTTATAATCCGTTTTTGACTTGATATGGATGGTGCTTATATTCAGTTGTGAAAAACCTCATGAAGCATTTTACACCACCTAAGCCAGAAGGCTGTGATTTGTAGAATACTATCATGGGAAAAAAAACAAGACTTATTAATAGTACGTACTTCTGAGTGTATTGATATTTCCAAAGGACTAACTTTTTTTTTTTAAATAAAGAACTTTTAATCATGGCTTGTATCTATCCTGAGAGGTCTTTCAACCTGAAATTGTACACGTATTTTTCTTCTGCCACAATCTGAAGCACTAAGAAAGCTGAACTCAGCAAAGTCTTACAAACTGTTATCTTCATTTACCTTACCTTTCTGTCTACTAAGAGTGGGGACATGTATTCTACAGTTTTTGGTGAAAAAGACATCTTGTTCCATTCCGAAGTTATTTTTGTTATCATACTACATATCAAATTTGCACTATCTTTGGATATCCAGCCTAGTTCTGCTGATTGAAACTCTTGGAAATAAGACATCTGTGATCAGAAGTATGAGGCAAAATACATCACAAATAGGAAATTATACTCTATCAACCAGAATTAGTAAGCAGCTCCCTTATCCCTCTCCTCATCTTATCAGGCTTATTTCTCCATCTCTGTTCTTTTTCTCTTGAATGATCAATTAGAAAAGTAATTATGCTACTTCATCATATTGGAAAAAGGACTGGACTACAGCTGCTCCAAATATTCAGGTATTTACCTGTCACTGTCTTCGTTGCTACCTGAATGTTACAGATACATGAGTTAAAAATACCCCCTCAGAACAGCCAATCCATCAGCCTACTGTTCGAGTCAGTCTTTCTGCCACGTTTTAATACCTCCATTTTAATTCAGTGATCTCATATGATTTAAAATTTTAAAGGTCCATAAAACTTACTGTTTTGTGCCAGAGCTTGAAGCAGACAGTCCAAGCATCCCTCCAAGCTATCTGCTGTGCTGTCAGTGGTTGTTATCTTCAGCTTTTTCAGGGCATCACTTAAATTATCTGCTTGGTAAATACAAAGAAAAGAGAAATCAGTGTTCTCATCAATTTGGTAACAGCACTAAAGCCTTGAATGTACACAGTGTAAAATAAAGAATTTCTGTATCAATGAAGAAGGCATGTATGGTCTGTGTTCTGAGGATACAAAAAGCCAGGAGTCAAAGGTTATAGACGAAATTCAACTTGTCAAGTTTATATATACATTTATCATTCTGCATCTGAGAAAAGATGTCACCAGGCACTTTATGAAATGCCATCGAATAGCAATTTAGCCATCAGTATTTTCTCATCCTATTTGGTGCAGAAAATCAGCAGCCATGTCTTTGCGTCTATCTTTGTGTGTGGGAATAACACAGAAGGAAAATAAGCATATCTTGATTTTTTTCATCAATAAAGGAAAAATAATTGAAAATGCCTATTTCTGCATGCTGTGTAGGCTCTCATCTTGGTTATACATTCACAGGTTCCTAGTGCTAAGCTTACAGCATTTTAAGTATTTTGCCATTTTCCAAATAGAATTCTACAAGCATCATTGCTTATATTTATACATGTTTTATTGCGTTAACTCTTTAAATTCAACTGATCCATAGAAACAGATGGCATCTTCCTGAAATAAGAAAGTTCTGTTGTGGACTTCAGATAATTAACCCTTCCCACTTTAAAAAAACCCACCACCCAAATGCAAATTACATAGTATCATTCTCAAAAGATGCACATTTATCCCCATAAAGGTTGGGGTAGTAGGACTGTGACCATTTTGAATATTCTGTCTATTCAGGAGCAAGGTTTAAGTGCTGGCAGCTGCAGTCTGAGTCTCTTTGGTAAGCCTGCTGATGACTAACCTCACTCTGAATGGACTATTCTTTTAAAAATGAGTGCTGATTCAGTTTCCATGCCAACTCTGACAGTAAGCAGAAAGTGTTACTCAAAACAAATAATGTTAAATAGTGTCTAGCTGTCTCTTGTTTCCGGTGGCTAATCCAAGAGCCTTGACCCAAACCCAACCGAACTATAGGTGCAGTTTCTTGGCAATGCATCACTGGTATCTTCTGAGCCTGAATGGCAGCCACTGCTGCCTTAGAGCTTAACACCAACATAGGAAGCCCTTTTCATAGGTTGGCACCTACTGTGCTTTGCCTTCTCTTCACCTGCCTACATATGGGATGGTGCAAAGGAAAGGAGTGGAAACACAGCAAGCATCCCGTGAAGAGAGTGGAATCTCACTCCTGGAACTGCTCTGCTTCTCAGCCAAAGCTGTGGCTTTGTTCCACGTCCATTTTTTATTAGCACATGCTTTTGAAGTTCAATGTTTCATACAGATAAAGGTAAGGTACTTAATTTTTAAAGTGCTCAGTATTTATATATGAAATTGTTTGTATGTTTCTATGACCAGTATATTCATTAATGAATGTGTTCTTAGCAATGCTATAGCCAGGATTCCCATTACTCCTAAATGCAGAGAGCCAGCACCGTACTGGCAACTCTATAAAAGCCTTTGGGGCAACTGCACTCGGTTGTTCTCCTCGAGATGTTAAACCTGCCTCCTTACCACCTCTCCTCACTATGCTGAAGTTCCAACTCCTGGAACAAGCTAGAAGGGAAAAAAAGCCCTAAATTTATTTTCCTTCATACTCATGTTACTCTGTAGCAGGCTTACTGCAGCACCTTTCTTCAGTGACATTTAACCAACAGTGAAGTTGACCATGCACTGCAAAGTATCACTGGTTAAATACATTATTCAGGAAATAACACTGGAATTTGTCAAGAGATACAGGTGTAGAGCACTCAATGACCAGTCCCAGTACTACAACTTAACACTGTACACTCCACCTCCTTTTATACTTTCTTCACCTGCCTCCATGTCATATTCTTATCTTCAGTTTTCTGCTAATATAGCACTAATTCTCTTCCCTCCTTACAGCCATCTCATCTCTCCATATATTCACACACTTAACTTTGAAACTGTAGCAACATTTACAGTAAGAGGACTAAATCTACTGTATATATAAAAACCAGGGGCTTATACAATCTGGGGAAGAAGAAAATGCATAGGTAAGAAATCCACCTTCACATCAGATTTTGCAGACTATGGAGAGAGGTTATTGTAATCAGAGAGCACAAACAGACTTTATTTTTCTCTTAGAGCCTCTTCTACCTCACACACTCAATAAATTACAAGATCCCACATTATTTCATTTTTGTGTGCAGAGATGAATGCTTAATCTCAAATACCTGTAACTTCTTCCACTCCACGCCACATCAGAACTGCAATAGTTAGGAAAGTCTCCCCAGTTGTTTTTCCTACCTCCCCTTTCTGCTCAGTGCCATGTTAGGTTTCTCTGAGTGAAGGCCACTATTTTAATACTATACAGTTGCATATGACATGCAGAATGACACATTTAGGGCAAAATTGTCAAATGTAACTATCCAAATGTTTCATTCCCTGGGACAAACAATTCAATTTTTCATGGCACTGAGCATGTGCACATCCCACTGACATACACAAACATTAAACTGCAAATTAAGACACACTTCAAGTATCAATTGACACTTGTAGCAATGGTATGCCATATTACCTTTAAAACATCTTATGAAACCATGATGCACTACATGCTAAACTGTCATTTCATTAGGTATATTTGGATGCTATAAGTAGTTTAAAAATAATAATAGAAACTAATTAATAAACCATATGCATAAAGTGTGTTTCTAAAATAAATTACAATAATCTTGATTTTTTAATAAGCCTACTCTAAACTTCTTGCAGCTTGGGATTTAATCACTCTGTGCTAAAGAAGAAAACATAAGTAGGAATACTGTAGAAACAACAAATCTTTTGATACCATGTCAGAAGGCCAAGAGCACAGAGGGAAAGAGAACATTCTTTGAGAAAGAATTTATTTGCTCACTTTGATTCTTTCTGTCATAGCCGGTCTCCTTTCCAAAAAGGCAATACATTGAAAGATACAGTTACTGTCAAAACCGAGAGTCTTGGACATACGCAAATACACCTTAAGTAGATCCAGGAGTTTGGTTATTACTTAATTTTTGTTTCTGTTGTTGTTCTGAAAAGAACAAACCCTTACAGTCTGAGACGACACTGACAGCGACATTCAGAGAGAACGGGCTGTCGTGTTCTAGAGGGCTCTCACCATACAATCACACCAGGCTTCCCGACTTCTGCAGTTTCACAATTGCCCTAAACCTGTCATTTAGGGAAGAAGCTGCAGATGCTTGTCTTCCAGGTAGAAAACCCCTGTTGTTTTCTTGTGATCATCTCCTGCTTATTTTAATGTCTTTTTCTCTCCTTCTAGAGAAGCTGTTTCCAGTAGGATTGTTACTGCATGGGCTGATCAGATTCTCAGTGACAAAACCTCATCAGAGAAAACCAGTATAAAGAATCTTTTGTATCAGAGAAATCTGAATAAGTAGATTTTGTCAATGTGCAAGGTGGGCAAGATTAGGATGGGAAAGGTAAAAATAGGGTACTAATGTTCCCTATGGCACAGTTGCTCAACAATCTGGTATCAGACTGTAAATTTTTGAGGCATCAGCTCTGAAGTTTAACAGAAGCATCAGCTATTTTGTTGATGACCCCAAGCACAGGGAGTCTCTCGTACTTACATCTGGCTTACTGTACTGCTTTCAGAAGAATTAGTTAACTGGACAAAAAGCTCTGAATCCCACAGACCTCAATCCTATATATTCTAATGATACAAACTGATAAGTGAGGAAATGGAGTCTGCCAAGAGCTGTCAGACCTGTCTGCCCATTTCACCTACTGTTGCATTTTTTTCCCCCCTAACTACTGCTGCACAAACACACATAAAAAATGAGGTGGTTTAAATACTATGGTTGCCCACATTGTTTTTCTTGTCACAGTATTACTATAATCTCTTGCAGACTATTGCTATCTCTTGTGCAGGCATTTTTACAGAAAAAAATTAGTCAGAAACTAACATAAGTGAATGTTTTAATATTTCATTTCATTTCACCATACTCTATTTTTCTGAGAGCTTTTCTGTGACTCATTCCTATTTTCAATCACTAACTTGTTTTATACAGAAGAACCATTCTTTCATCTTGTAAAAACCTGGTAGTTGATCAACCTTGTTCAGGATCAAGACCACAAGAGTGCTGGTTAGACCACAAAAAATCTGACAAGGTACCCAGCAGGCAGCTTCTGTGGGCAAGAACCAACTTGCTAATTTTGCTGTGAGGTCACATCGACTTCATCCAAATCACAGAAAAAGCCCTCTTCCAAGACTGATGTTAAAAAATTTATTTAAAATGTCTTAGTTGAGTATTTAAATGGGCACCTTTTGCCTGGACTGTTTGTTTTTCATATATTTGTATTATTTTTTCAGTATAGGTATTTTCTCTAAAACATGAAGACTTTGAACATATCACTAACGTTGCCTGTGTCTTTTGATTGACACTTAGTCTGCTGTTGTTATTAAAGAGACTATTACATTTTACATGTAACTTAACAGATAAGGAATTCAAAATTAATAGATATTGAAATGGGACATACTGAAACAGGCTGATCAGATAAGAAGTTCAAGCAGTTCTGCTATTATAGGGATGGTGGCTGTATTAACATCAGAGCCTTTCGAGTCTGTTTCACTGCCTCTCAGGAAACAATGAGACATCAAACTGAACAGAAGGAATGTGCCATTTTATGGGTCTCCTTGTTATAATGGCATAAATCTCTTACAAATTTAAGTGCAGACATCCATATGGACTAGAATTCAGAAACTACTTCATTTTCTTATATGAACTTTAACTTACTAGAATTTCAGTATAAACTAACCTATATGGGCAATCCACCACCGACTCACCACAGGTTTTTTTGACAAAAAGTGTATTCTGAGGTTATATTATTTGAGAATCTAGGAACCGACTCGAAGATCAGACACATAATCCATTTAGGCAAGCATCCAGCTTCCAAGCCAAGCTCTTTCCTTCCGGTACCATCAGTGTTTCTACTCTAATGCAGACCTTACACCACTAGCAGAGTACTCCATGCTAAACCATACTGAGTGGTGCCTGAGGTGCCCCGTGATGTGTAACAATTACCTGACAAGCGCCCCAACCCTGATAACCCCCCACAGGGTGGTGGTGGTTTGTTGATCCTGAAGAGTAGGCACATTTGGCCTGAACTACTTTTTGGAGCAGAAAGCCCAACAACTGGTGAGACCTGTAGCATGCCTTTGGTCTTTAACGACCCCAAGGTGCCGCTTCCCCTTCTTTTCCAAAGGAAACAGAAGACTGGCCCAAAATTAGTACAGCCCCTTAGTTCCCAAAACATTGAATAAGCTGGCAGAAATGTACAGGATAAGTCCTTTATGAATCTGTATAAGGAAAAACTAAGACACTTCTCCTTGGATAATTTATCAGAAGATACCTAGTCCCATACAACCATTCATCCACAGAGACATGCAAAATACCCCAAATGCAGAGTTTATTGAGGACAAAAGAATTTTGTTCTCATACTTAGTCTACTGCCAAAAGATGCTCCATCTTCTCCTGTCTTTATAGCAGCTGCACTCAGGTGCTCCCAAGTGTGCAGTGGTTTTTGTCAAACCACACAAATCCATCATTATAAGAACTCCTTGTTCTCAGTCCATCCAAGAAATTTCTAAACTTGGCATCTAATCAGGAGGTACCTATATGCTGTCAGAGGGCAGCGGCAGGGGCAAAGAATTAGTTTTTGGTCAGTAATGCCTGGAGACCTGTACGGACAGACAAGATCAAATGGTCTTTGCCGACGCAAAGGTCAACAGCTTTGTTGGGAAACAATCAGGAAACAGGAAACTATTCTGCCACTGTTAAATTATTAACTGCATACATCTCCTAGCACCTTATGCTGCAAATGACGTGCTGCAGAAAAGGCACAGGTACGGCTGAGCAAAGGTAAGGAACAACTGCTCCCCAAGAAGTTAAATAGATAAGGACTCTTCATTTTTTTTAAAAAAAACGATGACAGGGTAAAAAAGTTATGTTGATGTGTGGAATCAGAAATAGGACTAAGGTCTGATTAAGATGTTTGGATTTGTGGATTTAAATGTTAATCTGTTTTAAAGAATGCTAATAATTACTGTTTCTTCTAACACAACAACTAAAATATCAAAATTAAATAATCAAGTGACAAACTTAAAAAGGACAAAGTATATTTTTACACCACACATAATGAAAGCATGGAACTGTTAAGAGGCTTGAACTATTAACAGATTCACTTTATTTATTCAGTTAGAAAAAAAATTATGAGAAAACTAAACTCCATACATGGCTACTAACACTATGATATGTGTAACAATTCTGGATTAGGAAATTTCTACATGCTAGATTACTGGAAATTGGGAGAATACCTCACTGTACTTGCACTACTCCTGCCCTGCCCACTGTTTTCCCAGACATGAGCTACTGGTCATTCACTGTCGGAAACAGAACAATTGGGTGCACTGAATCTTGGCTACAGGGGGGTGACACGGCATTTGCAGTCACACTGCGCCTCAGTGCTCTGGTTCACTGAGAGAAGCTGGCCAAACACACCTACCCAGATATGTTTGGACTTTACTGGGCCATCTGCCTGGATCCAGCAAGCTGGAAAAGATTTTGGGTTCTGTGGTTTCTCTACAGCCAGTGAGGTAATTCCCATGTTTATCAGCTGCCCCTTTGTGCTGAACAGGTTCTGAGGCTGATCCTCGCCCTAAACCAGATTAATATTTAAATCCAAGCATCCAAACCTCTTAATCAGGGAGGAATATTAAAAAAAAAAAAAAGAAAAACAAACAGAAATCCTGTTTATTTGTTTCTGTCCTACCCTATCCACTGAGATAGGTTAATGTTTTTTTTCCCAACAAATTTTCTAGTTCTAGGGATATACTGATAGATCTTTAACTGCAGGGTTCCTGCTGCAACCTGTCTTTAACTTAGGTACATTTGCTCTACTTTTCTAGCACAGTAACTAATTTTAATGAGAGTGCTTATTTTTGTCAACAGTTCAGCTGCTTCATTCTTAAACACTTTCTGAATCTTAGATATATGCCATCTGGTCTTAGAAACTTGTTACTCTTTCATTTATCCACTTGTTTCTGCGTCTGTTCTTCCGACATGGGGCTTCATTTTTATTACCTGAAAATACTGACATACAATGATTCATTGCCACCTGAGCACTAAGCTACCTAATTAGTTTTTGTAATTATCATCTGAGCCTACACACACTAATAACTACTTAGTCAGTAGTATTCAAAATCAGCATAGAAACCTGAGGAAGGTGACATCAGCCAGCATTCAGTAAAATTCGGAATCTCTTGCCAATGCAAAATTTCATTTTGCTGTAGAATTCTAGTTATTTTTAAACAAAAAGAGGGGTGGGGTGCTGGGGTCTTTTTACTACTTCTGAACTCCCTCAGTAACATGTTCTTGAGTAAAATTAAAAGGATCAACTGTTACTCTCTCAGTAACAGAGATTAGCTATAATTAATTTTTTTGCTCTGGTTTTCTGGGGTTTTTTTTGCCTTGTAGGAAATGTGGAGGATGTTCGAAAATAATTTCATGTATTGTTTTTACTGTAGTCACAGATAAACAAGAGATACTAACACAAACATATTTACACTATGGCAAGGTATATTGACCTGTAGCTGCTGTAGTTTGTTTCGGAACACTAATGATCCTTTCCCTATTATTTAAATCATGGGTTGCAAAGACTAGACTGTAAGAATGACATTTCAGAAGATTTTGTAGGATCTTAGAGGATTTTTGTCTCTTCCCTAGGAAAATGTGGTACAGAGTTAGGCATCTTTATATCTCATAATTAAACACTGAAGATTTGGAATTATCTTAAGGTCCAAAGAAACTGATCAAAATTCAGTGAAATCAACATAACTTTTTCTGGTTTACAAAAAGCCCTAAAAGATCTTGCTTAAAATCAGTCTTAAAAAAAGAATGAAATAGATTGTTTGATCAAGGGAATCTGTACTGGATAAATTTCATTTAAAAAACAACTAATTACAACAAAAGTAATTAATTAAAATGAGAAGACATTAGCTTCTCAGTTTATGGGAAGATCTTTTCTGGAAGATTATTACTAGGAGTAGTAGAAAAAATCATACACAAGATGGCTACCAATTTGTAAAGAATTACATTTAATTGACAGATAACTGCACATTTTATTTTCACATAGTCTGTTTTCTTCACTGAGTCACATTATGAAAACCCAGGAGACATGCAGGACATAACAGAAAATACTAATTGGGACTTTTGATGGACACAAGCCTTTAAATTCTCACGGGGGCTTTAGTGAGCAAGAAATACACAACATCATCTGTAATCAAAACTGAATCCACCTCAGTGGCTTTACTGAATGCTCTGTTATAAAACTGATAATAAAGAATGTAGATGTCTGTTTTATACTAAGTGATGTGCTGTGTCACGATTAGCCAAATCTCAAGTGGTTTCGGTGCTGAAAGGAAAAAAAATCTCTTATTGTCTCCACACTAAGTAATACATGATTCTCCTGTGTGCCCTCTGCTTTAATTCTCATATGTTCATATGACCCTTTTTATAATTATATTTCATAGATTAATGCATGTCACCATTAATTTCTTCAGAGTCACCCTACAGAATAGATCTTAACCTTCTCCCTTACTTTATGGAAAGTTTTATAAAGACAATCTTTATGTGAACACACCAGCATCAGAAATAAGAGCTCAGACATAGATTTATGTCAAAACCAAAAGAAAATTATAAAATGTATATCACAACTTAAGCTTTAAAATAGCAAGTTCTGTTAGGGCTCTTTTTTTTTAATATCCTGAGAATACATCTAATGCAGGCAACAAATACCTCTGCATCATGGTGTATATGGATTTTCCTTACTCTGTGTAACTGGCTAACAAAAACATAGGTTATTTAATAGACAAAACGTTCTCACATTGATGGACTGTGTCAAAGCCTGCGCTACTGGCTACGCTGAGAAGCACAAGGGTCAGGGGCTTTACTGTCTCTAGACAAATTCACTGAATGGGTTCTTTGGAAAAAAGAAAAGAAACATCCAATTAAGGATTTGAAAGCACTCCGTCTAAGAGCACCACTGTGCACCTCTGCTTGCTGGGTGTGGTGGGTGTTACACTCCCTCCTCCTCCTGCATCTGATCTGCAGCAATGCAATATGTGACAGCTCACGTGATGAAATGCTTGTGAGATGGGAGTGCAGGCTGCAGGTCACCTTGCTTTCAGTACTGCTCGTCTCCTATGCTTGTGAGATGGGAGTGCAGGCTGCAGGTCACCTTGCTTTCAGTACTGCTCGTCTCCTTATCAGTCCTTGCCGAAGGACAAGCGAATGACCACCAAGAAGCAAGGAGGTTTCTTCCCGGATCTAACCTACTAGGGGATGCAATGAACTGACTTTATGAATGAGCCAACCAGTTTGCCACCATATGTAGCCATGTTACTCAATTTTCTCTTTCTGTTCTCAACCAGATTCCGACTTTTTAACCCAAACTACGGGAATGAATTGTTTGGTTTGGTGGCCTACCATACCAGCTCTCAAGAACAGCTAATATTATGCAATTCCCAAGTAATCAGTTGTTACTGTATTATCATGTACGAGCTAGTATTTTCCTCCAAAGGGATGACTCTCTCTGAGTCTTAAAAACCTGAGCATATCAGGTTACATTTCCTCAATACACATTTTTTAGCCTTCACATTTGGGAAAAACCCAAGAACTTGAAAAAATAAACTAGATACTACAAGAGTAAACAGAAACAACCCAAAGGCTTACCCTTTACAAAATAATAACTTTTTAAGCCAATCTCAATTACTTTTTTCATGTTGCTCATCATTTGTGCTTTTCAAGTTTCACTGTTGTTTTTTTCCTATTATACATATACTTGTTACTCTTTCCTTAAATTGGTCAGATCTACACAAATACTACTACTAATATAATTCCCCAAATAATTAAAATATGTATCTGTGCCAAAGTTGCGTGACTTCCATATTACAAGATCTCCAGATTTCCTTTATCTTAGAGATAGGTATGTATACACAAATACATACAGTATATACACACACTACTGCAAACAAAAAAATTGCTAGAGTGATATTAGGTTGCATATTCAGGTTTTTAAAACACAGAAAATTCCAGAATTAAATCAACCCACATATATTTCACCATGTAAAATATTTGCCAGACAATACAGTGCATTACAGACAATACACTCAAGATGTACACATGAAGAATACTGTTTTATCCAAGGGACACCTATCTCTTTTAGGACAAATGTTCTGTCAAAGAACAATTACTTAATATCTTCTCATATCCTCCTTCTTGGCAAGTGGTTCTAGTTTTATTTCCCAGATACTACTAAAAAACCGTATTCTGAAGGATCACTTCCTTTCTCACTGACAGTTATAAGGTTAGTATCATTACATTATGTCATCGTGTTTCAAAGATATTAATGTGCTTGCTTTCACAGGGTATTTATAAGGTAAGAGAGAATCAATATACTGTGTGAGTGAATGGGAGAACTGAAACTTGGAAAATTTAAGGTCATAAGTATCTCTGTGAGCATTTGGGGTTTCCAAAACAAGATAGCTCCTGATTTTCAGGAGTCTGAATTCTTTCAGAGTCTTTATATGCAGGTACAAATTACTCTCAGCACTTCTATAAAGCAGACCATGATGCATCATGGGTAGGTATCAAGAAAGCATGAGATATGATAACAGATTACCAGGGTTATATTTTTAAAAACTGCCTACCACATTTTCCTACAGGAATTCCTGATGGAATTATGTGCCACGGGACAGAGGGGGATCCTGTTCTTTGTGGGAATGTTCAACTATAAACTGTCAGACCAGTGCTTCTGTATACATGCCCACCCCTCCTTATTTTGTGACACAGCTTCAAATTGCTGCAATGTAAAAAGCAACAGAAGGTCTCCACCACCAGATTATTCTGGATTACTGCCCACCCTATGCAGAGAATAAAAAAATTTAGAGGAGAAAAACAACAGGACCAAAATAGTCTCTTAAGTGACTACTGATATTTCAAACAATAGTCCAGACCCATTTCTTGCTCATGCTAAAACAAAAACTCACCAAGCAAATTAAAATGGACAGCCTAAACCAGACACTTGGTATAGCACATAGCTCTCCCAGAAGAATATGACTGAAGCAGGATCTTGTAAATAAAAAGGTAAACTTAATAATAATAAAATCTATCATTCTCTACAATGCTATATTACATATAAATAGGAAACCATATGGAGCAGTATAGAAAAGACAAGCTGCATGCGTGCATGAGTCTATGCACACACACACAAATAGCAAGGCTTGCATCTCTCTACTAGATCTTTTTTTCATTCATCTCAGGTGTTTTATTATGTTCTTCTGTCTTTGTCTTCTGCTCCTCTAGATGATTTCTGCCTGACGCACTTTTAATCTAGCAAGCAAGAGTCACTTTGTCAAGTCAAGACAGCAAGAAGAGAGAAGAGGTGATAGAAAACACACAGAAGAAAATTAAACTACGGAAACAGTACAGTCTAGAAACAGCACGTTTGAAACCGATAGCTCTTTAAGCTTTACCTTTTCTTTGGGATGATCTTTGCCTGTGCTACTGCGTCTAACCTTTTCTGACTGTACCTACTCCAAAAGTCTTAATCCTAATGTGATTCAAGTTAGTGGACTACAAATGCCAATCTAGACATTACACAAACAAGTAAGAGGAAAACACTTTCCTTTAGAGATTTTTAATTTTTTGTTAAATTATTTCCCTTACTGTATTAGAACAAACACTGATTTCTATAGATACA
>JAYRBT010000139.1:22621011-22648134 GCA_036023395.1 Myiotriccus ornatus | reverse complement strand
AAGCTAAAATTAATTTTTCCTCTTACTCAGCCTAAAAATAAAATACATAAATAAATTAAAATCAAGCAGTACAAAGCTGAGGATACAAAGTTCCAGGACTGGCAGTACCGAAGAAGAAGCTGAGACTTGAGACTTCAACAAGCTCTGATTCTGACCTCTGGCCTAGACTGTGTAAGTACATATAAATTGTACAATATATGCACACAGTACAACGTCTGTCATTACTATACTTACGGTACCAGCTTGAGTTACTGAACAAATATGGGATCTGATTCTGTACAAAGCCCTCAGGCACATCTTTCACCAGCAACAGTGAGAATTATGCCTGAATAAGACACGCAGGCTCAAAATTGGTACTGTTAGCTCTAATTGTATGTCACATCAGTGTTCTTCTGTCAGATGTTATGAAATACTGATCTGTAACACAGCACTTTTCTAGCTATCATGAGTTCCCCGAAAACCTTAAATATAGAAAGGAAGTACTTGAAAGGAACAGGGCTAACCATGAGTCCACAGTGTGTTACAGATTTTGTTTCTTTGGTTCCTAAGAACTCTTTTCTTATCCACCTTACAGCAATGACAACCTCTGAAGCAGTCATCATCTTTGCATTAAGGGAAGGTATATGTGTAATTTTGCGTAGTAGGAAAACATATCAAGCTTTCTGACACATCCTCTACAAGCATTTCAAATATAGTAAGTTAAGAAACAAAATCTCAGCCCTTGTCCTGTTGGGTGTTAATAAAATTCCATCTGGTCACTTAGGAGCTGTGCCAACATTACCACACAAAGAGCCTTTAAGCTGTTTGAATGTTCAAGAGTCATTTGACAGCTTTTTTATTTACCTTTTTTTTTGTCAAATATGCACCTAATAGTGTACAGATGGCTAGGTTTTAACAAGGTTACTTGTATGTAAACATGAAACTAACCTTGAAAGTAAACTGCTGAGGTTTTGCTTTGGGTTGTTGCTTGGGTTATACATTTTTTTTCTAACATTTAGGATTGTTCAGTCTACTGCTACTCCAAGTTCCTTATTAGGCAAATACAAAGCGAAAGTGAAAACTTGGCGCCTCGTTTTTCTAAAACTGCAAACACAGTAAGAATCTGCTCAGTGCCAACAGAATGGGAGTAGGTACATGGAGTTGAAGTCTCAGTAGACAGCAAGTTAAAGGAATATTCACTGATGAAAACCTTCACGGGGAAACAAATCCCAAGAACCGCTCTGGGCAACAAGAGAGATTTCAGCAGCAGATGGATAATAAGCTCAGTGTATATTAAGTATATGTCTTTTAGTGCCAAAAGCAGTTCTAAATTTATTCTCTAGTCACTGTGATATGTGTACTTAATACAGAAAAATAAATTTCACACTGTAATTTATATTCAAATTTGAAAAGCAAAATTGGTTTGCCAAACACCCCCCCACACAAACACTAAAGAAAAACACTTTCCGAGTGACCTGATCTAGCTTCAAAGTTACCCAGCTTGGCACAGGAGGCTGTATTAGGTGACGTACCCAGTGACTTCATTTTTTGTGTAAAGCTACTGTTCCATGTGATGAGGTTGTATACATCACAAACACATAGCACAGAATTTGCTTGGCCTGGTCTGTTGCCTTCAATAATCATTGTAATTGCCAAACTATCAGGGAGGATTCAAAATGTTGCAAGACTGGCAGAGGTAGTCTAGGTCATCCACTTCAGCACTATGCTGAGCCTCAGCAGTCAGGTAAAACAACATTGAATGGTCCACCAGACTCTCAGCTAAAGAACCAATTGTCCGGGATGTGAGAAATGCACAGGGAGAGAAAAATGCTATTTCAGTAACAAGAAGTGGTTTAGTAACACTCCCTCCTCATTCCTATCCCTCAACACCTTTTAACTGAATCAAGAGCAAAATCTGTAAATTAAGAGAATTAATTTACATCTTAAATCTCTGTAAGATACGAACTCAGTATACAGATAAGGGACCAATTCTGTCACTATTTATCGGTGTGTAACTCTTTAATTCTTACTGGAGTATTTTGTAAGTAGTCTTACATGTCTGCATAAATTCTTGGAGGTCCAAAGACCAATCTAGTACAGAAAATAAAATGGGTCCGAGTAGTGGAAAATAGAGACTCATCTAGGAAAGACTGTGAAGATTTAAGGAAAGGCTATACAAGATCTAAGAATGCAACAGTGTTTTTACACATGTTCTATAGTTACTTAGTTACTATTTTTAAAGGTATCTTGGCACCTTAAATGAAGATGCCATTGAAAAAATTATTTATGTAACCTGCTTTTGTACTCCTGTTCCAAAATCTTAATGTTTTATCAATTAATAACTCTTTGGTTTGCTACTTGGGGTTTTTTTTGCATATGATTATGAGAAAAAGAAGCGCTGTACCTGCCTGCAAATGCATACCATTCTAGAAGGAAGTTTGGACATTGAATATCTTTCTGAATGGTAAGCCCTTTTGAAAGCTCTTAAAATAGGGAGACTTGTGTTTCCCAGTCCTTTTCCAAGAGAAGAAATTGTTTTGTTTGTTGAATCTTCAAGCAGATAATTTTTAATTTGAATTTGATCAGAGCACTCTAGCAGCCCATTCTCTCCTGGTCCAGCTACTGAATTAAGCTTCTCCGCGGCACTTGCTACCACCGTCCTGTGCTGAAATAGCTCCCTCAGCATGTAAGCTCTGGGAGAAACCTTTGACACCTGACACAGAACAAATAACAGATATTGAAAGGCTGAGGGTCATGCAACACACTTCAACGAAAACTCAGCAAGGAAAAGTAAATATTTACCCTGATATAATTATAAAGGCAATTTTGTATTCCATTCTTTTACATTTAATATTAATATAAAAGAAATTTAAAAAAAAGTAGTAAGTAAATAAGCTTAGCGGTTCCTAATTAAAAAGACATAAGGCATTCTGTTATGCAACAACACTCATGCAAGTTCCATTTTCCCTTTTGACAAGATACATATTCCCAAACCAGCTGATCCACTACACTCATCCCTGCAGTTATCTTTTTATGGAAACATACAGTTTTCCCCCAGTTCTCTATCCCAGCAGAAGGCTGAATTGCAGCCTCTGCATCTTGTCAGACTGGGGGACTTCACAATGATGTTCCAAAGCACACATGTTCCTTAGATATGAAGTCTTAATGGTGGTTTATTTTGTTCTCCAGAGGACTTTAAATTTGCTTTTGTTTTTATTTATTTTTCCCAAAAATTACAAAAAAAAAGTCCCTACTTTTAATTGCAAGCTACAGGATAATTACAAACCATGCACGAAAGCTTTCAGCCCTGAAAATACATTGTTTGAATTTAATGAGTGTGTGCAAACAAGTTCATAGTGGAAGCGACCTGCCATTTGTTATTGTTTGCTTTTCAGTAAAAGTTTCTTAGAAATAGGCTGACTTCAATTCTAATAAGAGACTCTGAATCCCCTTTTTTACAAACATCTTACAATTAAAAAGTCATATGGTTTTAAGTACTTGTTTGCCTGTATTCTCCTACTAACATTACTTTCACCATTTTTGTCCCAAGGAGGGAAGAGAGGGAAAGACTATAACATAAAAATGCACCTTTCCAACTGAAGACACAACTGTTAAAATCTGTAATTAAAAAATTCCCTTTAACAACAGAAGGGGTAATCGAAGCGTGAGAGTTTCCTCATGCCACGGAGAAAAAGGCTTCAAATATTCTCTAATGCCAATGAAGGATACAAAAGAAATTAAGTCAGTTCTGGAAAGCACTGCTTCTAGGCTTCTAGTGAGATTGTCTGATGCCACCAGTCCTTCAGTGTAGCAGTTTAGCAAAAACTACTAAAATGGCCCCAAATCAACCACATGCACTTTGTAGGCAGATTGTGGTGCCCGCATATCACAAACTGAAGACTGGGTTGTCAGCATTTAGGGCCAAAACATACTCTAGAGTTAGTATGTTTTTATAGGTATCACGTATGGCTTTAAACCTGGTGTCACCAAGATTAGTAGACATCTGTGGTTAATCCCTCTAGTGATAAATATTTACCTATTATGCAGTTTTTTGTTCTCACTTATGAATGCACAGGATCTAGAACAGCAATAAAAATACTGCAGTGATAGCATCAGCTCAGATCCTTTCTAAATGATTCAACTCAGTTTTCATGTAAGACTGACATAAAGCTGCAGAATTGGATGGCAAAACTAAGATGGTATACAAACTGCTCCATATAACCTTATTTTAAAGAAAGATGTCCACAAAACCCACTAGTATTCTGCTTGGTTGCTGCAGTTACAAGTGATCATTAACCTCTGCACAGCATTTAAGAGCTTTATTTAGTAAAAACTACACAACAGTGACAATGCAGTAAACATGAGACTGATGTTCTGAGGCAGCACATACAGTACATATGCAGAGCTGGGTAAATTGTAATCCAAATGTTACAGTCCTCAAGTATTACTTCAAGTCACTATGATGAACATTTGAATGAGTGAGACAGGACAAGACGTATCCACTAAAAATATGTTTTTGGAGAAAGAAAATCTGACAGTACAAATCATGGGGAAAAAAAATCTTCAAAAGAGAAGGCTACTTTATGTGTCTTAAATCTCAGGACTCTTAATTAAACTCTTAATCCCCCATTCAATCAGCTGTGTTTGGACAACATCCCCAAAACAAGTGAAATGCTCCCAAGAGACACATATTTACAGGAAGCTTAATGAAAAAGGCAACAGGACTTTTTTTCTTTTCAAAAAGAAATATATCATTAAAGACAAAAGATTTCTGCAAAATGCCACTTGCTACATTGAATTGCAAGTCATTTGCTTCCCCCACAAGCAGGATCTGAGTGTGTTGCAAAGTGGAGGAGTGATTTGCTTTCACTGCTTAATAACCATCTCTCAGACTAAGTAAAGAGTCATATTGACAGAAACTGAAAGGGGTCAGGCTCTGCATACAATCTGCAGGTCTCAAGGATGAAGGGCAGAGCTAATAGCAGATGGGGAGGACAAACAAGTCCTTGTGTTTCAAGAGGGATGCAGGAGTGACCCTTGGATACAGTTGGACATGTTATGCCCCCAAATCAAGAATGCCCACCATACTCTCAAAGACATGTATCCCTCTGATGACCAAACAGTTCCTGAGTGACCCTTAAATCACAGGGGAGGAAACAAATCAGGTTCATATGCAGAGATGACTGTAGGAAGCCTACCTCCCATGCTCCCATTCACCAGACACCAAACTGGAGAAATTTCTTCCTTTGAAGTTCCACATGCATTTAGTTTAAGCCCAAATGCAGAACTTCCCTAGTCCTCTCAGGCAGCTTCATAACCAAATTCACATATTAGTCTTACTGGGATCTCTGAGGGTGTGGCTCTTCTTGGCCCTTCTTTGAATGTGCCCCGTACACACAGGCAACAGGAATTCTTGGAGAAAGGCACCAGCATCCAACAGAAAGAGCATGGCAAAAATGTCAAAGTGCCTTTTGCACATTAGCCTGAACGTGAAAATAAAGCAAATGCTATCCTCTACCTGAAAGGATTTAAACGCAACTTCTCAGAAACATACTTGAATCCTATTTTTCATGTGAGGACCGAAACACCTCTTACCTCTTCTGTTGAGATGTATTTCATATTGGATGGGGCTTTGAGCAAGCTGTTCTAGTGGAAGGTGTCCCTGCCCATGGCAGGGCAGTTGGAACTAGATGATCTTTAATGTACCTTCCAACCTGAACCATTCTATAGTTCTGTGTTAAGCAATCAAGCCATAAAAAATGAGTAGTCACAGGAAGAATTGCTGGAATGAAAAATCTCCATCTTTCAAAAAATTAGGCCTTAACTAATAAGCTATGACACACACCGCTATTAGGCCTGATATACTGCTCTGTTTGAGGGCTTAGCTTTAATTTCAGGCAGAGAAAAAGCTTAGACTTTTAGAGCTATTTGGAGCTCTTTCCTGCATAAACATGTGCCTTACCCAAGGAGGGTTAAGGTGGTAACTCAGTTGTGCCTCTTCCTCCATTCACATTTGAAAAGAAGGCTTGAAGTTTTCTCAGAAATATCCACCTCTAAGAAATAATTTCAGACCCTGGGCTTAAGGCAGAAATCATGCTGATCAGAAAATGATATGCATATTAATTATGGGCAGTTTCCTGCTGAGCTCGGTAGCTGATCCTACTCTCAACTCTCCAGGCACTTTTTATTTAGACAGCCAAAACTCCTGGCTCAGGTTTCTGAATGCCATACTGGAAACCAGCACATCAAAACCAGAGCATACGTGGAATGCAGTCTGTCCCTAACCATGCCTCCACAGAGAAACGACCATCGCAGTAAGTCAGGATATTCATGTTATTTATTTTACACAGACTCTTAGAAGGCCTGAGCTTCTGATCAACTGCCACTGCTTTTGCCATTAGGGATGAAAGAAGCAGTGATACTTCAGAAGGCAGAGACATAGAGAACAGAAGTCAAAACTCAGCATGATTTTCTGAGATGATTCCTGAGCAGCTCCTACATGTAACAATGATGCCGCAGCCTTCAGCATAACTGAGTGCACTGAGGATTTATTTATGGACTGCTTAACAGCCAAGAGACACTAAAAATCTTCACAATGGTCTGTCAATAGTCTGAAAATTTTCAATAATGTGCCCTAGCCCCTCCTCTGCTAGGCATCTTGCACCAACATTAAGGAACAGCCCAGTCCTCTCTATATCATATGTTTATAGTGTTCAGGTCAAGGAAATTCCTCTTGGTCAGCATATTTAACTCCCACAGATGCCAGCCACAAAGGGACCACAGTTGAGGAAAGAATCTCTCTCCTATTAAGTTTTCTGATTATGTTGGGTTTTTTTCTTGAAACTTTATTTTTTCAATTATAATTGGTCTCTTGAAAGTGGAAGAAATGGGAAGTGGATAAAAGAATAGCTCAAAACTTGTCACATGCTACAGGGGTAAAGCTTAGAGACACTCTATGGAGTAAAACGTGTGGCAGTCAAAAGCTGCTGTCATTTTTAACCTCTGTTGATATGCTGAGGTTTTAATTACATGAATAAAAGACCAGGATTCTTCTGGATCAGCAGGCATCAAACAGTACAGCTTTGTTGCTGACCACATTCCATTTACTCCCAGAAGTTGTACATAAGAATAAAAATTTAAAAGAGCATTATCAGGTTTAATATTCTTCCTCTCCATTTTAAACATACGAAAGCCTCATATAGAATGTTATTGAGGTATTATTAATTAATACAGTCAGCAATTGATCCAAAAAACATTATTTATCAGGAAAACTTAATGGTTTAGCTATAAGCACAAGATTAAAAAAAAGTCTTTCTCCTTCTTCAAGTCCCATTGGAACAGGCAGCTAGGCACAATGAATAGCAGTTTGGTCACTGCTGGTAACTTCAAATCTGCTATAAATCCAGCAGATGACAGGACACACACAGTTCCTTCTATATCTCATCTAGACATCAGGCCTTCTCAGACTAAGCACTCCCCTACTCTACGTCAGCACTTCCATGTGTAATCAGAGCCAGACTCCTCTACGTAAAAGATTACAGGAAGGAGGCCCAGAGGGAGAGAACTAAAAACTCTACACTGAAGAATCTAAAATACCCCAGGAAATACATCTCTGTTCATCACCACCCTTTTATAGTGAAGTTTGTCTTCCCTTTGTGTACAATCCACTGTGATAACCTCTTGAAAAACAGTGTGGTTATGTCTCACTATGGAAGTATTAAATGCCTCTGTAAAAAGGAATTATTCTCTGATCTAGTTGAGCTGAAGTTTTCATTGTCCTACAGGTCTACACCATGGGTGCTTTAGAAGTATAAAAACTGTGGAAGATGCTACCAAATAACTCTGTTAGGATCTATCTTGGAAAAGCTTGCTTTTGCTCCAGGTTGATAAAAATTTATTATCAAAGCAGAAAAAAAAAAAAAAATAATAATACACAAGTAAAATACAATGTGTTGGGACAAATTCACCTAATTTAGGTAGAGGCTTTTACCTCTACAGTTAATACAGATGTGGGCCAAAACAGATTGACTTTGGATATGACTAAACTGCAGGACTCAAGAGAGCTTCCAAGTACGGCTTCTGGCTCATCAGAAAGCTCAAGGTATGCATTCTCCCCTGCTTAGCTGGAAAGGAACATGGACATGTCATAAAACCATAGAACCAGTCCTGAAATCCAAAAAGATTACATCAACAACATGCAGACGAAGCGGGAGCTACAGCACGGTCAGCGGGGCTTTCACATGAAGACCTGCACCCACTGGTTTCCCATTAATCGCTGCTGTAAGTCAATCTCAATGCATTTCTCACCAGCTAAATAAGTAACATAGCACAGAAAGAGCTGAAATCCTATTTAGGCTACACATGATAATCCATCTTTCATCCCCGCTGTGATTCTGCATAATTAAGCCTGTTGGGTGTGTACAAATTAAGGTCTGACATCCTCTATTCACTTGCACTAACTTACAGTAACTCGTGGTTACTTTTAAGTGCAGTTACTACAAGTTACAGTTACTTGTAGGCTAACGAAATCCCCTAGGCAATTTTTCAAGTGTACAGACTTTGATTTTCCTTTATAAATAAACAAAAATTAATAGTTTTTATATTTTATATATAAAATAAGTAAAAAAAGTTTAATTTTCCTAGAGTCACAGTTATGAAGGGTTTATCACTGCTTGACTTATTATCAAGAAGTCAAATAGAAGTCTACCAGCCCTATTCAGACAGGTTAAACCACAGATTTTAAGTATGCAGTTTATGCTTGAAACCAGTATAGCCTGAAGGTACATATCCATTTGGAATCCTTGCAGACAACACTAAATTTGGGGGAACAGCTGGCATACCAAATAGGAATTCAGAGGCACCATTCAGAAACCTGGGGGCTGGATCAACAGAAGTCTCCTGAAGTTCAACAAGGGGAAGGGGTGAGTTCTGCAGCTAAGGCAGAATAAGCCCCAAGTGTCAGTGCAGGCTGGGAACAAACTGTTGCAAAGACACAGGGGTTACAGTGGATGCCAAGTAAAACATGAGGCAGCAGCATGCTCCCAAAGTAAATAAAGCAAAGTGTATATTGCTTACATTAGGAATGTGACCAGCAGATCGAGGCTCTGCTTGATGCCTGCAAGGATTTGTGTCTCCCACAATTCTTTCTTTGTCTGGTCCTCCATGTCCCAGACCAAGAAGGATACTGAAAAACTAGAGACAGTCTAGGACAGAGCTATCAAGATGGGCATGTTCCCACAATAAGTAAGAGCAGGCTGGGGGCTTCTTTAATCTGGCAAAGAGGAGGCTAAGGTAGGGTTGGGGCGGTGGGGGGGAGGGAGCAGGGGCTGAGGCTACCTGAAGGGATGTTGCAGAAACTACCGAGGGTTCAAGTAGTAGCTACACAAAGTCATAGCTGACCTGGTTCAAGTGTTGTCAACAGCCCTGCTTCAAAATCCTTCCAAATGATGATTCTGTATTTCTTCTATGAATCTGTTCAAATTTCAGCTCACAAAACAACATCACTCTTTCTACCACAGGACTTACTACAGTGCCTCCAAGTAGGGCATGCTCATTACAGGTATGGCTAAGTCTTGCTGTATGACTTGCTTGGTCTAACTAAAAATTAGCAGAGCACAGATTGGTAAATTCCTGATCTGACTTTTCCTGCTTTCTATCTCTCAAACAACAAATCTTTTCCTTTTCTTTCCAAACAGGTTAAGTACCCTTTTGTTCTACAAAACAGGCAATGGTTTGGGGCTCAAGAAGGAAAAGTCTCAAACAAAGTAAAAAGTACTCCTTTTACATCTAAAATTATTCCATTTCACTTGCTAATGGAACTAATTTTTATTATGAGATTCTTGTATTGCATTTACTCAACAGTGTGTGTATTTTTGGTACTGCTTTAATTCCGACATATATGAAGACAAAATTTATTGTAAAATACCAGGGAAGATAAGTCTTATTATTGGGAAAAAGCAGCTTGCTGAGTATGCTGTAAAATTATTTTGACTTAGTAAGTCCTTCATATTACTCCAGAAGGACCTGAGCACAACTTTGGAGAACAGAAAAGATGGCTCATCACTTTCACTGTGGTCTTTAGTTGTAAAGGCAAAATAAAAGGAGCTTGAATGAGACTTGCCTTCTGTAACAGTATCTTAATACTGAGGAAAGATTAATTATTTCTGTCTCTGAAGAAAAAAAGAAAGCATTAAAAATGTGAATTCTGCTTAAAAAAAAACCCTCAAAATATGTGAGATGACAGTATATATGACACAAATGGAACACAAGCACCACAGAGGTGATTTTGTGAACTGTTTATTAGTAGAGCTGCAAAAGTATATTAACTCTCCACATTCCCATTAAAACAAGCATTTAGGAACTTCCCAGACTATTAATTGTTAGGAGGTGATACATATATAGTGAAGTAAATATAAAAATACCTATACACTTCACATTTTAAAGTGAAAAACGAGTTTTGGTCTGAACATAGGCCTTTGAAAATGCTGGTGTTATTACAATACATTTTGCACCTTGATACCTCTTCTAGTGATGCAATATCACACTAGAACACCACATTTAGGATAAAACCAGTATTTTTTTGCACAGTATGCCTTTCATTTGTTATGCTACTTGTCTACCTTCACATTTCAGAGTTCAAGGTAAAAGCCTAGTTTCCACCTAATTTCTATTTCCCCATCTGGGTCAATAGCAACCTTCTGCAATACATTAACTTTACATCCCGCTTGAGGGTGGGAGTAGAGAGGAAGGCAACTTTTTACAAGCCACTATCTTCTTGTTTTCACTTTTTTTAAAGAAACAGATGGGAGGGGGCTAAATTTGAGCTTGGTTTTATTTACCTGTTATTTAGATGAATTGGTGTTTATAGATACCTCTGAGAGGATATTTTTATTTTTTTTATAACAGAGCTCAGTGCTCTTATCTTGTCAGTAACTGTCTGTCACCCACTGAAGGCACATCTACCTTTCTCTCTAATGCATGAGAAATTAGATTTTTTCATCTTTATCTGACATCATGATACACTGAACTGACTAGTCTTTTGAGAATTCCTAATTCCCTTGTGCCACAAATTCTCCAGTGTACTAAACATGTGCAACTTTTTCTGGCTTCAACAGATGTGACTCACTGCAAAAAAACCCCTGTATGCAGATCTTAAAGCTGTTAATTCTACTAAACCATGATGAATATTTAAACATGAGACATTGTCAAGTCATCTCAAATTTGAAGGCACCACGGGCATCATTTTATTGCGCATCACTTTATTGCCCATTGTCCTATGGTCATTTATGTCCAGGCACAATATAAAAGCTACAGTTTGGGTCCAATTACCATCTTAAATCAAATCTGCGTCTGTTTACGCATAATGCAGGGCAAAGGGGAACTGAGGCTACAATCTGACTACACAGAGGCTTCAGCAGCAAAGCTGGTTTCAACAGATTACCTTTTCTAAATGCTCTGCAACCAGGTCACTTCAAGCACTCCGATACAGTGCCATTTAAGTCTACAACACACACTTAAACCTGTCATTTGTTAGAGTTTGCTGTACTCAATTTAAAGAAGTCATGTCTCAGCACTGAATAAAAAGTTTTACTTTCGTTAAATTAATGCCTCAATACCTCTTTACAAGATGTGTTGAGCATGCAGATCTTTCATGTCAAAGCAACCACACTTTCTTGTCTGATGGTTTTATGTTAGATTGCATTAGATGAAGCAGCAGAAACATCTAAAATTAAAAGATTCACATGATATGCTGAATTCTGGGGACAAATTAATTCTTCAAATACAGAGCAGAATAGCATGCTCATCTAAACAAGCAGAACTGGGCTTCTAAACAACTGAGCCTTGGAAAGTCCAACATATGCTACAAGATCAAAGCCTAAGCAGTAAAGAATCTGTTACGTAAACACAATAACCACAATGGACATCAAAACCCTATTCTGATTGTTCTTTTGAGATTCCAGCAAGTAAGTGTTGAAACAAAAATTGCTAAAATATGAATATTTTAATTTCAAATTGTGATCAAACTCAGAAGAAGCCTTTTTGTTATAAAGCTGCCTTTTCAAGAAGTCAGGGAGCAAAAAGGAATGAAAAAATGAGGAGCTTGCAAGAATTCCCAAGTTTTCAAGTCTGATATCTACTCCTTGATCTCAGATTTACATCTCTGCCCAAAGAGAGCTCAATCTTAAACTGTAAGGAGGCTCCTCAGCATATTTTTGATTGTAAAAGATAAATTTCTGGTAAAGGGAAAAAAAAATTAATAGGCTCATCTATTTATTTTTTAAGAAATAAAAAAGGTCAAACAGAAAAGCCTATGTTTCAAAAAACCTGCCAAAGATTAAGTCATTTTTATATTGTGCCTATTGACCAGATTTCAAAAAATCCAGCAAGTTCTTTATGTACAGCCAAAGATGCTATTTTGTTGATGACCACTTCTGATTTTAGAAATAAAGTAATTTAGTTTAGCTAAGTATGCTCACTTCCAAAAGATACCTTGCTGTTGTGACCACCAAAGTACAGAAAACTGTCCAGAACTAGAAGAGATAAAAGCAGGCTAAAAACAATCCAGTAGTCCACAGCTGTTGCTTTTTATCAGAAAGCTTATTTAATATCAATTTAAAGAAAAAAAAGAAAACGTAAAACAGGCCACTCCTTGCTAACAGGAAGTGATGTATTATCTAGGGCATTTCTCTCTCCAGCCATCTGTTTTGAGCTGGGTACATGCAAGGAACTCAAATTTCACGTTCACAAGAGAACCCTACCTGTCTCTTTCAGAGACTGTATGAGAAGCCTTAAATCCTACCTTGTTCTCAACAGCCAAAAAAAGAACAGTGACACCTCATAAAGGGAGAAGTTCTGGCCTTCATAAAGATATGCAAGCACTTCAGATAATTTCTGGGATGAAGCTGCATTATGAAGAAGTGTATTGAACTGCTTTTTGTTTCTTTCCACCATTCCTACCTTTGGAGAACTAAGTGTCCACACTAGTATGTATGTGATTAGAAACATCAGGCGTAAAAAATTCCTGTAAAAAGCAAATCTTAACATTTTCCAGGAATATCAGAAAACATCAAAAGCCATCATCTAATGGCTACAACAAAGTGAGTTTCTGAAACAGAGTTCTGAAAACTTAATTTTTCCTTTTTCCCTATGCTGCTACAAGACAGAACAAAGGTCACTGTATGTATATTAATAGCTTATGGCACCGTGCTTATTATTCCTTTTACAGGAGAATGTTCTAACAGGATGATCTTCATGTTAAATTGGTTTCTCCTTTGATGCAATGAATTATACAAACTACATACACAAACTACATAATTCCACCAATTTTAAAGGAAAAAAATCAAGTTCACCAAATCATTTTCTTTACCATAGAATACGGCTCTTTCTTCATTTAGCAACTTCTTTCAGATGCTATGTATTAGTATAGCATCATACCTAGGAAGACATGTAAAAGATGCTTCTGATGGTAAAAATTGGTCCAATGTTTGTCATTCTTTCTCCAACTGTATAAACTAGAGAGCCAATATTACTACACCTCGAAAGGATGGTGTGACACACCATTTTACATGGTTTCACCAAAACAGGACAGTTTAAGCTGTACTACAGCCCAGTCAGAAAAGCAAGAACCCAATGACTTCAGTGGCACTTTAGTGTGGGCTTTGTGTGGGTACAAGAATGCTGTATAAATAGCATTTATACAAATAGGGTCAAATTCTGTACTATTTCTTTCCTCCAAGATACATTCTTTCATATATTCTCACTTATTGTACATTGGGGAAAACTGGAGCATGATTTTAAGCTGGCTATAGAAAATTGCTTCAGCTCATGAAGTTAGAAAGTTGAGCATCAGGTTTTCAATTCTTTCCCCAACAATGATGGTGAAAAGGGTAGATGATAAAAGAAGCTATTATATATTTAACTAATAAAGATAGAACCTGAGGAGAAGAGAGATGGGAGGAAAGATGGAAGAGAACAGGTAATGGAAGGAAGCTGTTGTAGAAAACCAGGAAAAGAAATAAAGAAGCCTGAAGAAATAAGACAGCTGTGAAAGAGAGTGCAAAGAGTAAGAAAGGATTATTAGGCAAAATAGAAAAGACTTTAAGTTAGTAAGTATATGGAACATCAGATAGTGGGTTTTGCCTGGAAAGTGCATACTGTATTTTGGGCACTACCGTATTGATTAGTATCTTTAACTGGACTGAAGCACCATTGTCCTGCAAACAAACAAGTAATGGGATTTTTATTGCAAAAATTAAAAACAAACAAACAACAACAAAAAAAAAACCATGAGCCTGCTTGATTCCCGTGAGCAATCCCTTATGAACATGTTCCTTCTCTTTCTCTCAATCTCCAATTTTCCCCTGCTCTTCCTCAATTCCATATGGCAGGAGCCAGCATGTCTATATATTCTCGCTGAGTTTCGCAGAGAACTGAGTAAGAAAGCCTGTTAGGTTTTGCAGGATGAGAGCAAATATATTTGTATCAAGTGTAGTAATGGACTTCTAAATTAATTTGATCATACCAGACATTTTTACAATGAACATGTTCACAGACCAGTGTTCTGTTGTGGTTGTCCTTTCTTTCCCCCCCTCTCAGAGATCAACATCCTGATCCTAAAATCAGATTGACACATAAGCAAGGGAGAAGAATGAGGAAAAATAATGGCTACTAGTTACTCAGGAGAGAAGAAAAAAAAAGAGAGAGAACAATAAGTATGAAAATGCCTCGTAACTATTCACTGCTGCTCCTCTTGATGGCCATGTTCACTCACTGCATTTCCCCTTAATTTACTCACTGAAGTTCAGGGTCTTAGGTATTTGTACAGCAGGGTTCTAAAATGGCCAGCAATCCAGTGACATCCAGTGTGCGCAGTGAAAGACTGCTGAAGGAACAGAGGTCAGATATGTAAGAAGCTATTAGCAAGTACAGCAGACTCAGAAAACTGACTTCAGTCAGTTCCTCCAGAGGCCCAAGAAGGGTAAGTTAAACATTCTGTGGACAGGGAAGATTTAGATAAGAAAGATGTGTACAATCCTGCTTCGGTTTGAAAACCCTTTTCTCTTCCCATGCTTTGTTCCTGCTGTCAAGATAAAACAGTGTTTTGACTTAAGGAAATTGTTCCAACGCCTTCATGTAGCACAAGGAGCTTTCTGGCAGTACTGAACTTAAGTTTTGCCTGCAGGGTACTGGGTGCTGTCGAGCACGATGGGATTTCTCCATAGAGAAGGGATACAGGAATGAACTTAGCAAGGCTAGAGAAAGGAAAAGGTATGATACTGGTCCTGTAAATAGTGGCATGTATGTGTAAGGTAGCATTTAAGGCTGGAAGAGGTAAATATTCCAATTAATTTAAATCACTGGACTGTCATATCCAATGTCAAAGATAGGAAGCATTTCTATATATGCTCCCAAGAGGACTTCCTAGCTGCCAGAGAGCAGGCCACCATCACTAAGAGGCAGATCTCCCCAGCCAAACACTCCCCCAACCCTAGAGATTATAAAGGTTTGCAGACGCTCATGTGGTATGTCTCTGATATTTATGAAAAAGAGCTAGGCTTGCAGCATTGTCAGCTTCCATTCACAAAGCACTGTCATAGAATTAAATCCATGTGGTATAATGCCATTTTATTTCCTATCTGGGCATAATTAAGGGTAAAAGGGGTAGAACAGAGTTTGTGAAGTGCTGGGTACGAGAGTTCTTTTCCATCTGTAGACCTCGACTGTACAGAAGATAGGATGAGAGAAAGATGAGTATTCTGTTGTATCTGCTGTTCTTTTTGGACTGATGTATTCTAGAGGTAAAGACAATTACTGAAAGGTAAAGAATGTAATAAGGATAGGGTTTTCAACTGCAGGTTTTGTGTCTGGTTGCTCCATGTTAGTACATCAGGAAGGCCACACATGCACAAGCAGCTGACAGTGGATATGAGAACTCAAGGCTACCGGGAGATGCTAAGCTGTCATATCCCCATGTCTCCCAAACACAGGCCTGTTCCCCACAGGCTCACTGGCATCCTTGACAAATTTCTCAAAGATTTTGTCCTTTCTCTTCACGCCATCCATCCTATACTGCTTAGCTGCTCTCCTCCATGAATCACAGTCTTCTCACTCGGTCTCCATCACTCAGTCCAACCTTACTCCCAAATACATTTGCAGAGCACAGGCTGAAAAAAAGGCTGCTATTCACCCTATGAGTTTAACGACCTGCTTAACTGGATTTAATCAGAAATGACTTGTCAAACCTGAGCCAACTGACAGGAAGGGTCAACAAAAAAATTAAATTATACACAAGTTTTGCATATGTCTCCAAAATCATGTCTCCATCAGGCTGGTAAGTATCAGTGGATGGAACCAACTGACAAATTCAGACACTGATAAACTTCCATGAACCCACCCGAGTTATCACTAACATGAATTAATAGCTCAGTGTTTTAACAGAAGCTCAGAATTGGGTTATGCCTCAGATGTTGCTACAATACATGACTACGTAGCAGTAAGCTTGTAGGAGCTGTTAAATATTAAGGAAATGGGACCTAATATTGAAATGGATCACTGAAGATATTTCCTTCACAGGAGTGTGATTTTTTTGTTTTCCCTGACTTTTAAGTGTGAAAATGTGATTTTTGTAAGAGGTTTCTGTCTGACCTATAAATGAAAATCATGCAAGCATTTATTTTAAACTGCAAAGTTTAACACAACTTTATATATACATCTACATTGTCTCAATTAATGCATACTGTTAATTTCATTTACCTCAGATGTATACACATTTATACCCTGACATTTCTTATCGTAATTTGTGAAGATATATCTGAAAGTGCTTCAAGTCAGAGATATTTCTAAGACACATGCCTTGCCCGCACACATTTACACTTGTACAGTTCAGGCATGCTGTATTTTTTTGCAAGTCCCAGAGCATCACACACTAAATTCTGTCCTTTATCTGGAGTCAAATGAACAGCAGTTATCTGGTTTATAGATTTGACAAATTCTTCTGGATATCTGCCAGCTTTATAATCTACTTGAACTATAGCTTAAGAACAGTATGAGATCACCAGGGTTTCTGCACAACTTCAAAGCTCCCTAAACTAGAGCTGTGCAGTTCTCAGGCTGAACAAACGTCGCCAGGCTATGTGCACAGCTTTGAGGCTCCTTGAACCACAGCCATTTGTTTCAGAGGGTTTACAAATTCTATTAGGCATATCTGGAGCGCTCATAAATTCTAATATACATCATTTATTTTTTTTTACACTAAAAGGAACTTCAACATTCAGAAATACAGGGCTTTTAACTATCATTTTACTCTACCAAAACAAGTTTCATTTAGTTGCTATTGTAATAAAATTTGTAAATAGAAACAATTTTCTATACCGTATTTAACGAAAAGAGGCCCTGGGAGATTGTCCTTGCAGTGAAAGCTGCTACTGATAAAATCCCTTACTAGGAAAAAGCTCCTTGTCTAATTAAAATAAAACTGCCATTAAAAAAACGTTCTCCATTAGCTGGAGAACACATATTAACATTTTAAGACACCTAATTTCCAGAAGCTTAGATGGAGTTCCTAATCTATTTTAATCTGGAAACAAGTTAGAATCTGAAACGTAATGCCTTCCATAGTATCAAGACAGCAGGAATGCTCATTTTCTCAAACACATCATGTGAACAGACCCAGGTGGACTAAACAGTGGAAAGTGGGTTTTCTCTTATGTAAGTAACTGGGTCACTGTCTAATGTCCCTCTGATATGGTAAACATGAACTTCATCCTGTGATAGAGTTAAGAAGGGATAATGACCAACCTCCTTGACAGATGCCACAGATGACTCTCCATAGCCTTCTCTTCTGTCAAATGGTAATGACATTACTTTCTCGTTTATTGAAGCAAATGCTAGTTTATGCTAATCTCTTCTTTTTGTTTTACATATTTATTAATAATTAAATTCTGAGAACTTTCAGAAATAATTCAGCTTTAATTGAGGAAGATGGAAAATTACAATGAGTCTTCTCAAAGACTGTCAGCAGCAAACAACTGTTACTACAAAAAAAAAAAAGAGTAAAAATTATCTAATTATTTATATTACCCCAGCTATTTTCTTAATATTGGGGGGAGGGGCACAGAGTAGAACTCCTCCTTTCTTCCTCTTATTTCTGCCTTCTGTTGTTCTATTCATCCATCTTTCCTCTACTTCTAGTATTTCTCTCCCTTCATGTATTTCCCTTCAGGGATTTTTGTTCCCTTCTATTCTTGTCTTGTTAGCTTTCTCATTTCCACTATTACTGCTTTGTTTCCTTCAGGTTTCAGCTGCTCTTTTGCCCCTTCTCTTTCCACTTTTAGTTTGATGCTAAGGATGTTCCTCACAGACTTCTGAAACTACCTCTGGATATTCTGTTCTCAGGAAACATACTTGGGAAAGAATCCTTTAACCTAAAGCTAAAGACAAAATTGGTCGGTTTCAGTCTCACATAACAAAAGAAGATCACAAATACTGGCCTGAACACAAGAACAATTATTCACTGCAGAAGGTCAGTCAGAAGTACCCTAACTTCTCTGCTGCTTCAGAAGTACACTTCAAGGAACATTAGTGAAGCAACAGAGATGCACTCTAAAAGCAGTGTCCTTCATGTTTATGTTTCAAAGAGAAGACTTTTGTCAAAATCAGCCTTGTTTTTTTTCAGAAATGCTAATGCAATATGTTATACTGGCATAAACTGGTGTATTCTGGCTGTCTAAAACTAATATGCTGGTGGTTTTCAAAACCTTGCTATCTTAGCAAAACCTTTAAAAGAATTGCAAATTATCTTTTTGTGCAATTGACATCTCTTCTCCAAGCAGTTTATTAGTTGGAATTGCATTTCTTGTAAGAAAACTAGCAAAAGAGCTCTCAAAATGGAAGACTTTTCTCATTAGCTTTCATTTCTCTCATTTGAGGCTACTGATTACAATTTTTTAATCACAAACATATTGGTTTATCCCTATCTTCCCGAAAGCATTATTGTACACAGCCATGCCTGAAGCCTCACACCCTCCTGCCTCCTCTATTTCATGAAGCAACATCCTGAAGACAGGCCGAGGTTTGTTACACCCTGTTCTGTGGCTCAGAGCTGGTTGCATGTGCTAATTCTTAAGGGAAACTGGGAGAGGATATTGAGTATATTTGGCGGAGAAGGGCAATATAAATCTTTGTTCTGACAACAGCGTAGCTAAATGAACAGTACTTAAATAAATCCATCTACACTACAGACTGGGAATTTTATCTATCTTGTCATTGTGCTCTTAATGCTAGGTATTGTAAAGAGAGTCTAGCAGGCTGCTTTCACAGTTTGTTGCCCAACTAGACACCTAAGTTAGAGCAGAGGCTGCTTTCCATTCCCTGCTAACAAAACCAGTATTCTCAAAATGGAAGAATATTTTTATAAGATTTCACTATTACAGACTGTAACTGACACTTCAAACAAAATTCTAAGTCCCACAAAAAAAATTGTGTCCTGTATTTGTATTCTCCATCCAAACATTTTTATATGGTGTTTCTCCTCTTTTGAGTTCAACAGATTAGTGTCAAGTGGTCAAATTGTAACTGAGTTCCTAATTTTTATTTTATTAATTTATGTCTGTGGAATAATTGCAGCCAGCTTACAATACACTCCATAGGCCACTGCTCTAAAATAGAAAGATTTTCTTCGATACAGTGTGTTTGCATGAGTATATCAGTTGTATTTTTCGAGGTTACAAGAAAGAATTGACTGAGGAGAAGGACCATTCATTGTGAAACTGAAGCATTACATTAATAAATGAAAAGTAAAAGCCTGCAATTGGTGGTGCATGTCATCTGAAGTATTCAAAGTTCTCAACTGAGAGCAGTACACTCAAGGCAACTTGCCTCTCGAAGCCAGAATTTGAATACTGTTTAAACTGTACTCAGACACACCTCTAAAAACTATAAATGCAAGCAACAAAAGTTACAATCTGGGAAAGAACCAGTGAGAAAAAAGTAAGGAAAAAACAGCTATCCTCTAGGAGGAAACAACTGCCATGATAAAGTCTTCAGAGGAACACACACTTGGAAACAGTGTAGCAGAAGAGATATGTCTACACTGTAAAGATAATGCAGATCCATGTATACATAACAAGTATTTTTAACTACAGAAGTCTTTTGATTAGAGTTAGAATATACCTGCTTGGGCTTCTATGTTATATCTTCAGTATAGAAACCAGTTAATACTACACCGACATTCACAAATACAGAATAGACCATATATTGTACCTTAAGACATTAATGCACTCTCTGCCAGAAACACTTGTTTGTTCAGCATGATTTCAAGAGAGATATAAAAGCTGTTGGAAAAACAAATCCATCCTTGATTTAATTCTAAGGATTTTCAGCTTTTATGCAATGTGTTACCAAAAAGAAAGCTACAAGCTGAATGGGGGAATCGAGTGGATTGACTCGATTTAAGTTTAAACACAGATCTTAAAAATGAAAAGTCATTATAGTTGCTAGCTGAGGTGTAACTGATTTCAGTCTTTGCCACTCAGAAGAGCTGCTACAGAGGCTACTTAAAGTTTGCTTTGATTTTAAAGACAGTGGAATCAGGCCCTGATATGTGAAGAAGGGTGAAAAAAAAAAAAAGGTTCCTCAGTATTTTCACAAGCTGTATCTCTGGGCAGTCATGGACAGGTGCTGACAGATTCTACAGGAAAATTATTTCAGTCTTCCTGAAAATAATTATAACTACTCTTACTTTTGCAGCAAGCTGTAGCAGATTCTCAAGCTTCTCAAGCTGATTACAAACTTGCCTGCAAGTGAAGCATAGTCTCATCTAGAAAGGAGTGCTGTACTCATTCTGCACCAGCTTTTCTGAACAGGTTTTAGCTGATGCCCTGAAGTTATTATTTTTGCAAGCCAAAAGAGCTACAACTAGGCTTTGACCAGAACGAAGAGATTAACAGTCTTACTTTGTGAATGTAGACAGGAAACACATGCCAACTATATCTTGGTGTCTCGTCTTTACAACCCTCATGAAAAAGAGATCATCACTACATTGTTATAGTTTTACCTAATTCTGGTGAAATCTGACAGTTATTCCTTATGCCTGACCCTGTCAGCTTCCGGCTTCAATCATTCTCCAAAGGTTCTCCGTTGCTTTCAAGGAGTTAAACAAGTATTTAACCTCATTTCACAACCAGAAAAACTGAGGCACTGCAACTGCTTCTTTCCACAGAAACTTCTAGTTAAAAGTGAAAGACACATGTGATCTGCAAAGAAACTACAGATATACCTAAGGCCACAGGAAGTGCTGATGTCAAACCCCCGAGCAGAATTCAGGAACTGCCACCTCCTTACGCTGGTTGCAAACCACAGCCCCTTGCCCTCTGGACCTACAACCTTGATCCCACCACCACATCTGGCAGATTGGCTGGGTCTTTGGCAGCTCTGTGTTGGCACCCCCTACGTATCCCTGGGATCTACACTACTGCCAGATTTCTGGAAAATCTGTTTTATGGTGGCTGTTTCAGACCGGGAGAGCTGTAGCTTTGTGCAAGAGGATGAGGTGGAGAAGGCAAGACAAATTCACCAATAGCTTTGTAAAGAAAAACCAAATACCATACTTCCTAGACTCACGGCATTTGTTGGACACTCCGTACAAGTGTCAATCAGTGTGAAACTACTTAATTTACAATCTTATGATAAAAAAGGAAGAAGTAACATGGCTGCATTTCTAGGCATGATTAATGCCCTAAAAGCCGGAGAAATACGAGGATCCTCCTCTCCCACAAACAATGAGCGAGAGATTACAAAACAGCCTAAGCGTACTACCCCAACTTGTCTCCATTATGCAAACGGTAGCAGGGAAAGAGTCCTGGGGGTGCCTTATATAACTCCTTGCTCTGAGTTCCTCCCCTGGCGCCGGGGGAATTAGTGTTCCCCCTAACCCGAATGCCCACCCGGGCAGGGCAGGGCTGGGCTGGGCACGGCGGGCGGGCGGCACCGGCGCAGCACCCGCGCAAACTTTGCGCCGCAGGGGCCGGGCAGCGGCCGCGGCAGCGCCGGGGGCTCTCGTGGGGAGGGCTCCTCCCGGGCGGCGGCCGGCGCCGAAGTTGCACCGGCCACCTCTCCCCGCCCGCCGGAGCCGAGCGGGCGGCGGCCTCCCGGGGGCAGAGGGGCGGCGGCAGGGGCTGCACGGCGCGGGGCTGGGGCGACTTACCCATGTTGCCGCCGCGGCCTCCTCCTCCTGCTCCTGCTGCTCCTCCCGCTGCTGCTGCTGCTGCTGCTGCTCCTGCAGCCGCCGCCTCTCCGCCGGCGCGGAGGGAGGCGCGGGAGGCGGGGGCGCGGAGCGGGGCGCGGCAGCGGCGCGGAGCCTGCGTGCGGCGGGCTATGAGTCAGGGCAGCACATCCGGGCACGGCCGCCCAGACACCCCGCCCGGCCGCCGGGCAGCACCGTGCCGCCCCCGCCGCCGGGGAAGGGCGGGCAGCCGCGCAGGGAGGAGGCGGTGCAGGGCCGGCGGCAGCGCCCCCGGCCGGGAAGGAGGCGGCGGAGGGGCGGGTCCCCGCTGGGAGCGGCGGCTGCCGCCCCTCGCCGCGGCCTCGGGCCTCCTTTGTTAGAGGGGCTGGGGTGGGGCCGCCCGCCGGGCTGTGGGGCGGCTGGCGGGCAGGCAGCGTGGAGCCGGCCCGGCGTGGTGTCCCCAGCACATTCCCACACCCGTCACATCCCCACGCCCGCGGCTGCGGTTGGCGCCCTGCACACATTCCCGCCGCATCCCCACACCCGTGTTGCGCCGCGCCGTTCCCCGGTCCGGGAGGCAGGCGGGGTGCTTTAAACGCGGCGAGCGCGGTGTTTAAATCAATGATACGGACTCGAGGAGGAGCGTTTTGCGAGAAGGAGGGGATTATGCCGGGTGGGTTGGTGGCTTTTTTATGTGTGCTGCGTGGGGAGAAGGATCGGTGGAGGAAACTGCAGGTGAAGTCCGAGTGCTGCGTGTTTTGCTGAACCGACGTTACAGGTTTTACACTGGAAACTGAAAGGCACGAGGTAGTTCTGTGTGGAAGGCGTTTTTAACAAGGAAATAAATCTCCGTGTTCAGTGGTCCCTCTTCCTTTCTGCCCTGGGGTGCTGAGTCTCAGTGAGGAACTGTTCGCTGTTACAGCTCTCTCCTTATACCGCTTTCACTGCGAACCATTTGGGGCAGAGGGGAGTGGCGAAATTAATTGAGTAGTTTTCTGTGGCATTTTCACATTTTTCAGTTCTTTCCATTGTATATTCACGGGTTTACCTGAGTAAATCCTGAAGTGTGGTTAAATAGAGTAGGAACGGTGTGATAGAGGGGTTTGCTTGCTCTGTAAAGATGGATCGGCCAGGTACAATTCAGATGAGTGATGCAAAAAGAACTTTCAGTTGAATCATCCCCCCACAGTGGCTTCACAAGTGACACCAGTAGTCCCTTTCACCAGCAGCAGCTGCCAGGGGTTTCCTCTCTGGAACAGGTCCCAGGAGCTTTCATGCCTATAAAAGGGCAGTGTGATGTGACAAGCAAAGAATAATTCATCAGTCCTTCTGCAGAGTACAGAGTGAACATGGGGTTTATCCATTTACTTTGGCATAGCCCTGATTCACCAGCTCTTCCCTTAGGACATAGCAGACTTTTTCAGTTGACTTCAGTGGGGTTAACCACAGTATGCAGAATTTAGCACTGAAGATATATAATTTTATTATCAACTGATACTGTAAATCAGTATGTTTGTATGCTGGCTAGACAACTAAAGCACTTTTGTTTTCAGTGCACTGAGACTGCAGAAAATTCAAACCAGAACATGCAGAGTTTTGTCTAACTCACTACTTTATAAAACACAAGATTCTTAAATGAGTCTCAGTGGTAAAAAGTTGTATTTTTTTCTGCCTTCTTCTATCTCCAAATCTTGTCTGAAATTCATCTTTGTCCTATGTTTTTGTCTCCTTATTTCTTTCACTCAGCAATAAATTTTATGTTGACTTTATAGCTGTGTCACAAATGTTTCCTCTACTTGTCTGGGAAAAAAAAAAAGGCAGTGAAATTCTCTTCCAACTGATCTGTTGTTGAGGGATCATGGAAGAGATATTCCACATAGTATTCCGTATGGGATAAGTCCCACCTGGGATAAATCAGAGCAACCTGTAAAATACACAGGCTTCTCAAGTTTACTTGCATGTCTTAACTGAGATGCACATGTATATCTTTGCAAGACCCAGAAAGATAAGACTCCAAGAAAGTATTTTGAGGTCAATGACTTCTAAAGAGTTCTGCTTTCCAAAACACTGTGAGGAGGAGGCCTGGCACTACAGAACATCTTTGATTATAATTGGTTTTGGTGGATCCAAAAGAACGATGCAAAACTAGGGAGAGCTTGTGTTCATTTGACTGAATTAATTCTAGGAGAGAAAGAGAAAGCTCCAAACAAGCTGAGGACTTGATTTTTGTCAGTCTCTTCATTAGGTACAAGTTTACAACAGAACAAAGGGGTGTTGTAAAAAAAAAAAAAAAAAAAAATCCAAATAGAAGTCTTACCATTCCTGCAGTTGAATGCAATATCCTTTGTGTATGGCTACTCATGGAACAGTGCAAAAGTGAGAGGAGTCTTCATGAGAGGACTGTCCATCTCCAGGAGACTATACAGAAGAGCTTTGGGTCATTAGGCATAGATATCATATGTGTACAAGATAATACACAAGGTCAGTGGTGCTGAATGTTTTTAAAGTGATCAGCGCCTGCGAAGTGTGGTCAAATGATACCTATGAGAATATCTCATTAAAAACAATGAATTTAGGATGTTCCAGATCCAGATAACTCAATTGTCCCTGATGTATTCATCAAGGAAAAAATAATTAAAAAGCAAGTTTTTGAGAAAAACTGGCAACTAGGAGCATTATATTGAGTTACTGGTGAGGTTTGCAATAGAAATCGGGTAGAAACATGTACAAGTGTATTCTATGGGTTTCAGCAGATGTTTAATTTTAGCAGTGGGGAAAAGACTAAAAGATCAGCTCATAAAAATATCCTTTAGGGCAGCTTATGCCTGCTTTTTTAATGCAGTTCTAATGCAGCTGTGGAAATTGAGTTGTAAACTACAGAAATTAGGAAGTTATTAACAAGTGCTACCTCTGCACTCCCAAACATTGACTGTGTCTGATGTCCTGCAAGAAAATGGAAAATTTTCTTTGACCTTCCAGTGCTTACTACTTTATGAATTTTCTTTCTCAGATCTTGCACCAGTTTCAAATTCTCAGCACATCTCCTCACACCTGACATAGCAACTCCTCGAAAAGCTTCTCGCATACATTATGTCATTTAGCTTGGCACTAAGGCGCATGTAAGGAATAGATTTTTAATTGCTTCTGTACTGATGTTAGAAATCCACATGAGCAACAGGAGCATGCTGGGATGCTTGAATACTTAAGGAAATATGATGTAGTACCATGATTTAGTGGAATTCAGATAATCTGATGGGAATGGGCTGTCAGAACTTGTTCTGTCAGTAATGAAGGGCGACGAAAGCAAAAGTGTGGGTACTGCTTTACTCCTATTAGAGGCACAGGCAACCCTTCAAGTCCTGGCACCTTGAGAAATCTCTGTTCTTGTAAAACTAGTGGTGGAAATAGTGCAGAACTATCTGTGAACCTGCACGTGGAAAATAGGACAAGCTGCTTCTTGAGACCTTCCTCTGATATGCGAATGGGAAGACAATAAAAGTGTGCAGAGGGAAGAGTATTGCCAGGGATGACTCGATGTTCTTCTCCCTGAAGGTAAGCTGCCTCAGATTTTGCATGGGATAAGAGCAGTTATTGATACAGAAGTGAACACCTGACCTTGTTCTATTATAATTCATTCATGTTCCCATACCTGCTGTGTAAGTATTCATGATAAAGCCTTTCTGGAAGTTGAAATTAGAAAACGCCAAGCTAAGGTACAACTTTCTATCTGTGAGTGCAATTTAAATACAAGAATGGCTGACCTGGGAAAGTAAAATCTGAGACACCCATGAGTTTTTTGTGTTTTTCAATCCCAACCTTTCAAAAAACAAAGCTTTAATCTGGCTGAAGAAAAAAAAGAAACTGTATGTGAATTTTATGCACTGTGTGTCATGCTACAAGACGCATACAGTAACCCTTTCTGGCCTGAAAATTTTGGGCTTTTTAATGTCCAGTATCTCCTGCTTTCTCCGTGGGGAGAATAAAAATGGCATATTGTATGTATGTATGTACATTCATAACATATGAAGACAGTAGTTGTATGCTTGACTTACATTTTAGAGCTGAAGGAGGTTTCCTACACAGTCAGAAGGGAATTTTTTCATCTTTGCCCTCAAAGCAAACTTTGAGGGAAAAGAAAAAAAGCTTAACTGGGTACTTTATTATTTTTGTGGGTTTTTTTTTTTTTTTTTGCTAGCGTTTTATATTTATTATAGCTTTTCTACAGACCTCAAGAAGAGATAGGAGAGAAACTGGAGGGGAAAATTGCTCTACAACTATTTGTCTATACAAAAACTGTGTGGGTGATCTAGCCGTAAGGTCTGGGCTTGGGAAAATCTTCACTTCCAGGTGAGATTGGTAGGGGTCTTGCCTCTATCTGCCTTTCCCTTCACTATGGGAGGTGGTTTGCCAGCTGGACTATCTCTAAATCTCACCTAACCAGCATCCAGTCATGCAGCTGTCTTAGGTAGGAGAACTTGGTGGTTCCTGTTCCTCAGTCATGTTACGCAGCTGAATTTGACTAAATCCTATTAGGGCTCAGGTGAGTAAAGTCAGACTAATTATGGAATATCTCGGTTAAATTTATTAGCCTGTGATACACAGGTGACCTAATGGCCTCTGCTGGCATTTATGCTTAGAGAAGTAATTTCAAGACAGCTGAGAGGGGTGGGGAAAAAAAAAAAGTTGAAAAGGGTGAACTAGCTTTCTGGTTTATATCCACTCAAGGCAGGTGAAAACTTAACTTCCTTCAGCAAATGTAAATTCTATAAAATGATAGAAGTTAAAATATTCACACAGAAGAGAGTTTGTCTGCAGACATCTCCAGCTGTTCTGTAAGTATATTCTTCACAATGTTGACTAATATAATCTCTTTAGTAATTTTCTTACTTAAGTTGAAGGAGTGTGAAATAACTTGGAAGAAACCT
>JAYRBT010000139.1:22585267-22613471 GCA_036023395.1 Myiotriccus ornatus | reverse complement strand
GGCATTTTATACTGAAATTATAAATACATTAAACTATAACTGTTTCTTCTGTCAACTTTTTCAACTCTTGGAGGTTTCCAGCCATCTCTTTTGTCTCATCTCACAGAATCCTCACCTGTAACACTTTACTCTGTTCAGTTGCCAAGCCCTGCAACTAGAGGTTGCATATCTCCCTTCAGTCCAATATAAAAGGAACGTGTCTCTACCTTGTAGGTGGGAGGCTGTTATCTTGAGATTATGAGGAAAAAATGGCAATTTACTTGGCTTCCATGCTGTTTAGAATCATCAGCTCCTGCTTTTCTTTTTCTTCCCCTCCTTCTCCTAATTTAAACCATGCACAAGAAATAAGCTTGATTGTGTGGTTTGTTTTGGGGTTTTTTGATTTGTGTTTTTTTGTTTGGTTGTTTTTTGTGGTTTTGGTTTTAAATAATCTTCAGGTGTAGCTGGTCTGTATGATCCTATGTGGTTTAAGCAATGTACTCAGGGAAGAGTGGACACAAATTTGCTATTAAATCTAATGTAGCAGTGCTTTAAACTTATTACTGAAGACTGAAACTTGTAATTGCTAAGTGACAGGATCCTTATAATGACACAGCATTATAAGGATACTTGCATTATGGTATGCTTGCTATCTTGTTCTTTGTGATTACTATGCCTTTGAGTTTGTATTTTTTTATTGAACATAGTAGTTAATCTATCTTCCTACTCTTTAGTGCCATTGCTGAATTATGGTACTTTCAACCTGTTTGGGTAAGAACTGCGATCATTTTTCATCATGTAGGCTTAAATTTCTGTAAGGCGTGTTAGATATGGGAAAAAATGAACAAAATGGTGATGAACAAGTCTGAGGAAAAGAAGTGATTCTTAACTCTGAAATATGTAGGGAACTTATGCCTTTCACTGTGTAGTATTGAGCTAACTTACTAAGATGAGAGGGATGGCCAACATTTATCACTCTACATTTCTCCTTCTAAAACTCATCAAAGTATACCTGTTGTATATATTTGGTCCGTTGTAGTGCTCTTGGTGGTCTTGAATATAATATCCTTGCCAAGGGAGGCTACTGCCCAGTTGCCATGCCAAGGCACACATCAAAGATATTATTTTTGAGCAGCTAGCGTAGTTTTGCAAACCGTTCAGTGGATGTTCTCCGTAATAGAATTCACTTGTCATGCTTGGGCTTTCTCAAGTGAAATTCCTGATTGAAACTGAGACTGTCACTTGCATTATGTCACAGAGAGTGCAAGAAAATAATAACGAAGAAAAAAGAACAGACAGACTGCATTCCAGGCATTTTATGTTGTCTGCTTCTATTTTAGAGTGAACATGCACCACAGGTAGAAATATCCAGACTGGAGGGATGTACACAATACACTGTATCATTTTAATTTTCTTTGGAGGAAGAAAATTCAGACCTACAGGTTCAGGTTATCGAATTACTCTTTCATGTTTCAGTTCTCAGAGTTCAGTGAGTAAGAAATACTCCAGGAAACAAACACAGGATTTTCTGTAAAAGATTTATTTTTGGAATGATCCAAAATAAATGGTTGCAAAAGATATTTAAGAGGCTAGTCTGCAAGCTGTTCCAAGGATAGCCTCCTTTCAAACACTTTCAACTTGTGAGCTCTCCTGCGTATCCAGAAACAGATTCAGCAAACTTTGTACATGTGTTCCCTAGTAAAACTTATCAGTCTTTGATTTCAATAACTGATTTACTGATTTCTGTACTGCTGCAAATGTCTTTAAGTTAATACCAGAGGTAATATGTATTTGCTGTTAAACATATCTGTTTGTGTTATCACTTCTATTAGTGTTCTAAATCTATTGTCTTAATTAATTTGAACAAATTATTTTTTTTTGCCTTTTTTGTTCGTGCTGTATTCTTTCCCTATGTACCACATAAAGTATCCTATTGAAATCGGGAGCTGAACATAAACAAGACATGAAATATGACTGCAACTTCACAAAAAATAGCAAAAATACCAATTGTTTTCGTAGATGTCCTTGGCTAAAGGGGAAACAGGATAAAACAGCTACTGCAGGATACCAGTTCAATGCAAGCTTCTGGTGTGGACAGGTTATATTCACACTGTTGTGTGTTCCAGAATAGCTTCTCTCCACAGACAAACCCTTACATCAGTTGACAGGAATGATGTCTCATCAATGTATGTATGCATATCTTAATTAAGGATACACATTGTTGGAGCTGACAAGAATGTCAGGCTCTTTAGATTCCCAGAAATTCTCTAAGCCTGACAGATATGAAGCTGGTATTGGCTGAGTACATTCAGATAACTTTTCACAAAAGATGAGTAATTCTTCTTCCTGTATGAATTAGAACCATCCCCGGAGTCTGAATTTTCTATTCCTCTGTGAGACTTTTTTTTAATGCTTTACAATTCAGAGACAGAAGTGTATATATTATACTACTTAACAAACATTTAAATGCAAGAGTGTGCCAATGTGCCATACTTTTGAGACATACATAGAATTTTAACTCAATTAGACAAACTCACTCAAGTGTTATCAAGGACATATATTAAGATACAAATATATCTCTTGTCAGAAATTCTGTTATTTTTCTGGGCAGATACAGAATAGCTATCAAAGCATGACTAAATCTTGGAAAATATTAAGGGTTCTGTAGCTGAGGGAAAGCGTGTTTTTCCTGGTATTTCTAGGTGCTTCATTTATGTCTTACCCAAACCTTTAAAGAACAAATCCTAACACTGTGTGGTGCTATGAGTAGTTACTCTGGTCTGGTAAAGAAATACATGATTTTTTTTTCTTTAAATATAAAACTGACATACTGATAAAATCCCTAGTGTAGAAGCACTTTTATAGGGCAGATATACTTTAAGCATATATAACTAGCAGTAGCTATCCCCTTTATGCAGTTATCAGTGTGCCAGTAAAATAGGTATTGTTTAACTATATCAATTGCATCTTAGTATGTAAACCAAATTTTCTTTCTCAAATTTGTTTGAAGAAGTCATTTTGGTCAGATCTGCACTACAAAATTTTGCTGGCATAGATGTTGTTACTTTTATTGAAGAGTCGATAACCACTGATTTCCTTTAATCTTTTATTCATAATAATCCTTTTCTTTGTACACAGTTGCCAATAAAATAGTCTCTCAAGTAAAAGACCCTGGAAGTCTGAGATCTACCTGCTGGAGCAGGAATAGATACTAATGAGCTCAGCAAGGGAAACAGACTTATGCCTCATGAGAGATTGTCAGAGAAATTAAATGGACTGGACATGAGGTTTTAGGCACAGGCAGAGCATAATTACGGCCCTCAGACAGCACTGAAGAAATGCTTTGAATACTACAGCTAGGAATGAGAAGAAAAAGGATCTAAAATATGTCAAGGACTCTGGTACTGATGATAATGAAGACAATCTTCATGATACTTGGAAGGTGACTGCTGAAACTGAGTATTTGTCTTGGTAGGAGCAATGGTTATAAGTTAAAGAATTGTGTAACAGTTAAATTGTGTCAGTACTAAGTACAGTTTATTATTTACTAGTTCAGTGTAAATTTTCTGACAACATTAATTTTGATTAGGGGCATTAGAGCTTGATGTTGCCCCAGCATAGGTAGAATCCTCTGATATATGTGGTTTTGTATCTTTTTTGTTACAGTTGGTCCTTAGTTAAAGCAGCACAAAAATCTGCGTGGACAAGCCAGAAATGAAAAACAAGTATAAATAAATGTCACAAAAAAATTATTTCAGAAGCCATTAGCAGTAAAGGGTTAAATAAGAAGGTAGTGGCAAAGAACAACTACCTTAGCCTTGCTACTAGTCTTGCAATTTTAGTGAAACAAGGGAATAAATATGGGCTTGCACTTCTTTCAGTGCAAGGATCAAGGATCTGCTTTTTACTTTTGCAAAAAATAACACTGGGCTTAAGAGACTTCAATTAAGAGAGACAAATACATTAATCCAGGGCTTTATCTCCTCTTAGGTTGGTAAATATACAGATCCTTAATAATACTTCCTCTTTAGCATCTCATAGATGTTTTGATCTGTCTCCAGCATGAAAATTCAAGCTGTAAGATGCCTCTTAGTAGTTGGATCTTATTTAGGATCTCTATATAATTATGACTACCCATGTTCAGGAAAGGCAAATTCAAATTTGCTTTACAGGAAAATGGAGTACCTATATTAAAAGTGGAGTATAACCTGCACTGTTGCATATAGATGGCAATTAGCCAACAGCATATCAACCTTAGAAAGGTGAGGTTTTTGAGTGCTTTGTAGTTTGTAGAGTTACAGGACTGGTAAGCTACTAGAATTCAATTAGTTTCTTCCAACATTTAATATCTTGTGGCACTGATCCAGACTCATCGGGACAAGAACTAGTCCTTAGACTAGTACAATTTTTTCTTCTTAACTAGGCATGCTGACAGGTCAGTGTTGTGTGGTTATGGGGTGTGTGGAGTTTTTTTTAATTGTTGTTTGTTTTATCTGACAGCAAACAGAAATGCTGCCATGCAGATGAGCAGCCACTGCTTTGTGCCATACAGGAGGCACATTAGATGGAGGCTAAACTTTGGTGTAGTGGTGTCAAAATCAGAGTTTCCAGGAAGAAGGTTATTGAGGTGATATTCCCAGTGAGCCCAAACAGAACTCTTATAGAGATGCTGAGGGCATTGACAGGCAAACAAAAGATGCTAAAAGAAGTCCAAGGAAAGGGACAAAAGAACTAGAAATTTTGAAAAATGAATTAAGATATTATTTCCCAGTCTTTTCTGGGGGACCTCCAATGCTTTGTCAGGGGAGATAAAAACTCTGTGAACTATGCAGTTTAAAGTGTCTGAGTGATGTGGAAGCCAAATCACAGAGCTTTCAGTCTGCAAGAGCAAGACAGATTGATAAGGTGCTCAGTGACCTGGCTGTCATGACCCAGAAAGTTTTCCAGGAAAGGGAAGAGACATGGAAACTACTGGTCAACTTGAAAAATGCTGAGACAAGATACTGTAAGTAGTGCAGGAACTAAACAATTAGCTTAGAGAAACAAAAACATTTTGGACTGTAGTAGGAGCTAGCTGTCTGCATAAGGTATGCTGAACATCCAAAGGGCTTGGGTAAGAAAGGGTATTTTCCCAGTCTGCTCCTATTTTTCACCCTATTCATAATCTGCAGAAAGCAGAGGCAAGAAATTGGATTTGCCTGAGTTTAAATGACATTATCTTTGAAGAGAAAACTCTTTGTGACCATTATTTTACTGTAATGGACAAAAAGAGGAACTTTGGCAGACAGCTTAGGTGACCCACATCTCAGGGTGCCTCAGAATTTACACACAGGAAAAGAAATCTCATCATCCAAAGCTTAAACAAGTCTGTAATATGCACCTCAGAACTACCCATCCATCTCAGTTCACCAAGAGACACTTCAGAACTAGAAAGAAAGAGAAAAAACATTTATTTCAGGTGTTAAAGCTATGATAACGACATTTCTTCCTTACATAGCTAAAACCACTTGAGGCATTCTGGGGTAAATTGGTAGCATGCCGATTTCTTGTTCACTGGAATTTAGGGCTAAAGATGAAAAGTACCAACATAAGACAAAGCAACTGCTAGTGAGAGTATTAAAAGAGTGTTTTGTCTGTATGAATACTGATGTGGTATGGCCTTGCTTGAGCCTGAAGGTCAGTGTTCTTTAATACCAGGGCTAGTAGAGTAATTTATAAAATAGTTGGAAATCCTGCTGCAAGGAATCCAAAATCCTGTAACAGTACCTCAGGTGTTCTGTTGATTAAATTCTTCACTGCACTTGGGGTTCTGAATTAAAAGTATTTAATTCGAAGTAGGTAAAAAAAAATGTCAGCCATTCTAGCGCTTTTCTCCAGTCAACAGAGAAATAAAAGGATGTGATCTGTTAACTGCTGTTTCTACTGATGGCATGCTCAACTGTCAACAGTGTGCCAGACTATAATCTCTTACACAGACTGCTCTTAACTTCTGATAGTAGTAAAGAACCAGTATAACTTTGCAAATGAAAAAACAATTGGCTTATTCAGGTCCTGAAGGTTGAAATATAGAGAGTGAAGAATGTTGCAGAGTTGGCAAAGAACCAGAGCTTGAAACCTTGCCCAGGTTTCCTCTGGTCTCTTACCGGGCAGCTCAGGTGCATGAAAATCAGACCTCCCTATTAATCAGATTTTAAAAAAGACCTTATTAGCTTGGTTGCAGTGATGGGTCTAAGGTGACTGCAGGCTTTTGCACCATACTGCACCTCATGTGTGAAGGCTTTTATACAGCACAGAGCCCCAAGGAACATGCCACTTGGGCTCATCACAAGAAATTAGCTTGGAAAGAGCCAGACTTATGAGCTCTCATTCCATAATTGTTCTGTTGAATGCATGCCAACCCAGAAAAAGCACTTTCTCTGGAGTTCAGTTTCTATTTGGGAGCAGGCTGAAGACTGCTTTCAGTTCTCTGATGAGATGGTAATGTTACATCGCACAAGGAAGTGCTGGAAGCTTGGTCTGTTCTCGTGATTTGGAGAAGGAAGGAACCATATGAGGGAGGCAGTTGGAAGGTATGGCAAGTTTTGAGGACTCCTTATTTCACTGTGTTTAATGTCAAAGCTGAAGTAGCCTTTGGGCACTTGAGATAATTCAGATACTAAAACTGCCCGTGCAAGTCTTGTGTTGAGATTATTAACACAGATGTTGTACACTGTTGATAGGATGCCTGTCAGCTGGCTTCTGTGTCTTCAGGGCAAGCAGTAAGTAACATTTAATGAGTTGTGACACATTATGCATGGTTTGTACACTATCCTTTCCATTTCCAGAGGTCTTGCAAAAGGTCAAATGAATCTAAGCAGTATGTACTTTGCTCACTGATTTACCAGTTATGAGCTAGAATTGCAAAGCAGGGGAGGGAACTGCATTACGTGGAGCAGGCACTAGGAAGCATTTGTGGACTTCATTCAAGATGAGTTCAAGTACACAGACATCCTTCCTAAAAGCTAAATGGAAGAGGCACTCAAATTACATTATTTAATAAGATGGATAAAACTCAAAAGCGTTTGCCTGGGTTACCATGCCATGAATGCATGCATGGGAGGAAGTGAAACTTAGTTTGAGAAGAAGAAAACAGACTCCAGGACAGGCTAGTTGCAGCTGTGGTTGTCCATGGTAAGTTAGACACAGAAGGTAACTAGAATTCAGAAAAGTAAGCAAAAAGTAGAGAAGAAATCATGAACATGAAGGCATATTTAATCACTGGGACATTCGTCTCCTTACAATGTTTAAAATTGCTCTCTTTTTATGCTTGAATTTGACAAGATTTTGTAGTATTTCTTGTTTGTTTTTATATATAATGAAGCAGAACTAAGTTGGATATGTTTCTGAAGTTGTCTGTAGAAATCCATTCATTTTACTGAAAATGAAATAAGTGAAACAAATGTAACAGCTGCAGGTATTATTTGAGATGAAAATTGGAAGAGTCCAGAAAAGCTTTTATCATATTAAGTCAACCACCTTGCAAAACATATGTATCTTTTAGAAAACATAAATAATTCAGAAAATATTTGTAAAAGTTTGATCTCATGTCAGAGGAAATATTTACATAATACATTTTTCCAAGTATAACACTGTAAGTGCACAACGCTTCTCAGCATTTTGGGAATAATCTTCTAGAAAGTGTTGATTGGGAGTTATCAGTCACTACTCAGGTTTTACATTTGAACATTTACATTTACACTTGTCTTTATAATAGTGTGTTTTAAGCAAAAGAAATATTCCTTTCCCATTTCATCAGATATCTGCAGGCATGTAGGCTGGATCTTAAATTCTGTGTCGCTGCTGTGTCTTTATTTTTGCTTACATAGCAGCTATTTTAGCAGCATGTATAGATCTTAGCTAAGGTCTTCCATTCCCTGAAGAATTTACATTTCTAGATGGTAATACGGTAGGTCCTCCATTCTGTGTATCTTTTTGTACATATACTAGTGGAATAACAGAGTATATTATTTGGTAAATGTTCTGATACATCCACAGTATATTACAGTTTTATTTCTATATTAATTAATGTTGAACTGGGATTTGGTTGTGAGAGATCTGAGTCAAACTGAAAGAAAAAAAAGAGAATTTATACTTTATTTTTCAGGGAAGGAAAGGATGGAAGTAAGTGTGGGCAGGGCGAAAACTAGGAGCTCAGAGGAACAGTTACCAGCCTTTTGCCATTTCACTGGATTCACCCGATTTCCACTTTTGTGCCAGGTCTCATAGAGACTCCTTTGTCATTAGCTGGAACACACTGAAAGGTTTTTGATCTCTCAAGCCCACAGTGAACAGGCAAGTTGTGCTGACTTGCTGTTTCTTTTGTATTACTTTTCCAGAAGAGTAATTTCTAATAAAACTTTTGCCTCTCCTTAAGGGCTGAACTACCCAATGGTGCTATACATTGACAAATGTGAATAAGAAGCTCAGCATTTACAAATTAGGTGGATGGGGGCCCACCTAGAGGAAAAGAAGTCTCCAAAAGTGCTGTTTGCATATTAGGGGGGAGGAAGGGGGAATTTAGGGAATGCAGCTGTAGAGCCTATAGTGCCTGCTGTGCAAATTGCCTACATTGCTTGCCCCTGAGCTCACAATACAGCTGGCATGCTATCAAATATCCCAAAGGGTATTAGCTGTGGGACTTCACTAAAAACCTCTCTGTATAATTACCAATGCTTTTTTAAAAATAAAAACTTGTCCAACAATAAATAGAGGGGAAGAACCTAAGAAAATCCCAGTTGTGCAAATCTTATTTCACTATGTACATCTCTTTGCGGAGCAAAGAACAAATACTGGGCTTTGCTGATGCAAATGTTGTTCCTAGACACGGTTCACAGCTTTCCACCTTATACTCCTATTAGTTTTTCACTTTTGTGGTCTGAGTTTTCAAAATTTTTTGTCTTTTTTTTTCCTCTTGTAATCACTTTTTTGTTTAGCTTTGGACCCTACCTTTTCCCTTCACCCCTGAAGTGCTGATCTAACTTCTAAAAGCTTTGAGAAATACATATCCATGAAGTCCTTTCACCTTGACCCCTCGCTGTCTGCTGCTAGAAGTGCAGTTCTTCCTGGCATCTGTACGCTTCCACCTGTCTTTGTAGTTACCATGGAAACCCGCCACAGGCTGCATGAAGCCACTGATGAGACAAGGAAGAAGGGATAAGCCTTTTAATTCCTAAAATAGAATAATAAGTGTAGGACTGGGAGCAAATCATACTCTAATTGTCCAGGACACACACCCAGCAAAGTATGAATTCTGGTGGCGCTGTAAGGTCGGGTTTGATGGTACTTTATTAGGGGAAAGTCTTGGTCTCTTTTTCATTTGCACAGGCTTGTACAGGAGGCTTTTTTGGCCTGGTGAACAAGATTGAATTCAGCTTGCTTAGGATCTGAGGCAAAATCCAATTTTTCCATTGAAAGCAGGTCATCCTAAGTATTCTGCAGCTTTAGAGTTTGAGTGATTGTTTTCAGCTGGGCAACATGAACCCTGAGCCCAGGTATTCTGCACTGATGGCCATTTATAGAGGTGGTGTGAACGATCACATAAAGTGCGAACTGAAGGCTGATGAAAGCTGCAGCCTGGCAAACCTGCGGCTGGTGAATATAACAGAAATGCAGATACTCAGGCTCAGCAATCCATTCTGCTTCTGAACGTGGGTGGGATCTTGGGTGGCATTGAAGCAATACCTCTGTGTGCCCAGAACACTGAGGAGCTGGAAGGTTGAGTCATTTTCCTTCTTTCTCCTGTCTTGCTCTCGGGTTTGTTTCTGCAGTGGTAAGAAATTACTAGAAAAAGCCCCATTTTGGATTTATTAAAGCCTTTGGCAACTTCAAGACAGATTTAGTTATCCAGGACTTTGTGGGTACGCATTTAGCCGGAGGGTTAATGAACAAAATGCTCTATATACTTCACTGATTTCTTGATGGCAGGTGATGAAGGGCAAGAATGGCACGTGCACTGTATATACAGGTGTGTTGAAGGCAAACATGGGCAAGCACAACTTGCTCTTAAAGCTGACCTGAAGTTACACGACTGTACCACTAAGGTCCCGAGCTAAGCCACTGCTGAAATTTCAGGAGGGCTTGTCAGTTCAGGGCTGGTGTGATACTGCAACCACATGGCTTTGTCCAGGGTAAAATACGGACAGAACTGCTGAATCTGCTGATTTGTCTTGCTGACAGTTTGTGACTCTGCTTTTTGCCAAGCCAGGCAGCTGTTCACTGGCAACTGAAGTAAGAACACTGTGCTCTCAGTTCCCACAAGCTGCTAAAAAGTTGTCAAGGGGAAACTGACTTCTATTAAGGCTTCTTCTGGCTGTATGGGATCGGGAATGACTCTGGATCCCATTACCTGTACTTTGCAACTGCTGGTGCTAGATCCTGGTCTCATTTATAGCTATGAGTATGGAATTGTGCTTTGATTTCATCGCACTTGCTTTTCACTTTAATTGTACTATGAATTAGACAAGACTGACTTCCCCCTTCCCCCTATACTGTTCAACTTTACTAAAGTCTTCAATACTTTATTTGTGTGGTCTCCATGTTATACTTCAGTGGGTCTTACTCAACCTCTTTGTGCCTAATAAAATTCAGTAATAGTTGTATTTGCAAGAATAAATTGATTTTTCTTTTGGAATGCCTATAGTTTTAACACAATAAAGAAAAATTCTGATGTATTGAATACAGTGATATTTCAAATGTACCTTTTTAATATTTTTTTTGTCTTATTTGTAAGAGTATGAAGCTGAACTTGAAAAAGAAATTTCTCAGCTGTCAAGTGAAAAAATGCCCCCAGTTTAAGAACAAATTAAAGTATGTTACAAATGAGATTATTCTGGTGCCACATTTATATCAGCAGTATATGTTTGCTTATCCAGTTCCTAATGAAAACAGAAGATAGAACATAATAAATTTAGCTAGCTGTGTAAGTTATGAGGTTTAAGCAGTTTCTTTTGAGAAGAATGTGCTTGTGACAGTCTTGGATGCCACTAAGCATTTTTTAAAAATTTTTTTTTACTAAATATGACTCCAGATTCAGTACTACTTATCAGATACTCCATGGTTTATAGTCACAGATTGCTATTACTGGTAAATCTCATGTGCTAACAGAATAGCAAAACCCCCTGCAATTCTTTTTCATACGCATGGTTGAGTATAAGGGGTATAATTAGAAACTTTGAACTAATAAAAATATATCCATGGCTGATAGTGTTCACTGTTCTGCTTCTTGAGATAGCTGATGTAATTTGTTTCCAAAGGACCAAGCGAGCTATAATGATGATCCGTAGCAGAAAATGGCTATTCTTCACAAAGCCAGCTTTTAATCAGCTCCTCTCAAGGGATGCTTCATCTGATAGCAAAGGTACATAGGTGCACACATTACATATGTCAGCTGAAAATACTAAGCAGTTAAAGGCAACTTCCAAAGCATTTAATCTGTAATAATCACCCCTTTGGAAAGGAGAATTACAAAATGTAATGTGTTTATATTACATGGCGTGAAAGCTGAGAACATCTCCTGAATCACAACTGTAATATAATGCTTTTGTTTCTAATATCGGCTTCTTTCCTAGAATCACTATGGTTAGAATAACCTTTAAAATAAGCAGTGAAAACAAAAACCTCACTTCTTTAGCCTTTTTTCCACTTTCTAAAAAGTCAATATTCAGCTTCAGTAACACAATATGCTACATTTCTCAACCTGTACAGCCTGTCTTAGATGTTGTGCAGTTGTTACTAATATATTGTGGCAATATGAGGTGAAAATCCAGAACCACATTTATCAAAGCAACTTGCATTTCTCTGTGTGCAGAAGTCTTCATATATCCATGCGTATGTACTGTACTTACTGTGTGGAAAATTTAATCCTGAATTTGGTGGTTTGGATGAAACTGAAATACGTATAAATAGTGATAAATAGAAACTGTGCAAGAAAAATTAGAGGACAATACTGGAACTAAGGAAACCAATTGCAGCAAGTATGCCTTTATACACAAGACCTGTCTTCAGACCAGCATCTCCTTTTCTCCAGACAAACACCATACATACAATTTGTCCATTCAGTAACCCACTCAGTAACAGTAGTTTCAGCTGCCTGTATAGCTATTTGGAAATAGGACAAGGAAATGAATAAAAAAATCTCACAGCAGACTCAAAGAAGATAATACAAGCAGAGCGAGGTCTGAGCTACAGAAAGAATTGTGGTGGAAAGCTGCGGTTAGATATTTTCACATGACAGGCTTGAAAAATGAAACATGCAGAATTTGCAGCAGGATGTAGAAAGAAATGCTGGGGTAAGGAGAATCATCTCTTGGGAATATTCTCAACAGAAAAAACCATCTGGCCTAAGATTAGAAATCTGGACTATTTCATCTGAATTATCATAAAACATTAATGATTTATTCTGTTGCTGATTTGATGATCTCCAGCTTCCCTGATCACTGTTTCTTTTGTAATAAGCCCATTTTTTCTGTCTTCCCCTCCTTTTCTTTTTTTTTTTCTTTTTTTCTTTTTCTTAAAATGTACTCCTTTATTACTGCTGTCTTTAATTAGCATCTTTGTGTAGTGGAATTCAGAGTAGATTAAATTCAGAGTCTAAATGGTAGTAGGTGCATCAGAAATAGTAATACAGCATTATTAAAGCACCTTTTTTTGTTCATGTATGCACCCCAAAATATAGCTATTTTTCTTTATTCTGGTATTTTGGCAAACTTTGTATCTGTTAGTTTCATGCTGTGCAATTTCTTTTCTATGGGGATGTCTGTGTGAGTGTTCTAAATTTTCACTGGAGACAAAAATTGCATCTATTTTTATTGGCTTACTCTCCTTACAAGGTTTTTATCCTACAGAAATTCCTTTCCAGCTTCAGATGGGGGTATATGTCTGTGTGCAGTTTAAATAAGGATGATACCAGAAAAAGAAAGGAGCAGAAGCCTGCAGTTTTTGCTGCATGAAGACTGCTCCAGAAACGATTGGAGAAGCAGAGATTTCCATATATTGAATGCAGTTAATGGCACAAAGGTCACTGTCAGTCCTGAATCAGAGGCCCATACTTGGGTGAACACTGATCTTTCTCATGCATATTTAACACTGTTTATGGGAGAGCTCCATTTCCATTCCCATTTCAAAATAAAAATCATGAATACTTTACCCAAACAGAAAGAGTATCACTTTTGATAGAAGAGTTCTATTATTGATTTCCACTTGTAGCGGCTTTTTAAAGTCATCGTTACTGCATGTTATTCTGGAATGGATGTCAATGGAGCACGACGTCTTCATGTGAGTAGATAGTATGGTACAGGTATGTTTAATCTTGGAGCTGCAGTAGCCAGAAGATACTGTTTATAAATACCTTTTTTTTCTTTTTTTTTTCTTTTTTTTTTTTTTGTGAAAGCACTGGAAACGGCAAAGCTTTCTGCTGCATCATGTTTGCAATGGTGAAGTGGGTAGAGTTCAGTTACATGCATTTAGTCAGAGAAAAATGGGGGAGATACGCCATCTACAGCTACCTCTGTAGTATTCCTTTTCCTGTGGTTGTGTGCTGCTTTTTTAGTCTTTTCTACAAACCTATTGTTGAAAACCCTATCAAGAAGTTCTGCCTGTTGGTAATAATGAAGGGGAGTGAATATTTTTAATCCTGTGTATATTGCCATTTTTTTCACCTATGCTGGTCTAATAGTAAGGAAAAATAGTTCTATTTAGAATTAAATCCCTGTGTTTAAATGTTATTACTGTGTTTTTAGGATGGGGGCTAAATTCACTGCCTGCTGCAGTCACTAGGAATTGACACCATTTTTTAACAAATACTCTGTGTGAATGTAAGAAAGATGCTCCTGGATAGGCTGAGGTGTGTTTAACTATGGAATCTGAAACCTTAACATGTCCTCCATAAATACAATTTTACTAGAAGGTGTGAGTTGATGGAAATAGGATGTGAATGATTGGTTGCTTGCAGGTGACTGCTTTACCTATGCTTGCCATTTTTCAGCAGTGGGAAACATCTGATGTATCATTTTGCATCTGCTCCTTTGTTTATCTTCCCATATTTCTCTATGGTTTGAAATGATGTACCAAGATGCAGTATCGAGTGCCTTTAGGAAATAATCTATACTCTTAACGGTAAACCTAGTGCAAATAAACAACTTATCTAGCTGCTCCTGGGATAAAGGCAGAAAGAGGGCATATTTAAATAGAGCACTGCATTTTGAGAGTAAACACTGAGGCTAGTTGTCAGCAGTTTGGAAATCAGTGCTGGGAAGGACTAGAAGCTGTCCATGTAGCTCAGGCACTGTGGTGTGGGAGCAAAAAAGTTACATGATGAGGATTTGTCACTTAAGATTTTTTTTGGAAACAAAGATGGAAAGAGTACAACATGTAAAATAAAAATTATTAGCAATTCCAGGAGCTTCTTTTGAGGCTTGCTGGAGGAAAGCTTTGCTCCGTTTTCCAGGCGTGCTACATATCTCCCAAAAGTCAGTGTTTTCTCCTCACCTCTCCTGCAGCTTCTGGAGGTCATGGGGTATTTCAGCTGAGGGATTTCCACTACTGTCACTACTCTATTGCTAACGGGTCACAGAACCAGGTAAGACCTATTGAAACAAGCAGAATGAGGCTGTTGCCGAGCACCATCACCATACTTGTTTCTGGTTTACTGTGGCTGGAGGTGAATGGAGGGTGAATGGTGGCAGCTACAATTGCAGGATGATAGTGAACTACAGCTCTGCTGCAGTTTAATATGTTTAAGTTGCATTGCAATTTTAGAGGTAAACAATAGGGGAGAGTGGACTTGAAGATGTGAAGTTTGTTGCCATCCTGAGAACAAGGTTTTAATCAGCAGTCATTTCATAACAGATTTGGTTAGAGTAGCCTCTTCTTTTGAGTAAGTTGACCAACAACAGAAAAAAATAGGAAAGATACTATTTGTTACAATTATTATTTAATCTCATGTATCCTCTCGGCTTCTCCTAATTTTTTTTTTTTCTGTTGTAAGATTCTTATAATGTAACCCCTGAAGGTGAATGCTGTCTAATGATTAAAAATCTCAGTTTTGCCTGTGTCTTTTTTGATGGCTGTCGTATTTCCTAAATGGTTTTTTTGCTACTTATTTGAAGTCACAGATTGTGCTGTAGCTAAAAGTGTTTTTATAGCCTAATGAACTATTAAGAGAACATTTTCTAAAGAAAGAAGAATTGTGCATTGGCTTTAATAAAAATAAATATTTAGTATAAATATATGTAAGTATAAAATGCTTGTCTCTGAAAGAGAAAAGTGAAATCAGTTGCTATTGAGAGACCTTCCCAAGGTGTGCAGATTTTTACTGCTTTATTTTACACATACTCTAAAATAAAACACCCTAAACCCCAACAAAACAGAACTAGTAAATTATTTGTTCTAATGAAACTCAGGTATGAAACCACTGCCTTGAGTAATTATGGTGTGCAAATTACTACGATTTTGTTAGTACCAGGAGAACAGATGATGATGTGTGTGACGTATTTTTGAAGAGTTTTAGCAGAAACAAGAAGTGATTTTGATGTTAATTGATGTATTCTATAAGCATTTACAACCAAATGAGTCAAAAGAAATTGAACTTCTACGTATCAAGGTTTAATAATTGTCAAGAAAATAGAAAACACAATGAGAAACAATTGCTGACTTCCCTATATAAGGGAGAATCAAAGAATTTATTCTAGGTTCTCTGCTGTCTAATATCCCTATAAGTGATCTGGAGAAAGGAGATGAAAGATATGGTAAAGTTTGTCCAATGCACTGTTTTATTCAAAGTAACAAAAATGAAATCTCGTTGCAAAGAACTGTAGAAAGAGTTCATGATAATGCATGATGGAGTGATAAAATGGCATGTGAGATTCAGTACAATTAAAAGCACTTGAGAAAACCAATCTTAATTTTCCGCATTAAAACCAATGATACATTTTGCTTGAGAGAGAACTTATAATTTTAACAGTTCATTTTAAGCAAACGTTAGCTCAAAGTGCAGTACTGGCCAAACGAAAGGGGGTGGGTAACTAGACTATTAGTGCAATTAGACTGTTAGAAAAGGGATGCAAGACAAACCATAAATCCTTATTATGCCTTTGTATAAATGCCATAGTTCGCCTGCAGATTCATTGTTACCTGAAGTTCTGATTACCCCTCCTCTGAAAGTGTATTTTAAAATTAAAGTATGTACAGAGAAAGACAACAAGGATGATCATAGATATGAAAGGATATTTTCTGAAGTTGCCATTAGATAGATTAAGGTTTTTCATCCTGGCAAGGTTGCAAACAAGATGATGGAACTCTATGTAGTGTTGATTTCCATAGAACAGATGAATGAAAACCACTGTTCGTGATTTATTTTTTTCTTTCTGAGGCAAAAAATGAGGGGTATCATGTGAAATTATCCAGTGGAATGTTCACAACAAAAGGGTACACAATTATGTGATCAAAGATTAGACAAATTGGTGAAAGCAGAAATTCTGAAGGGATATTAAATGTACCTTAGTAAGAAGTGCTTTTGTTGCGGATTTAAAAAATCTAGCAGTGAGTATTAGGAGAAATATTGCTGCATGCTTACCCTTCTACAGCAGATCATCAGGGAAGACAGTAATACAGGACAACGTGGACTTTTGGGTTGATCCAATCTTGTCATTCTTGTGTTTCTAAGGGATAGGAGCAACATGTGTCAGAGACTGCAGAAGATACTTGTGTGCCTTCCTGTACAACTGCTCAACATGCAGTAGGGGAGCTTTCACCGTGGCTGCTGCACAGTGTGTCCCCTCTCCTGCTTTGGGTCCTGACCTGCCCATGGCAGTTACGTGAGGTCTCAAAGCTGAAGGATGGTTATGATTTCAGATTGGTGCCGTATAGACTGTGGGTATTTTGGGTAGGCGGCATGAAGTGGGGATCATGTGAAAAAGTCAGAATTGGATGTGATTGTTGTGTAATCTGTGTCTGACTGATAACCTAAAACTGCCAGGTCCACCACTAAAACATGTCTTTCTGTGCCATATCTGTGTATCTTTTAAATACCTCCAGGGATGGTGCAGAAGTCTGATCTTCCTCGTGCTTTCTTGAGTACTTCTAGGCATTGTAGGGAGACTTTTTGACACTTATTTTGGAATCTGTTAGTAAAGATAAGTGTGTGGGAACAGTGTGTCTTGCTGCTGGAAGCTGAGCAGGGATGCTGCTTGCCTGAGGCAGTATTTCTTATTACTCTCAGAGAAGAGTGATACTTAGAGCTTAAAATGGAACACATCTTTAGATGTATAATTAAGTCCTTATGACAAGAAGAAAATTGTAAATTCAGCTTTTTGAACTTTAATATGTAGGGTAAACCTTATATAACAAGAGGATAGCATGACTGCAGTAGTGTAAGTGCCCGCAGCTACAAAATACATAAAATAAAACTACAGAAAGAATTAGCCTGTCTAAAGTATGGGGCTAAGTAATAATGAAAAAAAAAATCCATATTATAGCTAAGTATGTCATGTATTTCCTTACTGTACAATCATTTTAGACAAGTTGACAGCAATATAGATTCCCAAGTGGGAAAAGGTGATAAAGCTGTTTGTATTAAATTTTGTACTAGAATGGTAAAATCAGTCACACTGTATCATAAACAGTGATAAACAATGAAGATATATTTTCTTTTTTTCTGAGTCTTCCTCAACCTTAATTTATGATGGAAAAAGAAAACAAATAACTAAGTAATGATGTTACCTATGAAAACCTTTACTCTGTTTTTAGACATAATAGTTTGAAATTGGGGATGTAAATATAACCTACACTTATCTTTGGCACTTCTATTGGATTATCAGTTCTTCCAAGTGGAAGCTGCGGATCATCACAATGTTTTATGAGACTATAGTGGTGAGGACAATGTGCTACAAATGTTGGCAGATGACAGGCCTTGTGGAATGGTATCTTCATGTTGCAAATGAGATATAAGATTTTACGTGCTTCTGTTAATTTATTCTTGTGCTACACTGTTTTCCATCACATCTACAGTAAAACTGCATAAAGAATAGTTTACAGTGTGAGATATTTTTGGTCAAAAAAAAGCTATTTCTGAAAACTTACATTTAGCAAGCATGCTTAGTTTAAAAGTATGCAGAAAATGCATTTTCAATGGTTGACAGTTACAGTAGCAGCACTAATGATTAGTTGCTTGGAAATCTTCTAAGGTTTTTCTCTGTTAACGTATTTGTATTTATATGTTTTTAATTTTTTTTTTATTATTGTTGAGAGAGAGTGACCTGTAGACTTTATAAAAATCTGCTGAAAGGAGAATGACCACTCTGTTCCTCCTTCTGATCCCGCTTTTGGATATGAAGAAGCTGAGTATGGCACTCTTATAAATCAGTAACCACCCCAGGGTCCAGCTGACTATCAGACACTATTTGTGTGTAACTTTTGATGACTTGCACATCACTGAAGAGAAAACAGTAAACAGTGTGCTATATTTTATTTTTTAACTAAATAACACCAGCTAAACAATTTCTACCCCTCTTTCCCTCTCTCCCCCCTCCCCCCAAAAAAAACCCACCCAAAACTGTCCTGTTCTCCTTTCTCCTGGAATAACAAAAATAAAATAGCTGCCACTGGATTTCTGACGCTGTGCAGAATGTTTCTGGAGGTTATGGATGCAAATGTAATGTGGTTTTGATAGTACTCTAGTGAAGTAGTACCTGCTTTACTACTTGCAAAGGCTTTTCTGTAGACTTAGAAAATATCTTTAAGTTGCCATATTTCAGTGTAATGTCTGACACTTTTGAGAATAATTACAATTAGTGCAATTTAATAATATTAAAAATACACTTTCCACATCTAAGGCACCTTGCAAAGAAATCTGCCTGCAGAGTTGTTAATACCACAGCTAAAAACCTTTAAGTGATTACTTTCCTGTTTATAACATTTATCTCTGCATAGTTCTTGACATTTTAATCTTTAATTAGAAGTGTATCATTGTAGGTTAGGTCAGTAAAGTATTAATATGTTTTTCAAAACATACTGGAATTTGACTGTGTGACTCCTGCTAGTAAAGCACTTGACAGATTTACATCAGTCTGTGGCAAAAAAATGCTATTTTTCTAAGTCTGTAAACTGCCACATTTTTTTGCTCTAAAGTCTTTTTGTACTGTCTGTATTTTTTTTAGTTCTACGTCAACTTACTGCTTTCTCAAAGAATTTATCATGTTTTAAAATTTTTTTAGACTGTTAAATCACTTTTGAAGCTGAAATGCTGTAAATTTGATGTCAAATCTACACTGAAAAAACCGAAAGATGTTCTCATAATGAAGAGGACTTTTATAGGTCAACAGCTCTACTTTAAAACCATTCAGAGACATGACAGATTGAAACTCTGTAAACTCTGGGTTATAAGTCTTGAGTTCTGTTTCAAGATGTGTATTTTTACAATATTTTAGTAAACTGTGTTCTTTAATGTCTCTGTCCCATCTTCTCAAACAAATTGAAGATTAAACATGCCTTCCCTTTGAAAGACCTCAACAGCCACTGTTCACTGGTAAGATCAGCTATAGATAGCATTTATAACAGAGGGGATGCTTGAGTAGTGCTAATTGCATGGAGTGAATTATAGTTCATAATTAACCAAAATAGAGGAGGGAATAAGGAATTCCTTTTTGGTTGCTCTTTCCCCCTATGATTAGTTTTCCAAGAATTGCATTAGAGGGCAGCAGAGCCACATGGAGACCCAGATCACAAGCATTTCTAAGTGTTCGATGCCAGAGCTTTAGTATTCCACGTTTTTGTTAGGAATTATGTTTTCTGTGACTGCTGTTGCACAAATTAAAGTCGTCATGGTTTCTCAACATTGAACAAGCAAAATGAATAGTCTTTAATTAATCAAAAGTATAATCTGGGAAGTTATCTGTAATTATTGTAGTTATACAAATGGAGAACTAACACAAGCAGATTAAATGGTTGTGCTGGTTTAGGCTGGGAAAGAGTTAATTTTCTTCACAGTAGCTGGTATTAGGCTGTTTTGGATTTGTGCTGGAAACGGTGTTGATAATACAGGGATGTTTTTGTTTATTGCTGGGCAGCACATGCACATAGTCAAGGCCTTTACTGCTGCTCTTGCTGCCCCTCCAGTGAGGAGGCTGGGGTTGCACACAGGAAGGTGGGAAGGAATACAGTTGGGACAGCTACCCCGACTGACCAAAGGGATATTCCACACTATATGGCGTCTATATATTCCATACTACATGGCTCTGCATGTGCAGCTATCGCATTTGAGGTGAGGGTGTTTGTCATCCCAAGAAATTGCCACATGTGGTGGGCCCTGCTCTTCTAGAGCTGGCTGCACACCTGCCTGCCCGTGGGAAGTAGTGAATTAATTAATTCCACGTTTTGCTTTGCTTGTGTGTGTGGTTTTTGCTTTCCCTATTAAATTGTCTTTATCTCGATTCGTGAGTTTTCTCACTCTTCCGATTCTCTCCCTGATCCTACTGGTGGGGGAGTCAGTGAGCAGCAGCTCTGTAATACTTAGTTGCTGGCTGGGGTTTAAACCACAACAGTGGTATACTGAAAAGGTGTTTGGAAATGTGAGAATTTCAATCTGAAGTAAGCTTTTGATCTCTAGATTTGGATGATTTCAGGTAGTATTTTAGCTACTTGTGTGCTCTATCCTTTAAGCAAGGAGAGACAAAGCGTCAAGGGAAATCCCAGAATGCCCAACTGGAGTTCTTATTCCAAATCTGTTTTTCTTTTACATAATCTATTCAGAAATAATTTTTGAAATCTAGATTTAACTGCTGATGTTAAAAGAATTTAAACCACTGTATTTTAAGGAGCGTTGACCATCACTGTTAGAAATCTATGAACTGGAGTATTTTGTTATGTATTCTGGTGTATGTGAGTGCACAAGAATTTCGTTGCTCTTTGGTGGAGAGATCTGTACGAATGTAAATTCCTTTGTTACCATTAATGTTGTTACGGAAGAGATGTTGCCCAGTACTGGCACTATAAGGTATCTCTGTCCTTCACCATGACAGTTTTCATTTGATTTATCTTCTAGAACGATGGTATTTAAGAAATTTTGGCTACTTCTGAAGTAGTTATCCTACATATAAGGATAAAAAAAAAAAAAAGCTAAGTATTTTAATTTACCTACAATATTTATATCTTGATTTTTTTTTTTTTTTTAATAAGACTTGAGTACAAAGAGGATTTTTTTTCCTGTCTCTTAGGGGAAATAATGAACACCTTCATGGAAAAAGATGGGCATCTTTTAAGTGTCTAATAATTATTTTCTATTAGTGGAACTGACCCAATTTTTCATTATTTCAGAGGGCTTGTTTGCATGGTTATACTTAGCAGAAAACCTTCTGCAGATGCATATTTCTCTTAATACTTATTACAGAATCAATGGGATCAGTTAATACTTTGTGTGAAAATATAAATAATATAATTTGCAATAATAGCCATCGAGGTTATCAGAGGCACACACCAACAACACACAACTAAAGCATTATGATCCTTGGGAGATAAAGAGCCATCTGAAAACAATTATGTCTTTGGAGAGTTTTGAAGTGCTTTCTTGTTAGCAAAACATACCTTACTATATGTTTTTATTTGTTTAACATAAGTTTGCTTAAATAAAAGCAGTGCGTAAACTTAAATAATTTAATGAGTTTTCACAGTTAAAATATAATAGCACAACAAGAAGCACCATGAAAAGCAGATACAATAAACAAGCCCTTAAGCGGATAATAAACTATTTTGAGTGTTCTTTTAGCACTCGCCACTTTTGGCCTTACTCTTTCTCTTAAAAAGTGACAGTATGTGTAGCAGGTGTTGGGTTGAATCCTTATTTTTATTTTACACAACCACTATTTTTAGGTCAGAGCTCCTTCAAAGCTTAAGCCACGCATCTAAGATTCCCCAAGTTGCTGCTTTTTTCTTACTATGGGTACATATATTGGGTAAGCCATGAATTCCCAAAGCACGCTTTCACTGTGAAACAAACATAGGCCTCAGTCCAGCAAAGCACTTAGATGTTGGTAGTTAAATACATAGTTAGCTGATGAATTTGCTGCAAGCAGGACTGCTTACATATTTTAAGCTATGGACATATGGAAGTGCTTCAGTGGATTTGTGCCCACATGCAATGCCAAGGAAGGGCAACAAATTTGCATGATGTTACTGAGCTAGGTCCTCTGGTACAGAGAAAGACCTGCAAAGTCCTCAATTAAAAAAAAAAAATTCAAATCCTATTTTTAAATAGCTAAAATATTTGCATTGTAACATATGTGCTCTATAAATATCACAGAATTAGTTTAAAAAAACCAGCTGTTCATTTTCTCTTGCTCTTATGGGAGTTATTACTGTGCTTTGATAAGACTGGCAGTTACTTTAAAAATGTGTAAGGACTGGTGTGTCAGACTGGGACCCAGGGAGCTCTGCAGATTTAGGTCTACTTGCCCGTAAAATACGGTTTGGAAGGAGAGCTGGAGAAAGCAAATAGTTCTGTGGCATGTAAGAAAACATTGTGTGAACAAAGCATCAGGATTAAAAGATCTGTGCTGAGAGGAGCTGCCTTAGTTTAAATATTATAACCCTCAATTGTATGACTGTGTAAGGGAGTTTGTGCTGGGAAAGATGAAGAATATGCAAATAAGGTTATTTTTGAAAGGTGTGATATTAAAAAAAAAAAGTATTAAAACCCAAACCAGTGACAATTGTTATGCTAGAGCTTAGTGAGATGACTATAAAGCCTACATAATCCCTGTATGTAGGTAATACATGTGCATACATCTTCAAGCAATTGTATATCAGGTCTTCCTCAAGCTGTTTCATCAATAAATTTAAAGTTTCAGATAATATTTCCAAACACGAAAAATACATCCTTTTGAAAAAGCATGTGTAATCAGCCTAAATCTACTTTACAAGGTTGGGTATTTAAACTAAAGGGTACTGCTGGAGTCTGACACTGATACATTAGCTAATGTTGGTAACATGCTGGGAACTACCTGTGTGCTGTAACACTGGAAGGCAGTCCATTAGTGCCTGAATTAATGCACTCAGGGACTTTTAATTCTTCACAGAATCTATTTCCATATTTAATTACGGGAAAGTCATAGAAAAAAGTTACAAAGCACCTTCTTCATCCATTTCATTGTCAACGGGAGTGGCGATTAGTAATTCTTCTTCAAGTTATATTGCAGTGCTCACTTAAAATAATGCAGCTCCTTGCTGAGTTTGCTCCAATTAAGCCATATTTTATTTGCTAATGACTTAGCAAGTTGACAGTGACCTTGAAGTTGGTATTGTCAACACTTCTTGACATAAAGAGCTAGATGATTTAGAGTTATTAAGGGTGCATCCATATATTCTTCAGTCTTTGTCAGTATTTTTAAAAAGGTTTTTAATTCCATTAAAGATGGGATACTTTTCCTGAATAATGTGGAGGTTAGGAAGTTAAGTAACAGTCAATTTATATTTTACTGCAGATTTTAAAGATGTATATATAAGACAACAATTTCACTGTTTTTGAGTTTGCAAAAATGTGCTTGACTGGATCATCTTTACAATTGAGTAGCTTTAGTAGCTAGAAATGCAGTTTATTACTGTAACATTTCTGCTGGCTGTAAGTCACTTATATAATTAAATTTATAAATATTTAAATAATGAATTTCACTGTTTCAGAACTTACACTTTATTGTGGTTAAATCTATTTCACTGTAGTATCATTGTACTGCTAGTAACATCACTTGTACTGTATCATTCACTAGTATTTCACTGCTAGTATAATTGAATAGAATAAGGTATTAATTCTTTATGAATGCTTCTTGGTAATTTAAAATGAAGGTGAATAATAAAATTAAATTTATATAGTTTAGAAATGTTCAGAACCTCATAGTTACAATTTAGTAATAACATGAAACACCTGTGCTTTTAGGTATAACTTACAGTAGACTAGTTTGAACATTTTAGATCCAACATTGTATTTAATACAAATGAGTGCAGTAGTGAAGTCTGTTTTGTCACTAGAAGTATCCCTGAACTTCTCGGTTTGTTGGTTTTTTATCATCTTTGTCTTTTTGGACACCGATGTTACATGTTCTCTTAATCCAGATGCATATATAATCACACTACCAATTTGAGCACATTATTTGCTGGAAACTATCAGTGGTTCCTGTTCCTTTGTGTTTTTATGTAGCATCATACTTGTCTTCAAGGGGTAAAAAAAAGAATCTTAGTGAGTTTAAAAGGAAGTAGATATCATTACTTTAAAAAATATTCTGTGATAAATTTCATATTCTGATTTGATGCACCTAAATTATATTACATTTTACTTGTTAAGAATAAAGTTCCATATACTGAAAATATGACTTACTGAGTGCCATTTAAAAACAAGTGACCAAACTACCATCTTCCCTCAAGCAGATCTTTAAGAATATGCTCCTTTTGTTTTACCTTTAAGAACTGAGTTACTATGCCATGAAATTTTACTTTAATGGAGTCATCACTATGTGCAAAACTGTAACTAAGAAATCTTATGATCTAATTACTGTAACCTGTTTCGTTCTTCACTGTAAATCTCTATTCTCAGTTTCTGTGTCATGCCTAATAAAATACCATACAGGCTTTGGGCTGTTCAATCTAGAGATTGTGAGGTGCCTAGGCTCTTTGAATATCAAAATGTTCACTAATAGCGTGTATGTACACTTGCTTTCTAGGGAGGAGCAAGCACACGTTTCCAGGTCTAGTTACTCAATCACATCCATAAATTTAAGTATACACATTATTATTATCTCTTTCTGTTAAAAACGATTTCTTATAGTTGAAAATTTATTTTAAGTATGTGGAGTAAGTGTAGAGTAAGAATGTGCTGAGCATTCTTCTGTAGGTGTTAGAATATGGCTAGAAATGCCTTTCATCTGATTGGATGGCATATTGATATAGCAAAGTTTTCTTTCACATTATTTTTATTTAGAAACATATGCTCATTTGAATTAGAAAGGGATTGAAATAATTGATTTTCCTTAAGACTATAGAGTGTGACTTGAGCTTTAAAAGCAGAGATGACTTCTGATGTTTTGTTCAGTATTTCAGTTTTTATATCAGAGAATCCTTTTTCTTCTGTGCAGTCAGCTGCGATATTTGAAATTGCTCATAATTTCAAAATGGTTTTTTTCAGTCATGGAAGGCTTACTGCTCTGTAATAGGGTATATACACAAAAAAGCAACATCTGCATAAAATGAGAGAATGACTATGCTTGACTTTGGTTTTGTTTGGTTTTGGTTTTTAATTTAGATTTGCAAAACATAGGAGACTTTATACCCTGTGAAATGTATACTTTTCATTATTACAGAAACTAATGTTATGACATTTAAAATGTTTAATTTGTTTAAGGTATGTTTCTAAATGTACTACTCTTGTTCTATGTAAAGTTCATTTACTTATCAAGTGTTGCTCCCAGAAAAGAGAAGCAAAAAAATACAGATTTTTTTATATATATATAAATGAACTCATAGTAAGATGACAGTCTACACATTTTATTCTGCATAGCAGGGCTTTATATTTTTGCAGTTTATTGTTAGTAATTTAATCTCATTTCTCTACATGCATGAGTCCCTTCTCTTTTTTCAGAGCTGATACCCTCTGGGTGTGATTCTGTTTGGTGTTCGTTTCACATTTTTAGCTGCCAGAGAAATTAAGTCTAACTGATGTGAGGCTGCTATCAGCTCAACATTTTCCCGGATCATAGAGGACAGGTTAGAGAACAAGGCCATTAAACTTTTGAAGATCCCCACCAGTGCTGTTAGAATGTACATGACTTTTCCTGCCGTGACAAGGTTCTGTTTCATTAATAATAATAGTAATATTGTGCTATTCCTTTATTAGTGTTGTAATCACATATAAGTAATTCCACAAAATTAACCGTATAAAAATTCAATATGATTATCCTTATTATAGACATCAAAATAAATTAGATTTCTACAGGATCATAATCTGTCACAATCAAAACTAATTTTAAGAAGCCCATTCTGTACATATCTGAACAATAATATTTTTTCCTGTGTAGTAAACCAGTAGTAAAAAGTGCCTTACAGAACCACTTGATGGTGCTGTCACTCTTTTACTCTGAAAATTCAGTTTAGCTCTCAAGCTTCCTTTATAATAATGATCATCTTAGACTTCTTTAAATAGTGAAGGAGGAGGAATTGTATAAGCAAGGATATTATTTTTGCCTTTTTTTTATATTTTTTCATTTGTTACTAGGAAAAGATAACACTTTAAGAAAGAAATATGTAAGCCTGTGACTTTATTGTATTTTTTTTTTTAATGTGAGCTCGTGAGAAGGCATATACTGGATATAGAGAATATACATGTCTGTATAAAAGGAATCTAATCTGAGGAAGATGCTAGCTGATATTTTCAGGATCCTGGTTATTTCTGCATAATGAAGGAAAAATATGACTGAGTAATTTTTCCTGAGATGTGACTAACTTTAATGCTAAAATTATTGAATTATAGAAATGTGCATGCTGATCCTGGATGTACAGTCTGTTACTGATAGCAAAGTGTGGGTTCTTTTGGTTTTGGGTGATGTTTTTTTTTTCCTTTCTTCAAAATACTATAAAGATGATACTCTTTGATAGCCAGTCTTATTCCCAGCATGTGACTCTGAGAATGTTCTCTCTGTGGTCCATGCATCAGGTTTTTTAGAAATCATGTAAAACTTGCTGTGAATAATTTTGATGGATTTAGAATTAGTGAGTGAAACTTTAGATATCTAAGGTATTTGCTGAACTAGTTGTTTTCTGATGCTTAAAGACATTCTCTCTACAGGCCACTGAATTTCATCTCTATGTGTAGAGCTGAACATGGACCTGAAAAGTTAGTAATGAAGGGAAAGGAAATATTTGTACAGACCTTTGTGAGTCAAGGTAGATGTGTTCTATCTGGTTCAGTACATTTAATTCAGGAATTTACAACTCATGGCTTTTATATAAACGTATTCATGTTGGACACCAGCAATTTAGGCCCAACTTGGGGAGGGGGGAAAGGTGACATAAGCACATAGGAGAACTAAATGACAGAACATGGACATAAAATTTGTAAAATTGTTTATATACCTCACATTAAATGAAACTGTTTCTGCTTCTCTAAATTCCACAACATCTGTTGAAATGACCATAGCTGGATGTGTGCTTGACAGCTCAAAAGATGACTATGCAGATGTGTGTAGAAAGTGTAATTGGATAGATGAGTGATCCATTAAGGTCTAACTGCTTAATATGGACAATAATCACCTGATTTTTGCTGTATTTGTTGTTTTTATGCATTCTGATCTATGTAGTCTGAAGCTAAATCGTTAATCAGTACTGACAATCATCAGTGTGTCTCTGGGAGACACATCTGTGCTCTGTGTTGTGTATGGCTCAGGAAGCAGCTCTGGATAAGGCTTATCATGAAAAATCTAACTTGAGTAACTGAAAAAAAATTTAAAAAAAGATTTTGTTTCTACAGTGAAATAAGCTGTCTGGAACCACAAGCTGCTTCCCTGCTGGACAGTTCTGTGCTTGTGAATTCTCAAAGCCCCCTTAGCTGACAACTGAAGTTACTGTTTTCTGTAGTGCCAGCATTACTCATCACAATGTTGTTAGTGAAACCAACTGATAGTATTAGGGAATTGTTAGTTTCACAACTGCTATTTGTGTGCAGAGAACAGTGAGACTGAGGGGGTTGAAGGTGGAGATGTGAGAGTGAGATAGTAAGGAGAAAACCTGCCCGAAGGCCTTTGTAATGTAATAAAATTAAACTGCTGTGTGGTTTGTATTGTAATTATGGTGTAACTAGTAAAAAAGAAATGCCAAACAAACATTCCTATGGATAAGATTCACTACAAGCATCAAAGTGATGTTTATACAATGATTTTGGCTGGTTCTTATTATATATTTTAGCTATACTTTGTAGATAGGGCAAAAATGTGGTCAAGGAATTACAAATTTCTTAGACTTTAAATTTATTTTTTCTCTTCTGATTCTTTCTGTTACTTATTCTGCTCAGAAATATAAAGGAATACATTTTACTATTTAAATGGAAAAAGCTGTGAGTTTAAACTTTAAGAGGGGTCAGGACTGGGCAATATGATATAACTCAGTAAATAACAATATACAAGGATATTTAATTTTTTTATCTGTTTATTCAAAAACTGCT
>JAYRBT010000139.1:22567562-22585167 GCA_036023395.1 Myiotriccus ornatus | reverse complement strand
TTTCACTGGAAACGTAATCCTTACAGTTATTAATTTTGCTGTGGTTTCAGAGCAGTGAACACATTTTTAAAGGTTTCCTTCACTGAAAGCCAATTTACTTTATACTTGATGGCTTGCAAAAATTATGATCTACTTTCAGTAACATAGTTGAGCTTTTGATTCATCCAGGCTGGTCTTCTGCCACACTTGATAGCATTTTTGCACATTAGAATGTGTTTTGAAAAGAATGTTCTTGAATATCAATCAGCTCAGCTCTCCTGAGCCCCTTGGCCATTCAGCCCTATGGGATAGAGTCAAACATCTCTGAGTGAGTCAGAGCTAGGATGGGTACCCTGCTGGGCTTGTTACTGATGAAAAAGGATGAATTCTTTAGGGCTCTGAAGGTCAAAGTGATGGTGGAATTTAAGATCCCAAAAAGAGCATGTGAGGCAAATAGTAAAATTAATCCTTATTTCACTAATCTTTAATTTAGCCCCTTCTCTTGACTTCCGAGTGGTTCATTGTTAAAAAGGATGTAAGGAAGTATTTTCCCTAGTTGAGCTGGTAGCCTTGTGTTAAGAGGAAGGCAGCTCATTTATGTGTGTAACTTCCTGTGGAGGTGCTCATTAAGATAGTCTAGACCATGTATTTCTACTGCTGTATGGTGACCATTAAGATGCTAGGAAATGTTTGTATGACCGTTGTTTCCTCCTCTGTGTGACTTACAAGTATAAGTGACCAGCTCAAAATTTGTCCAAAAATAACAACAAAAAAAGGCTTCCAGTTTCAGATTGTGCATCCTATTATCAAACTAAAAGTGAAAAAGGAAGTTAGTATGAAAAGTTTGGGAAAAGCAAGATTCTAAAATCTGTCCGTGACTCTGCTGATTGGTTTAAGCAGCAAAATGACCAATATGCTGCCTCATGGTGGTTGTGTCTGTAGGCAAGTAACGCTCTTGTGTTTGTTATAAATGGCACTTAAACATAAATTCCAAGCCTATGACTGCAGAGCTTTGCCAGTTTGCCTCTTTGTGATTCCCACCTTTGATGCCTAAATCACTGATTCCAGTTATAGGGTCTTAAGCCTTGTAAGTACTTTTTTTAAGCATAGTGTTAATTAAGTGTTGATGTTTGTGCCTGAGCAATTTCTACGTGTATTTCAGAAGCTTAGGCCTATAGCACTTTTGGATAAAACTAAAAATAAGGATTAATTATATCTGTATACTTAGCCAAGCAACGGATTTGGCCTAAGTTTTCAGACTGCAGCTGTAAATTCATTAGAAGTTGGAAAAAGAAATTTTTAAAATAAACTTCAGCATTCTGGTTGATTGGTTGGTCCTAATTTGCTGTGTGAGCATCTGTCATGGTTTAAATTCTTTCCAGTGTCTTGGCCAGACTTACTGGAATGACATGTGAAGTGGTCATAAAAGCTACATGAGTGTTTTTAGTGATTTCCTTTGAAGTTTTTTTTCCTAAAATTAGTAATAAAAGGGCTCTCTAGAGACTTGTTTCTACCAAGAGAGTTTTAAAAATTTCTGATATAGCTAGACCTGTTTTGGTGAATTACAGTGTTAGGTCTCGTAATTAGAATTGAGAATCATACCACACTTGAAGCTTTGTTTGACGTGGGTTGGGGTAACATCTCAAAAATTGTACGCTGTCTTTTCTCTAAGCTTTTTATTTTTTCTCCATTGAATGGTTGTTGTAGTCATCCTGTGATATTAAATATATGATTTTGCCATTTGTGAAACAAGCCTTGTGTTGCTTCTTTTTTTACCGTGTAATTGTACGATATTGCGGAACCCCTCCTATTTGTAAGGAATCTCGGCTTTCATTAGTTATTGCAAATAGCAGCTGTTTGTAATAGAATAGGCTTTCACTGAATGTATTTAGATAAGCATTTAAAAGTGAAGACTCATAAATCTTTCCTTTAACTTTCTAAAGTGAAACTGCACTGCATTATGAAAAAGTCATCAGGAAAAAAAAAAAAGAGGCAAGAAAAAATATGACCTCTTCTTCCCACAGTAATAGAATTACGGAAGAAAAGGAGGTAATGGCACTTCAACTTTTTCCTCCTGTTCGAAAACTAATTTATACCTAGACTTCAGGTGCAAGGCTTTCATAATAGAGTGGAAAAAAAGACTGCAATTTACATTGAAAATAAAAAATAAAAAACCCAACTAATTAAGAATGGAAACGCATGAGCTTTTCTATTTTTCCTCTTCTCCTTCAGTGTAAATCCTGTGAAATAATTTAAGAGTATAAGCTCTTTACACTCTGTAGAAATTGTGAAGCTGGAACAGATTGCCCAGAGAGGTGGTGGAATCTCCAAGATACTCAAGAACCGTCTGGACACAATCCTGTGTAATATGCTCTGGAGTGGACCAGCTTTAGCAAGGGGATTGGATTAGATGACCCATTCTGTAATTCTGTGTTTTCACAACTTTTGGAATGATATGTCAAAATTGTAATCAAATGACTCGTAACTCCTCTCAGAATTCATCAAGATTCAATAAATATACATTAAAATATATTTATTCTAAATGAATATTGCTTTATGTTTTAAACTGAACAAATGAAATATTTCAGACCATTTATATAACATGGAATTTTGGAGCCTTTGGGCATGTGTGGGGAGAGATGACTTCAGCTACAGGCAACTGCTTTAGCTTCTCTGTTTTTTTTTTTTTTCTTATGTAAAAATACTTTATTTTAAAGCTTGCTTGATATATTTATATTTTTAGAGATTGCAGTTAAAAAAAACCTGGAAAAAAAAAATCAACACTTCATTACATCCAACTGTATTTTCTCTTTTGACTGAATTTTCCATGTCTCCAGCAAAATGTGTTCTAGGTATAAAACTTCTTGTCATTGTGCCTTCTTAGTTTTTCTACTTTCATTCAGTGTCACTATAAAGAATTGTAAGGTAAACTGGATAGATACTACCAGCTTAAGGTGATTAAATGATAGAATGCCAAGCATCGTTTTTGAATTTTGAGCACTAGAAGTAGCTAAGAGGGTTTCATTCAACAGGTAACTGATGTTACTGGTTCTAAGGATGGAAGCATCGTAGTATTGAGAAAAAGCTGAAAATAATTGATTTTGTGCATGTGAAAAGTTGTCTTAAAGTTCAAGGAACTTCAGTATAGCTGTGGGACTTGTGAATTTTGAAAACCTTTGTACCTAGGTGCAAAACTGAGAAAAATCACTATTTTTGGCACACAGCCTTGTGACTGAAAGCTGTTCTAACCAAGACTATTGTATCACTATACAGAGAATCCTGAAACTACCTGTATTAGTATGGCATAAACTTGCAAAAGCTGTCTGATGAGATTTCTTGAAATATTAAGGATGTCTTTCAAATCTACACTCTGAACCCAGGTTTCTTATTTAGAATGCTTTCAGGCGATAATTAATGAGGACGTTACTACCTTATCTCAAGTAGAGACAAAAGGACTGAACAGTGACATGAATGGGAACTGAATTAGTGGGAGGCAGCTTTTGTCTTGGCAAATGATCAAACATGCTATGGTGAGTGGTCTAAGTGTAAGGTTTTTCTTTATTGGCTCCTTTATGCTTCATTTTTTAATTCCTAATAAACTAGTTCAGTCTTCCTTGGGCGTGTAAAGCTACTTTTGACAAAAGAGGAAAACAGAAGCAGTGATGTAAAGGGATACATAAGAAGGGAGATAAAAAAGAGAAGTTGAGACGACCTAACACTCCTTTTACTAAGAAAGAAGCAATGTAGAAAAGTAGATGGATTCAGGAGGGAGGGGTGTTTCTAGGCAGGAAGTGATTATTGCATGTTGGTAGAGACAGAGACTGAGAAACTGGTTTTGGTTCCCCCCCCCCCCTCTGGTTATAAATTTCAAAAAAGAATCGATGAATGAATGGTGTTTATTTTTTAATTACATTAAATGTCTGATGACACTATTCTTTTTCAGGTTTCTGTTAAGTGCTAATGCATGCAAATTTATTGTGAAAAAAAAAATTATTAGAGAAAAGATGTGTTAAGTGAGAATTAAAGCTGAGAGTATATCCCAGAATTTGAATTTGATGGACAGTGTGTTGTAATTACCTTAAAGAGATCTCAGTTCTTCATGGTATGGGAAACATAACTGGGTAAAAAAGCATCTAAAAACCAGCATTTGTCCTTTGGTAAGTTGATACACGTGGTTAGAGTGGGTGTGTGGGAAATATTCATGTAAACACTTACCTGAACTCAGCCCTGTGCTTTGGGACTGAATGCAGTAACCAGAAACCTTACTCTTGGAACCAAACTTAACCCTGAGCTTTGGGACTAAATTTACTGGTGTCAAGGAAAGATTACAAGCTAATTTATGTTTTTTTTCTACAAAGGCATTCATAGTACTTACTTTGCTGTGGATTTACAGATTTCTGATAAAACTCGAGCTTACAATGCAGTTTATTAATCTGAGCAATCTCTTTCCATAGTACTGTTTTTTCTCAAAGTTGGTGAGAATTTTATGTCAACGAGTCTGCAAGTTCTTAGTCAAATTTGGTTAAGACTGACTAACAGGTTCAAAATTACCAGGAAAGGATGACTTGACTTTTATATCTAAAAGCATGTCGATTTCTTTCCTCTAGAGACCAGGCTGCAAATTGAACTCACCAGTTCATTCTGACTTAGATTCACAAATGGTAAAATGTGCAGCTGTACCTATCTATTTGAAATATTGTCCCTTCTGAAAAAGACAATGATTTCCTAAATTACCTTATTGAGTGTTTTGATGTCTTAAAAAATTTGCTTTTTTTTTTTTCTTAAGCTGAACTTTGATTAGTATTTTCAGAGGTTACAATGCTTGGTTTTGGTGTAATGTCTGTGTAATGCATTGTAATTTTTTTTTTAAAGGTCAATAATTATTTCCCCTGCCTCCTTTTTTTGGTTAATAAATTCATATAGATATCTTAATGCATAAGAAATAAAAGGAGGCAGTGAGGTTTTTGGGATTGATCTCTGATTTTGGAATGTGATTACTGCTAACTTATAACTATGTATGATAACCTTGTTTCATGATGAACTGCTTCTCTCCCCCTGGCCCCTCAGCTTTCTTAAGGGAAAAAAAAGATCAAATTTTATAAGGAACTGGATCTTTTAGTTAAGCAGATTAAAAATAGAGGAGGACTGCTGTTGTAGGAAATCTATCAACAGGTAAAGTTGTAACAGCCATACTGAAAGTGCTGGAAAAAATCTCTCAAAGAGATTTTATGGAGCGACCTATACAGTTAATTTTGCTTGTATTTAAAGCAAAAGGATAACAAAACCAGGCAAATGCAAACTATAAAATGCTTTACAGTGTCTTCTGTCCATTCATCTTATTTTAACTGGCTCTCAGCGCTCACAATAACGTCCTGAAAAGAAGAGGAAATGTATTTTAAAAGAGCAGACAGCAGATATTTTCTTTAATATATCCACAATACAAAAAAAAATAAACAGTATTTTAATTTTTTAAAATGTTTTATGAATGTGCTTTAATGTATTATGCAGTTCTAAGAATGTATACAACTCTTACATGCAAAGTATTTCTCTGCTATGTTTCTGAAGATTTGTAATTATGGTACTTACACCAAAGTCAACTGCAATTGTGCATCATGATTTCGTGATAAAGCAGGGGGCTGCGTAATACTACAGAACAGGGTCTTATGACATAGTATAGAAAAAATAACAGAAATTTAAGTGAACAAAGACTGCATTCCATCACAGTGAATGATGGAACTGGTAGCATCTTAGAGAGGTTGCTCATGGGCAGTAGCATCTGACTTCAGTGCCTTAAGGTGAAATAGTTGCACATGTATTGCCTCGGCTTTGTTTAAGCTTTAGTAAAAATAGACTCGGTCTTTCTGAAGAATTCAGTAAGATACAAGTAGTTTACCTTTGTTAAATAATGTTTCTTTCAAGGCACTACCATATTTCAAAGCCTGGAGCTGAGCTTGGTAGAGAACATGTCTCAGCAAAGGGAAGGATGTACTTTGTGAGGAGGGATATACTTTGCCTCTAGCAAAAAAAAAGCAAATTCTTATGTATCTGAATTAAAAGCTGTTGAGAAGTGGTGTTTTAAAATACAAGGTTAGGGTCTGTAGTCAGTAGGTTGCTGCAGAAATTTGTGAACAGTCCACTTACTAGCTTTAGTATTTCACTGAAGACACTCTGGTTCCACATAGCCCTTACCCATAAACAGAGTCAGTGCCCTAGTTAGAGTTGCTGCAGGCTTTGGTCACTAAAACCATGTGCAGGGTTGAGAGGAGAGGCACCCAAACTGGCCATGCCAGAGAACTTCCATGTAGAGTTTGGTAAAATAAATGTTTAAATATATTGTATGTATGTATAGATATAAATGTAAATCAAACTTTGACAGACAACTAATTTTGGCATTTCATGAGGTGTAATTTTTTTGCATTAGAAGAAAGTAATTGTTATGCAGCAAGAAAGGTATGTTTGTTGTGAGTACTTAACTCAGTCTGTAAATAGTTTGTTGATCCTAATGTATTTACAACCAATTTTTTGTTTCATTAAATATGTGCTTACATAAAGTGCTATGACCTTTGAATTAATGAAATAGCTTATAAATTAAAAAGCATGTGTAGGCTGTTCCTCTACTGGGAAGTAGGAAATGAAGCAAGGTGCTCATACCATCTCAGAAAAAAAGGAGGAGTTGATTTAAAAATGTGAAGCATTCACCTGAATGCTTTTTAAAACTTACTACCTTCCAATTCTTTGTTGAAAAGTCCATAAAACTCTGTTTTGTTTTTTTTATTTTTTTTATTTATATTATCACTATGACCCTTTATCCTAAGGAAATTAGGCTTTTAAAGATACTTCTTGTAATAACTTTCACTAGCAAGTGCAAAATAATGCTTTCTTAAATAATTTCAGAAAAAGGACTGGAGAACCACTTTCAGTTAGTAGTGTTACTAATATAGTATGAAGAAGAACTTGTACAGCAGTGCTGGCAGTTTCTCATTTCTTCCTTAACAGTGATGACTTTTAGGTAGCTTTGTTCCAAATACCTTGAAGAATGCCAAGGAACAACAATCTCTAAGCTGTATGTGTGTCAACGTTGTGGCATTGTTGTGAAAAAGGGAATATGGCCAGATGCTGTGTTAGGATGTGTACATAGAAGTTTAACCCACAATGAATGTGAAATAATTCTTGTGAGCTGTGCTACAGAGAGCAAACTTCATCTGCAATATGGTGTCATATTTAGCATATTTCAAATAAAAAGGTGGAGGCCAATCAGAGCCAGTTTAGGGGAAAATAACAAGAGTAATGAGACCTTTAGGGAATGTTCCTAGACATCAAAAATGAATGAGCAAAGAATAAAGGGGGACTTAAAGCAGTAATCTTCAACTATGCAACAGCTTGCTGAAGAGAGACAAAAGATAATGGGGTTTCTAAATCCACCTACTATCAAGATGAGAAAAGAAAAGCTTTGGCCTAACACAAATTTGTGCTTCTTTCAAAAGAATTCTTACCAAAGGCTTGTAAATTTGATCAACTTGCATTCTCCATCCAGATTTTGTCTGGATTTTTTCAGACTCAGGTTTCTGAAAGGTTTCAGAAGCATAGATTCCTTTATTTTTTGAGAACAAGGACGTTTCAGGTGAGGAGGGATATACTTTGTCACTAGCAAAAACAAAATCAAATTCCTTCTTTGCATTTGATTAGCTCTAATGCCTTAATGGAAAATGATTTAAAAATTTGAAGTTTGTCAGTTTAGTTCTCATTCCATTACTGGTTTTATGCATATGTATGTATTGAACTTGCAACTTATATATAATCCTATGAAATTCTGGAGATCCTGAGGTTAAAAATATATTCACTTGCCACACTGAGTAAAACAACATTCTTTTCCAACTGAACTTTTCTTCCAATACAACTGACTCTGTGTTGGAGATATATCCTTTGCCAGTCTGTTAAATATCTGATTCATTTTCTCAAATTAAAATAGTTGGAAAGAAAGTAGTACCTTGTGTACTGCAGTGTTACTATTTGTGACAGGAGTTAATGATCTGCAATATTCCTCTGGATCTGTGAAGATCTTTGCGAAAGGATGGTAGGAAATGTGTAACAGCTTTTTCTATATGAGTTGAAGATGTAAGGAAATGAATTAAGATTTGAAAAGAGCATTTTCGTTTCCCACACTGTATGTGTAATTAGGTGATCATTAGCTGTGTCCTTTGAACCACAACTTGTTTTCAGATGATGTGTAACCACGTTTCAGAAGTTTTGTTCATCCTACTTTTTTATCAGTCTTCCTTTCTGTAATATTTACATATATTACCTAAGAATTATATATGTAAAGCAGTTTGCAAGTGGACCTGTGAATACTCACATCAGTTTTCCCTAAGCACTCCTATCCTTCAGTGCTTGTTTAATGGCCGTGCTGCACCATTTAGATATACAGCAGCTTTTTTTTTTCTTATTTGGGAGTCTCTTCATGGGTGAAGGATGCATGTGTAGGACAATGAGATTCTGGCCAGAGGACTTTAAAAAAAAGTGTGATGATGGGAGGACTTAATTGGTAGATGCTATTACATTGCTGTGTTGCTGTCATTTTTAACTCAACAAGGTAGGAATATCTTCTCTGTATGGACTGTATATTTTTAAAACTATCTTATACTTTCTCAATTGTAATTATACATTTAAAGAAAAGTAGGATATTATGTATAAAAATAGAACACAGATCAATGTTTGTCTAACAATGAGATTTGACTGGAATTATAAGTTTTCTCGTTGATAAATTGCAGATCCTCAAATGGCAAGTGAGCTAAGTGGAAATAAAGCAGTCCCCTACAAAATGTTCTGCACACGTGCTATTGTGATATTGAGTTTCTTTTTAAATATTAAAGATTAATTTCTAGACTATGATAGCTTTTATTTGCCAGTGAAAATGTGACTAATCCCAGGAAGGCACAATTTCTATATTTTCGCAACACTTCACCTATGTTTGATGTCTCTCGTTCCCAAAGGTTTCTTTTGTTTTGGTGTTGTTCCCCCCTACTGCTTTTAATTTGGTCTCATAGGATAAATCAGTGAAATCACCTGTAAATGAATAAATGAATTGACTATACACAGTTAGTTTCATCTTGTATGTAATGTTAGTAGCTTCTTGCAAAAGCGAATTCTCAGGATCATATAGATTGGAGTTACTGGATCTTGAAGAGCTTCTGTTGCCTCAGGCAAAATTCTGAGGCTGCTTAATCATTTCTCTTCTGGGAACAACAGTAAATCATCTGTGAATTTAAATCTGTTTGAAAAGGTAACTTACACTGGAGTCTCTCTTGGCATATATTAGGCAAAACTGCAATTTATACCCTCACAGAGTAGGCATAAATTTCCTTATATTTACTAGAAATCATTGCCTATATGCAAGGTAAGCTTCCGAGTGTCACCAGCTCCTTAGTTTTATATAGATGAAAAAGCAGGTTCAACACACAGAGAAGATTTACAACTGTGTCAAATTCTGTTAAAAAAATTGTATTGTGACAGAAGTTGAAAGGGCTAGTTTCCATCTTATAATACTGAGAGTTAAAAGTTGTTCAGTGTTAGCCTTTGTTTGTCAAAACTTTGAGAATTTTTACTAGGTTATGGCTTAGATAAAAATGACATGATTTCTATCAAGCAAAACTTCCTTTTTATTTTTAGCTTAGGATAAGGATGTAACAATACCGTTTACTTCTAAAATAGGTTTTACTGTAAAATGCCAGGGCCTCCCCACCCTGTCATCCTCCCCTGTATGAATATATTGAGCCTTGCAAAATGAATGTGATGGGATCCTGATGTCCAATTTACAGTTAAGAGTGTAGGGGCCCAGTGAGGTTACAGGGTATATTAAGGATTAGTCAACAGATGAGCATGGCAAGGAATAAAATGTTGACTTCTAGTAAGGATGTCTTTTGCATTTTTATAAGGCCAGCTATTGATGCACCATATTATTGGTTTAATGTTACTACAGGATGGTTTTTTTATTGCATATTTATTCTATTGTATGGTATATCTGGTAAGGAATCTTTTGTAGTGCTTGGTATACCTGGATTTCCTATCTACTATTAGAGCTACATCAGAAATGAAGTTGGTAGATTCTTGTATGGTGTTTTGAAAAGATACTAATGGATTCTAAAAGCAAGAGAGCCACTTCTCAAAAACTGTAACATAAAAATACTTCTTTCTGGTTTTAACTTCATGAATAATAAATAATTTTCTTACTTCTCTGTACTTTTGGACAGTGCTGTGACTTTGCTTTGTTGCAGCTGTTTATTAAAAAATCCTAGTGAACCCTAGCAGATGGTAATGTTCTCTGCAGGTTTCACCCCACACTAGCTCAAAGTCATAACATTTTTCACTATAGAATTGTTTTGGTGTGGTGTACGGTTTTTATTTGTGTGTCTGGTGTTTTTTTGGTTGTTTCTTTTTTTTCTTTTTCCTTTTTTTTTCCCCTTAGAGAACTTCACTCTCTGGAGTTTCCCCCTTGTAACTCTTCCTGACACTTGCTCACTGCTTGAATTGATGAATGGTTGGATTTGAATCAATATTTTGTCTCGAGTAACTGGCTTTTGTGGTGCCATCACCTTCATATAGAAATTGTCAGAATGACTCAAATCCTCACTGGCTTTTGCTTTTATTAAAAAAAAATCCATTAACTTGAGGTTTGTGTGAATGGAGTTCAGTTAAAAGTTCCTTCATATACTACTGTCAGATTTCAGATTGTAGTATTTAGGAAGTGTGAATACCTGTAGGGTTTTGCAACTAGTAGCTATTTTCTTTAAGATTTTTTGGTTTTACTGTTAGTGTGAGAGGTCATGTGTTTATAAACTACGATGAATATGTTTTTCTGGGTAATGACAGTAGTGAATGTTTCATGAGATCCTTGTTTCAGCCGTTCAGGTTATCTCAGGTCTAAAGTAAAAGAGAAGCTAGTGGGGTTTTTTTGAATTTTTTTTTATTTTTTTTTTGTTTGTTTTTCGTTTTTCTTTCGTGTGTGGGTTTTTTTTAAGTTTGAGAAGACAACATTAAAGTGTGTATGTGTGTATGTGAGATATCCTGGCAAGACTAATGATTACCTGAAATACTTGTCTGTGCTTTTGAAGCTTAAACCTTTTGCTCATCCATCAGTCAGCAGTGGCAGGTAGTGACCATTAGGTGGATTCATTAGCACCCTGCAGCCTTCTTGTACAGGGTGACCCACATCTGTCTTCATTAGAAGTTTTCTACTTGCCAGTAGTGAACAGATGGGTCATTATAGCCTACACTGCCCTTTGGGCATACCTGGAGGACGGACAAAGTCGTCTGGTGCAGGACACAGATGCGTATTTACTTCACTGAAATGGGACAACATATTTAGGATAAGTCTAATAATATAAGGTTTTTTTTTCTTTAGACTGGCTAGTTTATGCTTAGTGATTTTATTTTTATTATTTTTTATTCTGTGTGATACCAACTTTGAGAACATGAAAGTATGGCTAAAACAGACTTGAATTATATGTGACTATTTCTTAAAAAAATATTATGGAATATAGCATATAGAAATGCTGAAATGTTAGAATTTTCATTTGAGCTTTTGGTGCCAATTTCAGCATTTTGTTTTCTTTTTCTGGAACTGAGATATTTTCTGGAAAAATTAAGATTTTTTTTTTTTTTTTGAAAGATCTCTATGAGATAAGGTTGAAGGTAAAATGCATTCGTAATCCTATTGTCCGGAGAGGAAAGCAAGAGCCTGGTTTCCTCATTTCTTCATGCTCTTTACACTGCATGAATTTAAATTCTATTCTACCACTGTGGTTATAAGACATTTTTGAATAAAACCCCACCCTATGTGTCAACTATTCACTATGGGTTGCCTTTTTAAAAATTTTTAAAGCAGTTAAACATGTATTTTGGGTGTTAGCAGCATTGTAATTGATATTCCACTTGAGTGTTTTTTTGAGAAAATTCCTTTCATCACTGTGTTTAAGAAAAGCACTCTTAAATGTGAGGCAAACTGATTACAGCTAGAAAGACTGATTATGCCTCCAGCTTCTTCCCCGGAATGCTCTCCCAGATGAAACCAGAACTACCTTTATCAGTGAAAAAAGGCTCCCATTACCACTTTAAGAAAGTGTCGCTGTATTACAAAAAAATACCCAATGTGTTCACTCCTTTACTGGAAAAACCTTACCCCCCACTTCGGCATATTTACTATAGAAGTACTTCAATTATTATCAAAAGATTTTTGTTTATTTGGCTTTTTGTAATAAGCTGCTACTCACTGGGAAGTTGTTTGCTGTTTTTAAATAAGTATACTATTTCTCTCTTCATAGTTTAGAATAGATATTAATTTTGCCCAGTTCTTTTTCTATTCCAGGTGGGTGAGTGTGAATATATGCTTTTTTTTTGTGGCACTCAAAGTAGAATTTAAAGGCAAAAGTATGTCTGGAGCTTGTGCTTGTTGTTGTGACAAACAGAGACCATTCTCTTTAGGAAGCTATCATCTTGTCCCGTGGTTACATCTCATGTAAGAATAAGAATTGCCTGCTTTGTTTATATATATAAAAAATTAAAATAATATAGTCATCTTCTTCAGTAAAAAATTAGGAACAACTTTTGTTTAATAAGTTGTAAAATAAAATAGATGTTATATATTTAGTGGAAAATACTATTAATGAAATTGTCAGAAGTAATACACTTGAATGAAAAAACTGTAACAGTTGAAGTTCTATGTGTAACAGATGAACTGGACAGCAAACAAACACTTTCTACTTACAGTAGAGATGAGTAATTCTTCTTGGTGCATGGAAGGGAGCATTAACAGTTTCTTGTGAGAAGTGCAGTATCTTGCTGCAGTAGCTACGTTCTATCAGTTTTTTTCATGTGTTTGTTGTGCATGATAAAGAGGTGGCAGAAGCTTGTTGCTGTATCTTAAGGAAAATACTGACATTTATTCATCCTTTCAGTTTTTGAGAAGTAGCATCCTGTGTTAGCATGTTCTATGTATTTACAATCTCTGATTACCCAGCAGTAAAGATGACATTCAGCATCCATCTGGAATATTTGCACGTATTTACATTGTTTGCAAAAGCCATTAAAATGATCTGAGAGGCTCTGATTTAAGATGGTGCAGGTAACCTCAATACAGCCGTGTTGTATCTGTAGTTTGTGATACGATCTTTAATTATATGATGACACTATGTTTTCCAGAGAATCTTGCCTTAGGGTATACAGAATAGATAGTGTTCACTGAGTGAAGTGCTTTTTCTTTATTTCTTTTTTATCTTCCTTGTTCTGCATGAACTCTATGCTATATGTGGCACATCCTTTTTACCATGTTCTGAAATGCAGGTGATTAATTTCCTTTCTAGTATTCCTTTGCTGCTTGTTGTAGAGGTTTTTTAACCTTTTTACAAGCATAAAATGTGCCATCTTTCTATGACTCCTAGTCATGTTAATTTTCACTGCTGCAGTCCTCTGCTCTTCTTTTGGTAACTAACATTAGACCTTTCAGTCTTAAACCCATTCCTTGTACATCTCTCATTCTCTGTTTCATCATTAAACACTCCTCTTTTTTTTTTTTCCCCCCTTACAACCAGCTTTCCTGATAGAGGTGAAAATTACAAGTAATTTTTATTCTGTTCTTTAAATATGTGAAAAGGGATATATTTTTTTGAACTTCTCTACATTGATTAAAAGCACTGACTCCATCTGTGTTATGATGTGTTATATCAATAGAAAGAATAGCAGTGCTTTACTACTGTGTTGACAACGTTCTTACATTTAGCATGGTAATTCATAATTAAGGGATAGCGGAATGATAAATACTTTTCAGTGGCTTCGTAATGGCATCTAGAAATGCAAAGTTTCCTTCCAGTGTTTAAGAAACTGAAAAATCACAGATAGCTCTATAGCTATCTGTATTTGACAAATGTAACATTAATTTTAAATAACTTGTTTGTTGTAGGTCTGTTAATCATTGTTTGTATCTCCAGAACACTTCTTACAGACTGTAAAATTGACAACAGTAATTTTAATTAAAAAAAAAAAATCTGTGTTTTGCCTTTTTATCTAGTAACTATTTGAAAAATAGGTATGGAAATGTGGAAGCTAACTAAAGGCTTGGTAATGATCCTTGATAGAACCTGAAATGCCTCAGTATTAACAATAAAACTGTAATGAATTTAGTTACTGAAACTAATAATTATGTATTAATGAACTTTCTATTGCCTTGTAAATAGTAGACCTTAGTAATTTTTGGATGATTATCTGAAAGCGAGTTGTCTGATGACTTTTAGTTATCTTATATGCTGATATTTGTCAGTTCATTTAAGTACGTGCTCCTAAGGCCTCCTGGAAAAGGTAGTGTTGTGTGAATACTATTTGCTGCCATTTAATTACTTTTATCATTGTTTAATCAGGTTCTCATTCAGGTTTGATAGGGTGACATACCGTGTTAGATATCAGCACTTGAATGTTAAAATGAACTACCATTGTCACGATTATATGTTTAATCTGCGGTGTATCTGGATATCATATCTTCTTGTTTATGCATTTTTTTTATCGCATGTTATTTTTGGCCAAGGAATATACTCTAGATGTTTGTATCCTTAAAGCACTTGTATCATTGTTGTGAGTTGCGCTCCACCTATTTTTACAATTTTATGTTGTATTATGATCTTATTCAGACCTCTCTTTCTTTAAATGAGGAAAAATTATTTACCAGCTTCCTGAAAATTTTTCTGCAGATGTAGGAATTTTTATTTTTCTATTTAAATACTCCTGACAAAAAAATGACCTGAATCTGCAGAAGGATGATCCTGTTTCTGTTCAGGTCCCATGAGTATTAAATTTGTGATATGCTATTCTGAAGATATTTGGTAGTTTAGATTAAATTGTCTGCTGATGATTGAACTGGCTGGTCTTGTTCAGTCATCCCACTGTGGAACCCCCTACTGTCCCCTATCAAGGCTACCTATTGTTTGTGCTGTTCTAATGAGACCCTCTTGTGGAATTCATGTTCTGGCCTGTAACCTTGTCTTGTTACAAACTGCTTTCTCTTTTAATATATTTGACTTTCTTTTTCACAAGCCAGTTTTTAAATTATCTTCTGCCAGTTTTCACAGATACTCTTTCAGACTGGAAAACCCATGTACTGAACAAATACTGTCAAGGGAAATGAACTTCATGTGACTGTAGCAGTGTGTTAGAATTTTTTTTTTTTTTGAAGTGTGAGGTTTTGACTGTAGGATCTTAAAGAAACTACCATGCAAAATAAAAAAATCTTTGACTTTTTTTTTGTGTGGAAACCTTATTTGTCTCTGCCATGTATTGTGTGATAGCAAGCAGAATAGATAATCCATCAGGTTTATGACCAAACAAATAAACTATGTTTTCTTCACAGGAACATTTTGTTAATTTTGTACCTGGATAAATGTGAAAGATGCAATATTAATGTATTAATGTAGCTGTCAACACAGTTTTTCTCCGTTTAAAATATGACATTATAAGTGTGAACTGAAGACCATCAGCAAAAGTGTGATTTTTGCTGATAAAATAATTTTACTTTGCAGATCATTCGTTATAGCTGCTTGATCTTTTTTTCAGTGGGTTATCTCTTTGAATTTCAACAGGTGGTGGAGTGACTTTTTAAGACAGCTATTTATTCAGTAGAAGTGGGGGCATATGAACTAGCACTCCTAATGAACTAACATACTCTGGAATTTATGAGAATTAGTACTTGGCAATTAATGGTGCGGATCTGTATAGTGTGAAGTTATTGTGGGAACATAAATACGATGGCATAAAATTACACATTAACAAAAATATCTCTTAACAGCAAGGAAGCAATCTTGTGTTAACACAGTGTTAAAGCTGCACTCTTCTATGTACCTGTATATATCCTGGTGAGACTACCTGTTGCAGGATCTTTGAAGACTTCAGGGAAGAAAATGGAGTGTTCTGCTCAGAGCAATAGGAAGAGAGATAGAACAGTGCAGTTCTCTATCAGTTATAATCCTTTACTTGGTGGCTTGATTAAACATTAAAAAATTATGGAAGGAAATAATTTTCTTAAGTGGGACCTTTCAGAATTAGTGTTAGTTGAAAACCAATTCATTTTCATGCCTGATGTTTATAGTTTAAATGCAGATCGACAAATTTGACCCTTTTAAAAAGATTGCTGCAATTTAGCGTCATTAACTATTTTCAGCATGATATTAATTAGAATATGCAAGTTAGTTGAGCTTTTTGGAGATTAAATTAATTTGATGGAGGCAGTATTGATAGAGGGTAATAATACTGCTGTAATATGATGTTATTTCTCAAGAAGATATTGTTTATTTTATAAGAAAATCTTAATAGAAGTAGCTTTTGATATCTGTAGCTATGTTGTAATTTGTGTCAATGGTTCTCAAAAAACTTAAATACCAGAGGCCAAGAAAAATCTGTGATATGTAATGCTGATATAGCAAATTTTTGTCACTTCTAAACTTTTAGCCTAATTTGAGAGCTATGGAGGTTTTGACCAATTTGTATTTAGCAGCTGCTGGAGTAACCCTCCAAAGATATAATTTTTGTTGTTTTTGGACAGGGCAGATAGGGGAGTAGTATTAAACTTTTAGCTGTAAAAGTGGTTTAGTTACAATGATTGTGCTTAGATTAGTACAGCAGAAGAATGGGAAGTTCTCAAGAGAGTAAGGTTTGACAGATCAACTTGTGTTTTTTAAGGTCCTGAGAAACTGTCTGGATGTTTAGAACTTGGCCTTTGTTTAGGCTATCTAAATACTTCATCCAGTGCTTATTGAATCAGTAGTAAAAGTTTCATTTCTTAATGGAAGTGGGACTACTTCGTCTCTATTCAATAATAACGTGTGTCTTAACCACAGATAGAACAAATCACTTGAATATTCTAATAGCATAAAACTTGTAAAATGCATTTGTAAGCATATGGTTTATAGAAATTAGTATACTTGGAAAAAAATTATAGATAATCTGCCTTGTTCAAAGAGAAATATAGGTTGAATGAGAGAAAGCTATGGGAGAATCCCCTGTTTTCAGGTTGAAAATGCATTGGATGAAGACAGTTTGAACTTGAACTGTTCTCTATTCAATGCATAAAATAAACATAAGGGGACAAGGATTTGCAAAAAGCCTGTTGCTTGTCTGTGTTGTGTGAAGTATCCAGTAGCCAGAAAGTGATGGAGTTTTAAATACAATAATGCTATCACTTCCAGGTTCTGTGCTTTGATGTACCAGGTAGTAAATGAAAAAAAAAAAAAGACTGTGACATAGGCTGCTCAATCTATATGTAAGATAGTTGTGTGCTCACAAGTGCTGTGCAGCTTCACTTTTCCTATACACAGTGAGTTTTATTTTAGCCAGTACAAATGGATGTGTTGTGTATATATATAGTAGCTCACACAGCCTAAGTGGTTTTTGGATTGGGATTTTGTTTTAGTATCTTACCTAATACTTAAGGACAACTAATTTAATAGTACTTTAGACCTTTAAAAACACTTTTCCAGTCAGCAGAGCTCCAACAGACTTTTTGAAGTAAGCTTAATGTAGTTTGCCTTTGTCTATGTTTGAATTTCTACCCTTTTCAGCTACACTTCAGCTGTATGTGGCGGTGACATGACAA
>JAYRBT010000139.1:22534910-22559426 GCA_036023395.1 Myiotriccus ornatus | reverse complement strand
CTAAAGAAACCTTTTTTTTAATGCTAAGATCTTCCCCAGAGAGAACCAACTATAAACCCAGATAATTTGAAATTGGGCTCTCAGCTGCTCGGAAATGTCTTGAAGCTTTGTTTTCTCTTTCTTACCAATCCTCTTGTAAGATTTCTGGTAACTTTATCTTAGAATTACTTTAGCTAAAAAACCCAACAAGATAACTTTAGTTATCACAGTGAGTGATGTAACAAAACCTTTAATCAATATTTGAAAATCTTGCCAATGCTTTTGATTTTTAATGTAGTGGAAAAATAACTTTCTAGGTACCACTTTTATGGAGCTAGCAAACATATTCAATTAAGTAACAGTAGGAACAGAAGTGCTCTAACGAATACCCTCTGAATTACTAGTGAAGTTCAAGTCCACAAAAATGCAGAACCACTTTGTTTTGCAGAACTCTCATTTTATCATGCTTCTTAATTTAATCAAGCACTCTAACCTTTTGCAAATAAAGAAGGGATTAAAAAAAAAGAAGAAATTGCCAGAAATGAAGCAAAGGCTTATAAATGTTTTAAAGGAGAAAGAGAGGAGATTGTTGTTAGAAAATATTCTAGACTTGTAGATTAGCTTGAGATGAGACTCAGTCTTAGAGGAACAGAGAGGAGGAAACAAAGATGGGATGATGGTGATTAAATGAGATTGGAGAAAAAGACACAAAAAAAAGTCAGGAAAAAATTTGATTTGATTTACTGAAAAACAGTAAGAAAGTGAGTGATAAAAAACCAAAGTTATATGATTTAGTAGCAGTTTATGTTTAATCATGAATGTGAAAGAAGACAACTATAGGAATGGTGTGAATTGTGGTATTCTCTGTCATTAGGTGGAATCTTAAAGATTGTTGAATTTTTTTGACATTTGGAATTTCAGTTTTTTTACTGAGGGAGAAATAGAATGCCGAGCGGTAGATGTTTTTTATTTATTTATTTTCCTGTGCAAATAAGGGGAGATTGTAACTATTCTGATTGTGAAATGTGCAAAATGATATTAAATACTGTTCTGAAAACACTAAGGTTTTTAGTGTTGTTACTACTTTTCTTTTTCATATTAGTAAAATTCTTGTGTTATTAAAACTAACTCTTGTAACTTGACATGTATTTTATTATTAAGTTGTGAATATGTGTGAAAAGTTAAATATGGTATGCGAAGAGAATAGAGTATATATACTGTTTTGAGTGATTTAGTAACTAGATTGCTTCTAGCTCTGTTCTCTCTCTAAACATATCTTTCATATGCAGATAAATGGCTTCTACTTAAAGGGCTAAAACATTTTTAGTAGATTGTCAGAATTGTAGTCTTCATACTGCATCACTTATAGAACCCCTTTGGAGCCATATTAAAACTAGTGCACACGGTGTGCCCCAGTTAATGGAAGAGCTAAGACTTGCTGAGTTATTTTGTGTAATTCTGAATTGCTGACCAAAATCATTAATTTAGATTGTAGATCTACAATACAGAGATCCAGCTCAGTTTTTTTAGTACGACTTCTCTGTCTCCAAATAGGTTATGGACGTTTTAATTACTTAAAGTAGCCATTTATTCTATGAACAGTGAAAAGTTTGTTATGTTGGCAGCTGCAAGTTTCCCAACTTTTGCTTCTGTTTAAGCATTTTCTTAGTGTATATTGAATGCTTAGACTCTTTCCTGTTTTTACACAGCAATTTTTTAATTGGAAAAGACACAACACTTAGGCCTAAGAGATAAGAAAATAAAGTCAATGAATTTATGGTTATTCAAGTACTGGTTTGAAAGGCAGCAATTATAATGCTATGATGTTTCAAAATCAATATACAGAATAAATGTTTTATTTATTGTGTGTATACTTGCTACCAATTTAATAGTAAGGATTTATATATGAAGGATGATTATTAGTAGAAAAGTAGGCAGAGTAGCTAAGAAAAATTATTTTCAGGCAACTAGCTTATTTGTGGCTGAAGTGGATCTGACACAATGAATAGTTCAGGTATCATACTCTATATATGGCATGGTGTGCTGCTGTTAGTCTTGTTTCTGGACTATGCAAAAGTAGAGTGATTTTTCTTCCTGGTACAGAGAAATTTGTGGGAAATTTGTTGTACTAAATTAGTGCCTCAGAGAAGGACCTGATAAAAAAGAGCAGTCATTTGATTTCCTCCGAAGATCACAGGTGAAGAGAAACTAGAGATGCTGAATGAAATACCTGTTACCTAATGAAAACAAAGTTAAAGATGGACAGGAACTTGGGTTCAACAGATTAGAAAATTTCCTTGGAGGTGTCAGTTCGCTCAGAACATTTTACTACAAATGTCTGCTGTTGAAGCAGGTGCAGGTAGAGCTAGAATGGACAAGAAACTTCCTAACTGAAGTATTAGAACTCTAGGGCTGTAACAGTGGATATGTTCAGTGTAAATACAGAACTAAAACTGAACTACATCATGAGATGTGTTCAAACTGGTGTGCTAACTACCAAACATGCAGCAGGGACTCAAAAGCAGCATCTTTGTCAAGTGAAAGACAGGCCATTCCTTTGAGGCTTTTTTTCTCAGTTTTCATTCCACCTGATTCTGTGGAAAAAGACATGTTTCCAGGAAACAACCATCTATGTTTCAGGCTGAATTATGCATGTAGGTTATTTTTTTTTCCTTCTACTGTTGTTCTTAACTATCACTTTTCACTTGAGAGCAAGTACTCCATTGGGCTGGTGTGTTATGCCTCGGGGAGTGTGGTAGACTCGCTGCCTCTCGCTTTTCAGTCACAGGAGTGCACAGTTCAGCTTCATTATCTATTTTACCTCTGTTATTTTGTATTAAAGCTACATACCTTCCCCATTCAAGATGAGCAGTCCCACTAACATGACATTTAAACTGGCTGTTTGGGGCTTAAAATTTTCTAGGTAGGGTTAATAAAAATTTCCGTTGTCTGACATTTGTGATACTAGTAATTTGTTGAAAACCCATGGTGAATAAAAACTAAGCCAATAGTAAAGCCAACTACAATGGAGGCTTTCTGCTTACTAAGGTATTTAGCTCCTGGAAATTTTTGCATGATTTCATGTGGGATTTTAAAATTCATTTTATGAGATAAATTACTCCATTAGTTTTACAATAGGTAGCTATTATTTTATGCTCATCTAATGCTGTGATACCATATGGCAGTGGAGATGTGTAAGCCTCTAAATACTTTACATTTATTTTTGTCTTTTTGTAGTAAATCGTATTTCTGGGAAGCACCACCTTTAATGGAGCTACTACGATCATATTTAGATACTGTCCTTACTTTCCAAACTAGTTTTTGAAAAATCTGTGCGTAGTTCGTGTCTAGAAAATTTTGTGTTTTAAAACCTTGTCATGCAAAAATAGTGTCTGTTCTTCCAGACAGTCAGTGTTTCTTGGACAAGGAATGTCCTAAATGAGGGCTATTGATGGTTTCGGTTTTTTTTAATATATGTTAGCTTTATGATAGAAAAGAGAGAAAATTGCATTTTATTTTTTGTTTTTTCTTCTTGCAGAAGCATCTTTGTTGATGGTCTTCTGCAAAAATGCAGTTTTTATATGCATCAAGGATTGAAAAAAGGCCGGTTCTGGATTTGAGTGTTTCTATGAAGTGTTAATTTACATCCAAAGTAACTTTTACTTTAAATTTGTATCTAAGATGAATTTGTTTTTCTAAAGTTGACTTACACGTTGTAGAAATTAACTTGTCAGATTTGGAATGAGATTTTTTGTCCTCAAAGGGATAATTCTTATTTAAATATGACTTTTGAGGTTTTTTTTTTTTCCAGCTTCTATATTATGTTAGTAGCAACTACACTTTATTGTAACTGACACATTGCATCAACAGTGTCCCAAAAGCCCCTTTCTGTCTTTGCGGTGCAGACCCCAAAAAATTAACCTTCTGTGTCGATGGCCAGCCGTGAATGCCAGCTTTATGACTCTCAAACATACCTGCTGTGTAAAGGTTAAATTAGGTAACATAAAACGTTTTGTGTCATGCTGATTAATTGAAAGATAGCAACTGATTAAGTCACTACACTGAAGTCAGAAATTCCATACCTTCTGTACTGCTTGACAATGAATTCTTAACAAATAATGTGATACAGCAGCTTTCTACTGGCCAATTTTGTATGTACAAAAAGCTTGGATAGATTTTCTGATAAAATAAGTATGCTAAGAGATAATTCTTCATCAAAAGCACAAGTCATGTAGAAATAAAGAACTTCTAGGCTTTTAAACTGCATTAAACTGATTTAATACTTTTATATCTTCTGTAAGAATAGATCTTTGCCTTACCATGACGTTGATACAATCTGTGTGCTTGGGAAACTGTGAATAAACAGGTTTTGTGACATGTTTGAATTACTGCTTACCTGAGCAAAGTGAGAAAATGTCGAGGGAAGAAAAACTTCCTAGTATAATAAAAAATGAAATAAAAGCAAGTTTAGGTATAGTCTTCTGTTCCAGTGGATTATCAAAACTGTGTATTCATAAAACAGTAGGAATGATAGATGTAATCTTGGTTATGTTTGTTTTGTCACGTGGAGTTACATTACAGAAGCAGGAATGTTTAATTTGTAGTCATTTTAATAGAACACAGAACTCTGTAACTACTGCCATTAGCCACAACTAAAGAAGAAAAGAGTAATCTTTCTTTTAAAGTAATGTAATAATGTGATAGTTTCTTGTCGTGTTGCCAAATACATGACTTTCCAGTTTTTGTTTTGCTGAAAAGTTTGTGAGACATCTTGATAATTATCATTGCTTATCTTGGTCACTTGCAACTTCTAGCCATGCTAATGATGTTTACATTTTTGTTCCAATACCTATTTTTATGCTTCATTTCTATGAAAACTGAGATAACATCTTCTTATGTGAGCAGAGGAATACTCATTTTTTATGTACTTTTTCTTTGCAACGTATTGTCTCGTTTTAAATATTTAAATGTTCTGAATTTAATATTCTGTGAAAAATAAATTGCTTCTATATGATTATTTTTAAAAGCGAATAGAAGTGTATTGATTTGAAAATAAAATTTCACCAGTCTCTTCCAACCACCTATTTTTCATTTAAAAAAAATTAAAAAAAATTAGAACCTACTCTTCACTTAGCACTTCTCTTTTTTTGTGTCATCTTATTCTTACCAAGTAGGTTAGAATTAGAAACCATTGACAGTAGCAGTTTTGGATTTAATTTGTGACATTGTATTACAGAATGTAGTATAACTACGTAAGGAAGACTTATGCAAGCTGTATTCATCAAAAATTGGGGAAGGAAAATGGGTATGTTTAATCCAATTTAAGCAATCAGAGCATCCTAGGCAGAATCTAAATTTATATTTAGGTGGTTGCAATCTAATTAGGTACATGAGAAAATAAAAAAGCAATTATCATTATTGCAATAATGACACGAAAAAAACCCGCCACGTGTTTTATGCTCATTTCAGTATGACTGTGTCAACTGTTAAGTCTAAACCATCTTTTTTTTCATATTGGGCTGAGTAACCAAGTTCTGGCAATACGGACTAATGAAGAGCTCTATGGAAGAAATGTTCCTTACTGGCTGCTGCTCTTATGTGCTGGATCGGTAAGAGGTTCACATTCCTAGTTCCCAGTAGTTGCAAGACATCTGAATTAACTTGTCGTGGAACAAGAAACAAACTTTTTTCTGTATGAAACTTTTCTCTGCTGCTTGTCTAAAGATGGTTTTTCTGGTAAGTACAAATAATTTTGAGACATACTAATTAGTTACAAGAGAACAAAATAAAAGGTGTAATAGAAAGTACTGCTTGTTTTAGTCAAGTTTTGAGCTGTTCTTTGCAATTTTCATCAGTAATGAGGTAAGCAGAGTGAGAAGAAACACGTGACTCTAAAAGTGATAGCTGTGAAAACTGGGGTAAATCTGTAAAAATGGAGTATGATAAAAAAATTAGTAATTGACTATATAACCTCTTTTTCTAGTTTTTTAAAAATGTTCAGGCATCATATTTTTATTTTTGGACAACACCTGCTCTGAGATCTGATTTTGCTTTCTATATCTTTGTAAGGAACTTTGTGTTCTGAATATCAGTACATGAAAAGAAAGTGAAAAATAATGGTCTTTTTCTGTACTTAAACACATGCCAGTCTTTCTGAAAAATCTGATGCAACATTAGAGCATTGAGAATTTGGCATGTGCCTGTAGCATCCAGCTGCTTAAGTTCCTCACATCTTGCTGTTTGAGAAGTCAATTTATTTTTTACAGAACTTATGTTCTTATACAGATAAATTTGAGACTGTCACAAAATGAGACACAGTAATCAATTTAAACTCAGCAGTTGCCTGCTATTAATTGCCATTTACACACATTTAAATGCAAAGCTCATGATAGCTCTGATTCACAAAATGTTAAAGATATTTTTAATATGGAAAAAAGTTTTGAACTCTGTATGTGGCAATAAGAATTTGTATTCCTGCTCAGGTAGGCATCTTACAGTTTTTTAAAGCTTTCCCCTCAACACAGGCTCATTGTTGTGTCTTTGAAAGCTGACCAAGCAGATACTTCTGGATTTGCAGATAGTGTGTATATTGAATACTGAGTGTAGAGCAATGAATTGTATTAAAATGAGGTAATTCAAACAAAACATGGTCTTTAATGTGTTTTGATTTATGTTTATCCTTTGATAACATTATCTGATAATAATGATAGATTCTCTGGCTCTCTGAGTTCTTGCTTTGTGCTACCATTATTCACAGAAGGCCCGTACAGTTCCTACCTATATAATCTCATATTTGGAGATGTCACTGTGATGTCCTCGTATACTTTGTAGTTAACTTCTATTCTGTAATTAGTTTATGGAAATTTGTGCATTTTTTTTTAGCACAAAGAAAGAATTTCAGAAAACATGATAAATAGAAAGCAACTTGACCCAACTCTTTAGTTGCCCATTATCAAGGTAAAATATTACCTATTATGAACTTTATATATATATATATGTGTGTGTATGTATATATATTGTATCTATTAGTATTAAGACTTAAATGTCAAATTTATATAGTGCTCAGATCATAAAGTCTGACTTTCCTTGGTTTGTCCAGAACTACACTGTAAACAAGGCCAGTGAAATTTTCTTCAGACATTTTCAAAAGGTATCAGGATACTGGATCCAAATAAAAACTGTGTGAACCACAATTAATAATTGCTTCTTATGTTTAGATTTTAAATGCACAATATGTTCTTATTTTGTAACAAAATAGAAGGTAGAAACATGAATAATTCAAATTATTCAAATTTTAAATAAAGCAGTTTTACCAGTCATTGAACCAGTGATTTATTTCAGAGACTGCTTGATGATGCTTGCAGCAGTGTCTGGACAGATTCTGGTGATTCCATGCAGACAGTTAAAAAGTAGTAATGAGATGTTGCCAAAGTAAAAACATTGTAGTGTAAGTATAAAGCCTTTTCAGAGAAAATAGTCTGAGAAAAGTTATTATCTTATGCTCTGAAAAATGAAAAGTGCAATTTCAGATGAACTCAAGAAGAGTAATTTGACCAAAGAAACTTGATTAATTTAATAAAAACATTCAAGGACCAGGAGTCTATAATCAGTCAGGCATTTATACATTGACATTTATTGCCATTCAATAGCACATAAGTATTGATGGTGTCAGCAAGTAGTATATTGCATTTACATCACTAGGAGTAAGTGGAATTTTTCAGATACTTGAGACCAAACCAAACTTCCTCAAACAAATGCTTCTGTCTCTTCACTGCTTTTTCTCTTGATTGTATCAGCTGGTCTAGGAAAGAGGTAAGATGTTACCTCTTTCTTAAAACCTTGTGTCATATCCTTCAACCACAATAGCATTACTTCCATGGTTTTGTTTTTAGCATCTAAAAAGGTTTGAAGGAAAAAGGAAGGAAAAATCTTCAAAAGCATATCCTTGGAAAAATATGCCTTAATGTAAAAGAAGTAAATCCATGTGGAACGCTTTCTGCCTTTTCTCCATTCGATTTAAAAGCCTAATTCCTTTCTCCTCAGCCTAGGTGTGAGCATGTGAACATCTGGGTGAGTCCTTTTAGTTCAGTGCCTTGCTGAAGCGGGAGGAATGGTTCTGTGTGAGCCTCTTGATGTTCAACAAAGCCAAGTGCAAGTTGCTGTGCTTAGGTGGGGAAACGACCAGGCAATGTGCTCTCAGAGCCCAGAAAGCCAAAAGTATTATGGGCTGCCTCAAACAAAGTACAGCCAGCGGGTCGAGGGAGGTGATTCAGTAAAGTTCCAGTTTCAAATTTATAGTACTTATTAATTTGTGGGCTGAGTATGAACTCATTTTGATATGTAAGAAACTAGCAATTATAGAATAAACTGTAGTGGCAGAAAAATATCTGAGCAGAAGAATGGGCATGGTAAAGGAATAGACAGCAAATAGTGGGAAAACTCGTGTATACCAGGATTTTCTGGGCTAACATGCTCTGTTAATTCAAGAGAACATATCCAGGAACTCAGTTACAATTATGTTCCAGGTGGTTGCATGTAACTTTCCAGTTTACCCAATTTATTCTTATTCATTTATTTTTAGATGAACCTGGTCCATAATGAGGGTAAACTGATTATCTTCTGTAGATGCAAATCTAACTAATATCTTCACAAGCCTCCTGTAATTTTGTTTGCTGTTTTCAAGTTGCATCTTGAGGGAAATATGTTATTTAATTCTCCCTTGTTACTATATGCTGCAATGAATTATGCAAGTAGGCTTTATTCCCATTATTTTCAAAAAGCTTTTAAACAATGCATCTCCTAAAACTTACCATAAATCTGTATTGTTATAAGTTGAATTTAGAAAGTTTCTATTTATCAACTGCTTTGCAGCAAGGGATTACAAGGGCTTCAATTTTATATATTTGTTTGTTTGTTTGAATATTTTTTTATAGCTGCCATTTCTTATTTTTTTTTTAATCAAATTTTGGGATTTTGTTTGTTACTTGAAATCTCAGAAATCCCAGCGTGATGTCCAAACATCAAAAGAAAACAGTTTCTCAAATGGATGAAACTATATTAATGCTCAAATGGCTTTAAGAAGTTGAGTTAAGCTAAAAGGAGGGATGATGGGCAGTGACAAAATGCATTGTCTAGATACTGCATGTGCAGGTTCAGTTGCCTGAGCAGAATGTTAGGACTAGAAGGTCAGAATGGTTGCTCTTGGCTAGTGACAATTAAAATCTAAGGAAAGGTTTATCACACAAAATTGTAGGATTTTCTTTAATTACTAAAATGCATTTCAGCAGATTAGATGAAAAATGCTGAGTATTCAGTTATGTTTCTACCAGGAAATTATGGAAGAATTTGTTTTGGAATAGAATCATTCTTTGGATACTTTCATGCTTTGAAAGTGGTTTGTAGCTGTCTGTTTTCTAAATGCTTCCATCCTCTGCCAGTTTTTTAACGATCTTGGAGATCTTGGACCTTAAACACCCGTCTCATAAAGAGCAGGGGTCTCCTAAATCTTTTTCTTCTTTTCATAATGTGATGTATCTCAAGATCTGAAGTAACTCAGATGAATCTGTAGGGTGAGCAGATAAGTCAAATTTTCTTTATAAGCACAAACCGAATTTTAAGCATTTCAAGTAGAAAGTTTTTTAATGAGGTGAGGACACGTTTTGAATGTGTGGATGATGAAAGAAAAATGAATAAAATGCTGATGATTTAGCTTCTTCTTTGTTGCTGACTTCTTTGTAGCTTAAAGGCTATATAAGAGTAACTATTGTTATTCTGCAGTATGTCAATAATGCCTTGAATGAAGTTAATTGCAACTGTATGTCTTTATAAGTGGATGAAGTTTGCTATATTAATATAGAAAGTACCTACCAAACTTTGGGTAATTCTAAAACACTGGGTATCTTAAAAACTATTTTTACAATACAGGTGCTATGACAGTAGACCCTTAGGGGTGTATATAGTGCTGTGATGATTTTACTTGTCACAAGTAGCACTTACTCCTTTTTCCAGTTAGTGCCCTTATCACAGGCATCTTCCTTGTCACTTAAATACATGTGTGCTGAGATTTTTGTAATAAAACCAATGATATCTAATTTTTTTTTACCATTAAGCTCACTGAAAAATAAACATTTTCTTTAGAAATATATTCAAGAAGGACATAATTCTACTATTTTAATGTGCATATAAATACATTCCTTTTATGTATATTTGTGTGTGTGTGCATACAAAGGATGTATCTATTTTACATGTAAGCTAATGTTCTATACATTTGCTATTGAAAAACCAGGTTTGTATCTGGGTCATTAAAATGCAAAAATGATTTTGAGACTTTTAAGGGCTGATGATAGTTTTAGATCTTTCGATATAATGACAAGTATTAGTAGGTTTCTTTATCTTTCCTTTTTGTTTTTTTCTAAACATTCTTAAGTAGCTTTACTGCCAATAAAGGAAGACTGGTTATTTTATCACCAAGGTAGAAGACTGAGAAAATCATTGTTTTGGGGAAAGGCTGACAGAACCTTAACTATAGCAGGAGCTAGCAGGTGTCACTATAAAAAAATAGTGATTGAGAATGGTGGCTATAAATAGATGAGCCATTTTAGTCATTTGCCTTTGAAAGCAGTTTAATAATTCCATGCTGAGCCCCCTTTCAACAAATTTAATGAAAATCAGCATGATGTTGTGGCAGTTACTATTGGATTCTTTTACCATCTTCTTGTGTTTCATGGTGTGAGAGATTAAAATAGCATCTAATAAACTACATTAGCAGTTCTATGTTTCTTATCTGAGGCCCAATTGCATACAATTCCTTCTCCTCTGGAGGGTGCCCCTGTTTTTCAGTTCATTGTTACCATGCCTAGGAACTAAAAATTCCTAAATAGCAATTTTGTGGCTTTATTCCCTATTCATTATGGTTGACAGAGTAGAGCTACTCTGAGGCATTCTGAGCAGAAAGTAATGATTTGATTTGCAGCCTACTGTGAAAATTTATTAATCTGAATGGACCCTTCTGAAATTCTACTCTATGAACTAAGAATAACAGATGCCTGTATGAATGCTGTTATGTATTGGTTTCCATACATATAAGGCAGACCAATATTGTAAGCTTAGAAATCACTCTTATACAAATATGAATCACTTAGAAGTATTTTTTTCTCTTGTATTTGTTTTTGCATTTCTGGTCAGGAATCAAACTGTGTGTTTATTACAGTGCTTGAGGAATTGTGCAGTTTTGAGGGGGTTTAATACAGGGTTCAGTTGCTGGGAACTATCTAAAAATTATTTTTACACTTTGTGGTTTCCAGTAAGTTTGCACAGCATAAGCACAAAGAATGGTGACTGCATTTTTTTAGAAACTATTTTAGAAGTAGTGTTTGTGTTTTCTTGTGAAGCAAGAAAATTCTTCACAATCCTACTGTTGGACCAGCAGAAGAGATTTCAATTCTTCTTGGATTCAAGACACAGTGTCTATAGAGAGCTCTAATGATCTCAGTCTTTTTAAGTTTGGGAACTCCGGTTGCTGTTTAAACATAAAAAAGAAAAAGTTAGCTATAGTGGAAGGTGATTTAGTTGAATATTTAAACTATGTGGGTATAAAATATATAGGCAACGTATTTTTAAATTGGATGCTTCTTCTCTCACAAACAATAAAAGTTAACTAACCTGAAGCTTATATGCCTCAGGCTTGACCAGGAGAGATGTCTGGGAGGTGCATGGACTTGCTGCTTTCCAACAGCAATACAGGTAGTTATAAAAATAATTCCGTCCTGTTTACTGCCTAAGTACAGGAAGTCTTATTTCTTGATTTATTTATTTTACATATCAGTTCATGATTCCTTTTTCAGCAATAGTATGGTCGTATTTTCCTGCAAAAAAGTATGGTCTCAAAGCTTTCCTGATCCTCTGGATTTCTACACTGAGACTGATTTCTCCAAAATCATGTTCTGCCCTTTCAGCCAGGTCTCCAAAATGGTCTCGAGTCCTGCAGGCCTTGGCATTAGTCGATCTGTTAATTTTGCTGAGTTTTTGGGGCTGAACTGGAACAGATATTTTATGGTGGTCTCTTGCAACCAATGGGTCTTCACAGAATCTTTGGATGTAAAATTAATCCATCTAGAGGTTTCGCTTACTGCAACATGTACATAAAATATCACTGATCAACCATATTTCCTTCAATTTTCTACATGATATCAGCCTCCAGTTCCCTTGAATTCTCCCCAGTCCCAGCACAGACCTTTGACTTTCTCATTTGTGGTGTATTTCTCATTAATTTTTGCCAGATTAATTTTTTGTAATCAGCTTGTTGTTCCAGGTACTTCCATAAAACAAATTTTTTGCAAAAGCAGCATATGTTTTTTAAAATTGTGAATTCAGTGAAATAAATTCCTCTAAGTGGGTGCTATAGTGTAGCATGTGCAAATGCATCTGTGGCAGTAACAATCCATTAAAGGGCACTGCTTCTATATAATTTTTCACTAATACACAATCAACATTGTTCATGGAAAAAATTGCCTTTATATTTTTTGCCCCTTAAAGACTAGAGAAAATGATTAATACTTCCTTATGAAATTTCCTGTTCATTTATGCTGGTTGCATGTTTGAGAAATACTGTATTGAGTAATTATTTTGAAATGAATGTGAAATTTTATTAAACTAGGCACAAAATTGTGAACTGTAGAATATTTTATGAAAAATATTTGTCCTTGCAAACAAAATAAACCAGCCTCCGCCCCACCCCCCACTCCCCCCAAAATTATAGATGATAAGAAAGAGCTTTGGGAGAGTATAAAGACTTCTAAAAGCCATTGAAAAGAAATGCAGCACATCATAGATGTCTCTGCTTTTCAGAAGATGCTTTCAAATACAGACTTGTCTCCTCTCTTTTTTTTTTTTTTCCCCTGAACTAAGAGTTTGCATATCTATTGCTAAATCAGATGTAGTTTTTAGTTCAAGTAAGAATGAGTTTGACAGCCTTCGTGTCACCACTGATGTGATTTTAGGGTTACCAACTTAAAACTGAACAAAACAAAAAGGCAAAGATGGTGATGCTGATGACAAAAATTTTATTGGCAACTGTAATTGTCAATTATCTTTTGCATGAGGGTAATGCTGAAACTTCCATTGACTTCAACAGGCCATGGGTTTTGTTAAAAAACCCAATTAAAATATTATGAACATTGCTGAAGACTTTACATTTCTTTCTCATCTGATAAAATAGGGAGTGTCTTGCTACTCATAGAGAGAGTCAAGGGAAGAAAGACTATGAACCTTGCTGAGGGTTGTATTACGGGAGAAATGAAAGCTTAATTGTATGTGGAGTACCAGCAGCATAGAATGTAAGTGTGGTGGAGCTGCTGGTTGGTAGTTTCAGAAAGATGCAGGGAAAAATAGTGCTGATTTATTTTATGTTAATATAAAGGCTCTTTGGGAAATAAGATGCATATTGCCATGTTATATGAAGAACATGCCTCATAGTAGTTTTAAGTATTTTCTTAGTAGTGACAGTAAGTGTGAAATCAAACACAGATGTTGAGGTTTATGAGTGGTTTGGAAGTGAAAAAGTTTATGCAAGGTATTATTCAGGATAGCAATTAAGTGTTCTGCCCGAAAAAATAATATGCCCAGGTGTATGTCAGACTAAACTGGCCAATCTTCATGTAACCACAAATTCGAATGATATCAAGGCAAGTCTAGCTGAGCATTCTCTAGCTGGAAAGCTGACTTCTAATTTCTTTCATTTTTAAGCAAGTAGTGGAAATGGTTGGAAATGGAAGGTCTGAAGGGCATCCAGTGACCAAATCAATGGAAGCTTTCTTTATCTCTCTTCAAAGTAGGAAGATTTCAGAATCTGTTCTGTTTTTACTTGATAAACTCATTGAAATAAAGAAATACCAGGGGTTTTATGTTTTAGACCTAATTTTCCAGTGCATGCTAGATATATATTGTCTGTTTCATTTATTATTGTTTTTGTTTAAAAGAAGGCAGATTATTGCAAGCCTAGAGTACTGGCCTAGTGGTATATCTCTGGGGTGCAATATATATTACATCTTCACCATTAATAAGTGATTGATTTTGAAGCTGGTTTTTGATATTGATGGATTTGATGCACTGATTTCTTGGTCTGATTTACTGAATGTTGGAATCTTTGTTTCACACCAGATGCAGGGGAGCATAAATCAACTCAGAGAGATGTCATTAAAGCTTCAGAACTTGAGTAACTATGAACAAATCATCTGAGTCTACAGAGACTGTTGTTGTGCATTGCAAAGATTTTTGCCACTTGAAACTTGAATATTTTGTATCACAAATAATTTGAAATTAGCTTTAATCAAAATGTGTCTTCTATACATTTCTCTATGTGTGTTGTTTCCCCCCTACCTCCTTGTCCCCCATTTCTTATCAGATGGTAAAACAGGCCAGGGTGTACGCGTTCAAAGAACAGCTTTGGCCCTGTTTCTACCTGCAGGGCAAAAGTGCATTTATTTCATAATATAAATATCTTTGAAACATTGCAGATTTACTCTGAAGTTGATATTTATATAACACAATTTCAAGGAACATTTCGTAATTAATTTTTCTTTAAGTGAGTAACACCAAATTTAAATGTTCTCTTTTGCTAGATACTTAGCAACTATCAAGATGTAGATGTGTATGACTTGGTCAGCACAAGCGAATTAGATTCAGATGTTCCACGTTTTGATTATTTCTTGAGGAAGCAATGGTGATACTAAAAACCTTTTCTTCCCACCTAAGATATCTTGGGTGCCCATGTTCAATTTTTGGCATCAGTGATGCTGCAGGGATGGCCTCTGTGAGGAGTGACCAGGCACAGCTGGTTCTAGCTGTCTCTGCAAGGGACCCACCACAGGGCACAGGTGAGCTGCAGAGGGAACCTGCTATGGACTGACTGCAGCCGTCAGTCCCCATCACCCTGCACCACTTGGGATGGGAGGCAGTAGAGGAGATGGGAATGGAGTGATATTGAGCCTGGGAAAACCTGGGGGTTGAGAGAAGGCACTGATTTGATCTTTGTTTGTCAGCACAAAGGTCTATTTTAATTAGCAGCAAATTAAATTAGTTGCCCACAGGTCAAGTCTACTTTGCTTGTGGCAGTAACTGGCAAATGATCTCTCCCTGACTTAATCTCAACGCATGATTTTTTCTCATGGTGTTTGTTTTTTGATGGTTTTTTTTGGGTTTTGTTTGTCTGTTTTTTGTTGTTTGTTTGTTTTGGGTTTTCTTTTTTCCATATTATTTTCTCCCTCTGTCCTGTTGAAGAGGGGAAGTGCGAGAGCAGCTGGGTGGGTGTCTGGCAGCTGGCCAAAGTCAACGCTCCATAGAAAGTTATCACTGAAAGCAATACTTAACCTGCGGAGAGCTTCGTTCTGTTGTCTTTAAACTTAAGATGGCTAGCTCATCAAAAAGTCAGATCTTAAAATATTGTGTTATCAGTTCTTCCAGAATCTTCTTTATAGTGTCTGAAAAGCCTGCAAACTATTTACTGCTAACTGTATGCTTAGCTTTTTTAAATGTCGAAATGCTGGATTGTGAATAGTTTTGGTCCCATTTGGCTTAAAAGCGTGTTTTAAAACCTATTAAAATCCATGGAAGTCATGGCATTGATTCAAATCAGATTTATGTCAGGGTCTGAGATGTTTACTTGACGTTGCATGAGAAACTTTCGTAACTTCTTTTTTTAAAAAAAATTTTGCTATGATTCTCTAAGTAATTAATATATATTTGTAAAAGATTTTTGTTATTTGATGAGCATCACTGTACAGTTAGTAGTTTATTATTACTACTTATTAGTAATTATTAATAACATAACAACAACAATAACAACCTCCACTGCCATTATAGTTTACTCCTTTTTTACAGAAATGGATGTTTTTTCTTGCAAATTGAATTTAGAAACAAAGGTTTTTAAGTATCCTAAACCTTCTGATATCTGTATTTTCATTTGCATGAGCCTGCGTCTAAATCCTGATTTTTCACTGATTACTAAGTCACTTTGTAATACTTCTTGTCTAAGGTAGAGGAGGAAAAAAGTGTAATACTATGACATACTCTTCACTTTAATAGTTCTCATTGCAAATGAGAAATTGTTTCAGTTCTGTGATTTGGTTTTCTGCAAAAGAAAGGATAACTGAAGAGTTAACACTATGTATTATCAATACAAGCAAAATACAAAGCAAATCTTTGCACTTTGTTAATGAAAAAAAAAGGATAAAGATAATTGAGATAATTGTCTTTGAAATAAGATTATGTATTTGAATCAGAAATGTCGATTTTTCAATGAAGCCATAACATTTAAATAAAAGTGCATGCTGCGATGTAAAAATACCATAAAATTGCTTTTATAGGACTATACAAAGGCAAATAACAACTTATTGTTATATAATAAACTTACTGTTATTTACGTGTATGAAAAAGATTGAGTCTCTTTAATATGTTTACTTTTGGCCTTTGCATTTTCACAGTATGTGATTCAAACAAAATATTCTAAAGTAGCTTCCTTTTGAGTATGTTTTTCACAACTGCTTTTCGTAGTTTGCATTTTCTACAGTGAAAAATGTAGTTAATTAAATTTTTATTTCTTTGTTTCAATTCAATGCATTTTGAAGAGTAAAATTTACAAAGACTCTGTAATAAGTGAAGAGCATCTCCCTGTTCATGTCCCCATGCCCAGATATTGGTGCTGACTCCTTCTGAAAATAGAGCTACTTGGTGTGTATCTAATGGCCTAGAGTAATGACAAAGCAGGGAAAAACATTTTGTCTATCTAAAGAAAATGTTTCTTTCCTTTTAGAAATGTTCTTAAAACATTACAACATTAAAACCATAAATGACAAACTACAAATTAATCACGATGATATGATATTTGACAATAGGAAACAGAGTACCTCTAAGAAGAATTAGGGTAGATGTGTATTTTGATGATATATGGCTTACATAAAGACTTTTCAAAGACTAACATATGCTATTTATTAAACTAAAGAACCAAATGGTACAGAGAACTTTCACATTTTTTAGAAGTGCATGTATCAGCTGCCTACCCATGTGCATCAGTACTTTAATCTGTATAATGACATTCAGAGTTCTATTAAACTGTGTTATGGTTTTGTAACTTAGATAGGAATTGAGCCACTGACATATAACATTTTCTTGCACCTTCCAAATAATAAAATATTACTTTTATAGATTTTGAAATTAAGTAGCCATTGTTTGATGAACTCTGAATGTTTGATGGAATTGACAGTATTTGTGCTTTTTACTTAGGTGTTCTAAATATTATAGTAATTTTTTTTCTATTTCTTTTTGATGTATTAAGCTATAGATTGAAAATGACTGTGATAGAGACATTAAAAAGTTATGCAATAAATAATGCAAAAGACAATTTAGTTTAATCCTTCAAAAGACGTGGTGAAATTCATAAGTAACTTTTTAGTATGACAGTTCCTCAATAATATTAATGAATGATATGGTCCTGTATAAGGTGCCTCATCATTTTATGTCTTATATAGAGATTAGTAAAATTGCATTATCTTCTGAATCAAATTGAATTACAATTACATGACAGTCCTTATGCATTTAGATATTTGAAATTGATTTGAAAACTACATAGGAATATAATTATATTTTTAAAGGATCTTTCACTGAAGAATTTCTGTTCCTTAATAATTATTACACATCATGAATATTCCAGTCAACCTATTGTGTCTGTTGCCCAGTGAAAGTAGACAGCAAAATCAAAATATGGAAGGTAACTAGGAACCATCAGCCACCTACAATATGAACAGAAAATCTCTTTTTGGTTATTCAAATAATGAAAGGTGAGATGCTTGGTGTTCAGATGAATAAGGATTTGTCAGCTTCCAGCTCTGCTGTGTATTGAGCAAATAAGGAGAATAAAACATAGAAACATATGGGCCTGAGATAAAAGAGCCATTTAACTTCTGTGTTTTGATGCTTTCTTGTCTTGGTTCTCCTGGCATGTGGTGTGTCTACAGATGTTTCAAAACCAGTACACCAAAAGGCATGGCACAGGGACTAAGGATACTTCATTTTTTATTGTAATGTAGTCACTTAGGAGCTCATCAAATAATCTGTATGGGCTATGTAGCGAGTCCTCAGTGGGGAGCATTCCATTTCTATTGTCAAAAATTGTTAGTCATCTTGCTTATCAAACCCTGGAGAAGAGGGAAGTATTTTGTTTGTGCATAACCTTTATCTAAGGATTTTGAAGGTTTCAAAAATGGCAGACTCTGTGGAAAGTGCATTTCTGAAATGAATTCTTAGGACTTGAAATACAAATCAGCAACCGTTAACCTCATTTTACAAAGTATGGTTTGGCCATTTACAATAAATGTAAAGGTGCACCTCTGAAACTTTCAGATGTAAAAGCATTAAAACTGTATTTGTTTATGTAATCTTAGTCCCAGTTCCACTACAGTGGAAGAAATCAGCTGCTTTATATGAGGTCACATTTCACTTGTATTTATTTATCACCCATTTATTTATTTATAGTGTCAATATTATTATTTTATAATGACTTAGATGTTACATTTTGGTATGCCGTTTCAAAAATTTACAACCATTAACTCTTTTCCCAAGGAATAGCTTTACTTATGTTTTATGGAAAGAGAACAAGCCTATTCACTGGAGTGGGGATTGGAGCCTATGTGTCCCTGTCTCTGAAGTCAGTGCTGGAACTGCCAGGCTTAATGTGTATCCATTAAGATGAACTGAGATAAACTTTGCAGCTCCTCTTCATGAGTTAGGAAGAATGAGTGCAAGAGACTCAAGGCAGGCTGTGTAGTTTTGAAAAGCAGAAGTCTATGGCCCAGAAAGTCCCAACAGTCAGAACTGTCTCCCCAAAGCTATAAAAAGACAATGTCTGAGACCAGCAGTGGACTTTGTCTGAGTTGAAGCTTGAAGACACCATCCGCCTTAAAAAAACCCTCAAATTCCAAAGGACTGTTTGGTCAACAGATCACTTGGGACTCAAGTAAGACTGTGTTAGGTGTGCGTGTAGGTAGGGATTGGATGCTCTGCATAAAAACCAAATCAACTGTGCCTTTATTTCTCAATAGCTACTAAAAACTGTGTTTGGAACACTGTGTAATGGCCTTAAGAGATGCAACTGAAATCAGCTTCTTACCAGAATAATTATAGCTTATTACTTGCAAGCAAATGCAACATCAGATTCTTCTTTGACAACTGGTAATGTCCTAAGCACAGAATGTTGAGTGAAAACGAAAGGAGGTAGACAGTGAGGGTTGTATGAGTCTATCTCTTTGTTTCCTAACCTTTTGGTAAAACTTTTTGAAGACAAAACATAATACATGAAGTAGGATCAAACACCTTCCTAGAAACATCGCTCTGGTACAGACTCTACCAAATTTTCTGTATATGAATTCAGAGCAGAAGGAATTGCTCAGTTACCTCTTTTGGAACACAGGAATGCCTGCCCGAGTACTATATTTGGGTCCAAGACTGATTTGTACTTGATGGAAAAACACAAATCCCAATTCTGAAATTGAAATTAGTGGAAAGGTTGGTTTCTAAATGTTCTCTGTGGATTATTAGGGGCTTGTCATGAGATTGGGAGTGTTTTTGCTTGTTCTTGTTTCCTTGAGGGAAGCCTGAATGAATGTCTGAAATTCTAATGAAGAATGGATCCCCAGTTTGCACCAGTTGCCTTTCTTTTGCACTTGAGGATTTTTTCAGGCCATCATTTTCCTCCACAGCCTGTGGAGAGAGAGAGCATAGGTAGTATAAACTCAAAGTAACCATAATTACATTGGCAACATCACACAGGAAGAGAAGATCTAAGTGCTTCTAGCTCTGTTCATTCTAAGTCAGGAGCTTTTATATTGACAGAACATCCAGATGGCACATTCACAGATATTCTTTTATCCAGTAACATTTGAGCTCTTTTTTTTCTGGGACAGAAGCATTTATACTTGTTTGAGGAGATAATAATCCATTCTGCTGAAGCCCAGTAGATCTAATACAAAGCATTATGTGCCATTACTTTGAACAAGCAGAAGTACTTTCACTTGAGGTAAAAAAGACTGGCCTGTTTGCTATTTCTGTTATGTACCTTTTATTATGCACCTCTGTAATTAGCTCATAAATAGAATTTTAAAGACCTTCTAAAAAAATTAATAAACTGTTGCATGCTTTATATAGTAGGCATTTATGTGTTGTGCTTTGTAGTTGTATCTGAACGTCTCCATGAGATTCCAAATGATGTTAGCTAACTGACTGGCTGTTTAAGTGAAATGCCTGGTTTAACAAAATCCTTTCATTACAGTTCTCCGCAGACAAGGAATTTTCACTTCATATCTCTTGTAACCCAGGGAGAGTTGGTGAAGAAAAGTTACGCTAAGTCAGTTGCAGATGAGATCATTAATACCTTTCAATCAAGTGATTGCTTTTGTCTTGTTAGCTGAGTTTGTTAAGAAAAAGCATTATTCAGGCAATTTCTACTCTCATGTATATCTGTAGCTAGCCAAGAAGTATTTTCCCTCACTTTACTTCTTTCAAACAATATACAATCTAGAATAACAATGGTAAAAAAAACCCCAAAACTTCAAGATAAGAGAGTTTCCAGGAGAGTTTCCAAGTTTTTCTTTTGGTATTTCTGTTTTTTTTTTTTTTTTTTTTTTAGTCTTGACAATACTCATAACCTCTACCAGAAAAATTCCTAAGCAGTAAAAAAAATCACAGATGCAAACCAGATTCTTTCAAATACTACAATTCTAGCTTGTAATAGAGGAAAAGCACCTCATGCTTATCCAAAAATCATATACTGGTTAACAACAATATTGATTAATATTTTTTTTAAACTGTATTGAGGTTATAACATTTCGAGAAATGTAAATGGTAGCAAAAATAAAATAAATTAGAAAAAACTCCACTATTTCATCTGAAATGATAATGGTGAAATATCATGCTGAAGTACAGCAAGTAATTTTGAGTTATGTTGCTGGCTGGTATATTCTGAACTAAGAAATTTTAAATTCTCATACATGGAGCTTAACATTTTTCATGGAATTTTAGAGAAGATAGGTGAAAATATTTCTTTTTTAATCCTTCACAGAATATTTAGTACATAAATAATGATCTGCCTCATTTCATTAATGTACTGCAACAGGTGTTTGTTTTATAAAGAAATAGAACCCCTGCTTTAGGAAACACTATGCCTGTTGCTTTGCTAAGCATCTGTGATCTGTGTTGAAGGCCTTGGTTAGTGAATATACCTTCGGCTCATATTAAAAGTAGCTCAGGCATTTTTGGCATAATGCAGTGTGGTGTTAGATGTCTCCAGCTCTAGGCAAACTACACGGAATAGGTCAACATTATGCAGAGAATTTGGCTCAGGTGCCAAGAGTCTCGCTTATTACAAATTTTCATTATGTTCTGTGCAGATGTGACTAACCTGACTCTAGGTCAGGAGCTGTATTATATGACATCCAACTGGGAATCTGTTTACTATCATCCACTGCTTGGTGCATATTGCACTTCTTCAAACGAAAAGAGGTCATAGTTTGTGGTGAGTGAAATTGTGTTGAGCAGTTAACACACTGGAGTTTGGAGTACCATTAAGAGGCACTCTTCATGTGACCTGTTAAGAGTCCGAGTACCAAGTGTGTCAGACCAGGCAGTAAAGTAAATTACCTTTCCTCTGAAGTGATCTAGGAAATTGCCATTTACCGCTCTAGAAACAAGCAATAGTTGCAGCTCAGAACACACACACACATATATATATATACACTTTGTAAAAGCTGACAAACCCATTATGTTTTGCTTTAAGCAATATAAATCTTGGTGTTAAAAATGGGAGCATTTTTTAATATGTAATATTCCATTCTTCTGAGTGTTCTTTGGTCTCCTTAGAGGTTTCCCTTCCCATATAATTTTTTTTAATTGAAATGGGGAATATTTCCTTTTGCTGCTGTCTTCTTTTTAGGTGAGAATTCTCCTTATTTCTTCTGTTCTGTCAACACTTGATTTTTCTCTACTAGTCTTTTTGATTTGGCTCTGGTACTTTGTCCTGCTTTTGAGAGTGTAGTTTGTAAATTTGTCTGAGGTGATATTAAAAGGGTTTATGGTGAGAATGGTATTTTACTTCTACTAGAGATAGTGCATTATGTAGTTGGCTTCATCAGCTGAAATTCAGTTTATTTCATGATTTTGTTTCTACCTGTTTAATTTCCCGTATATTAGACTCTCCATGGCTGCATGATTGCTGGCACTAGTGAAGGGAAGAGATAGAAACAAGTATGATCAGGGAATGATGTGGAGGAAAGAGTAGCTTTACTTACCAGTGATATAGACAACCTCCACCATTGGTAATGCTCCAGAAATTGTTCAGTCTAGAATGTGATTACTGCTGCTGTTCTCATGAAAGAATGCTTTATGCAGCTGCTAATTATTTTTTGTGGAAGCACTGAGGATAGAAGGCACCTCTGGAGATTAACTAGCCCAGCCCCCTTCTGTTCAAACCTGGGTCAACTAAATCAGGTTGTGCAGAACCATCTACAGTTGTGTGTTGAATATGTCTGAGGATGGAGACTTTGCAACTACTTTGGGCAGTCTGTGTTTGGCTACTCTCACAGTAAGACAAAAACATCCCAAAGTTGAAAGCAAACCAAACAAAAAACCTCCAACAACCAATCACTCCCCACCAAAAAAAACCCAAACCAAAGCAACCCCCCTGCCATTTCTTATATTTAAATGGAATTTCCTGTATTTTAATATATGCCTATTGCTTCTTTTTGTCACTTTATACCACTGGGAAGAGTCTGGCACTATCTCTTTTACTCCTCCATATCAGATATTTATATACTGTGATTAAGACCCCTTTGAGTCTTTTATTCTCCAGGCTGAACAACCTCAGCTCTCAGCCTCTTCTTATATGACAGATGCCCCAGTCCCTTAATCATCTTTATGCCAACTCTTTTCTTTCTGTCAAACTGCTTTCCAGACATTTAGTCCCCAGTCTGTCCTGGTGCACGAGGTTATTCCTCCCCATGTGCAGGACTTTGCATTCCTGTTGCTGAAGTTCAGTTGGTTCCTGTCAACACTTTTCCCCGGCTTGTCCAGGTCCTTCTGAATGGCAGCATGGCTGTCAGGGTATATCAGATGTATATACTTCTCCTCCTAATTCTGTGTTGTCTGCAGGCTTGCTGAAGGTGCACTGTGTCCCATCTTCCATGTTGTTAATGGAGGATGTTAAACCCTGTTGATCCTTTATTGATACTAGGGAATCCCAGTAGAGACTGTCCTCCAGCTGGACTTTGGGATGCTCACCACAACCTTTTGAGCCTGGCAGTTCAGCCAATTTTCCATCTTTGATGACCAGTGTATTCACAGATATGAAAGCACTACTTACTGCCTTAATGTAAAAAAAGGAGGCCTGCCCATTCACAGGTGTGCAGAGATCATTTGGCAAGTGCCTCACTGGAATCCATTTACTGATATGAACATTATACATGTCTCACGTGAAAATACTAATGGGAATCTCTTTTGCCTTGGAGGTTTGTCAAGGAGTTGTGTTATTGGTATGCCCTTTAGGTTTTGAATTCTTTTATCGTTTCTCTGATTGATCTCTGTCATTAAGCACTCAGATGCTGGAATATCTGAACTGTGAGACAACTGTCATCTAGTCAGAGAAAGATTGTGTCATTTCAGAGAACATCTGCTCTCAGAAAGGATATATATAGACAGAGGATTATTGTACACACAACGTAAATTTCAAACTTATTCCTGTAGATTTAGTAAAAATATGTTTGATTGTATTTTTACAGCTGATAACTGTGGCATACAGGCAGAGAAAGATAGCTTTTCTTCTTTGAAGCTGTAAAGAGGTTCTGCAGCTGAAGAGTCCAGATGATATTTGTTTAATGTTTTTGTTCATTCCCTTTGTTTGTTGCTCAAAATGGTAATTTTCTGGATCATAGCAGTGGTTACTGTGGAAGCTTGTAATGTCAGAAACATGGAGTTAAGCCTTTGTGTTAGAGTAAGGGCCAATATAAAATTAAAGGGGAAGATTTACTTAAAAAAAACCCCAGTAAAAATAAAGATTTCATTACACACATACAACAAAAGGAAACAAAAATGTGAAGTAAAAAAAGTTGCAGTTAAATGCAAGTTTTAATGTCTACAGGGAAACTGGATTTTAAACTGTTAGATTTTGGTGTATAAAACATCAAATATCAGTCTAGAGTTATTATCATCATTATTCATACTTAGGTTGCTTTTATGTTGATTAAATTATTAATAGGGAAGCACAGCACTAAGAGTTTAACATGATGAAAGGGTAAGTGCTTTTGCTTCACTGAAATTATTGGATCTGAATTAAGTGGGTTTATCCTTTAAAATAAATACAACTCCCAAACAAGAATGAACTGTTCAGTTAAATGCTATGAAATCAATAGAGAAAGCATATGTACTTCATAGAATCATAGAATAGATTGGGTTGGAAAAGACCTCCAAGATCATCAAGTCCAACCCCTGATCCAACTCCAA
>JAYRBT010000139.1:22506115-22534810 GCA_036023395.1 Myiotriccus ornatus | reverse complement strand
TCTGATCCCTTGTCCATCCTGTAGCTGCTGTGTGATTGCACTCAGGATGATCTGCTCCATAACTCTGCCTGGCACCGAGGTCAGGCTGACAGGCCTGTAGTTACCAGGGTCAGCCTTGCAGCCTTTTTTATGGATTGGGGTGATATATAAATTTTACAGCTTTTAAAAATGTCAGATTTAGAAAAGTAAGGATGATCAAACTTGTCTTCCTGCTTTCTTTATTTCAGCAGTGTATATCAAGGCATAGACTCTGTCTTGGTACTAGCCTATATGTGCAGATCTCTCTATGTTAACTCATTCTGGGTCCCAGGTTAGGTACTTTGTTAGGTACTTTATTAAGCCTGAGGGGAAAAGAGAGGTGCTTACTGGTCAGATCTATGGATCTTTGTCTCATCTGTCAGACCTTATTGTCTTCTAGGCCACTGCAAAATATATTTTCTTTCAAGGGCTTGTCCTCCACCATAGTTGAAGATGCACAGTTTTTTTCTATTCTGTTCCTGGGGATTTCCCCTTGCCTGTAATTAATTACTTTGAACTCTGCCCCAAGGGAGAAATTTACCAAACTGCCCCATCTCTTAGTGTTGCAGTCTGTTTGACCACACACCTAAAATAAAACGAGACTAGAGAGCTGCCTATAAAAAGCCTTTGGCTTTTCTCTGTTGTTCAGTCATATCACTTCCCTGAGACCCTCCCTTAAGTGGAAGTCAGTGGCTCTCTAGAGTCATCCTTGAAAATGGTCCTTCATGCTTTTCCTCTTGTCTTGCCAGTTAATATTTGAAAAAATGTTTTGACAAGCTTAAATGAACCAAATGTTGATTTAGTTTATAAGACGTACAGCTAGGAAATAGATGCTAAGAACCAAACACAGATCCAGACTGTTAGTTTTGATCTCACCTTTCCTGGTACCACAAAAGATAAGTACTTTTTATTCTTTAATCACAGGTCCTCTTTTGTCAGTTTATTGATACTAATTAGGTCAAAGTTAGTCCAGGATAATGTGCATTTCATATTTGTCTCCTTCTCTGGGGAGCACTTCTTTTTTTGTGCTTGTTTCGGTAATTATTTAGGAAAATGGGAGTGTGCAATTAGCAGGTTTCATCATGAAAAGTGATATCAAGTAAGTATAGTGAATTTTCCTTCATAGCTTCACAAATGATTTTACAGGAATGACTTGAAAATCATTGCATTAGCAGTTTATCATGAGAAGTATTTTATCTTTTGTTCTGTACATGTCTTGTACAGCACAGAATAGGTGGTAGATACTGAGTGGGACAGACAAAAAGAAGTACTACACTACAATAAAATCTGTCTTTGATACAGAGAAAAATATACTGAATCTTTGGCAAAATATATTTCTAGAGACAGTCCTAGAATAAGTTACTGTAGGTAACAAATAGAATTTATCTTTAAAATTAATTGAACATATCACACAGAGCTAGTTTTGTTCGCTTTTTTATTCAGTGACTACAAGGAGTAGCTTTGATATAAAAGTCAGTATTCTGTGAAAACTAATTATTTTTTCTTTTTGCTTGTTGGATTGTAATAGTGTGCATTCAGAAACACTAAAAAGTTTTTTAAATAGTTCAGTTCTTTGATTATTTTATTGTGTGCATCCAGAAGGTTTTACTAGGTTTTTTGGTAAGCTAATTAAAATCAGCCTTTTGTTAGAGAAAATTTCTTTTGTACTAAACTATAGTCTTATTTAAAATCATGTTGGTTTTCCTCTTCTGGTTTTCTGTATTTACAGTACTGGGAAAAAAAAAAAAAAATTAATCAGTTGGGATGGTTTAACCCCAGCCAGCAAGTACCATGCAGCCACTACCTCACTCCCCCTCAGTGGGATGGGGGAGTGAATTGGAAAACCAAAGTGGAAAAACTTATGTGTTGAGATAAAGATATTTTCATAGGTAAAGCAAAAGCTGCATACACAAGCGAAGCAAAACAAGGAATTCATTCACCACTTCTCATGGGCAGGCAGGTGTTCAGCCATGCCCAGGAAAGTAGGGCTCTATCGTGCGTGACGGTTATTTGGGAAGACAAAAGCCATTTCTCTGAATGTGTCCCATTCCTTCTTCCCCCCTCTTTATATGCTGATCCTGACCTTCTATGGTATGGAATGTCCCATTGGCCAGTTTAGGTCACCGGTCCTGGCCATTCTGTCTTCTGGCTTTTTGTGCAGCTTCTTGCTGGCAGAGCAGGAGACACTGAAAAGTCCTTGGCTTAGGTAAACCCTACTTATCAACAGCTTAAACATCAGTGTGTTTTCAACATTATTATTGTAATTCTCACTCCAAAAACCACATCGCTCTACCAGCTATTAAGAAGAAAATGATCTCTGCCCAGATGAAACCAAGACATCAGTTCAATTTGACTGTGTGTCTAAAATATCTTTGAAACTACGTTTAGTATTAAAACAACGATTAATGTAATATACTCACAGAATTACATGTTATAGTACAATACATCAAAATTACCTTGATTCCTTTGTAGGTTTGGTTCTTCCATTTTTCGTATGCTAGTAGAACTAGTAGAAGAAAGAGCTTAATCTGCCATCTTATTTGTTGCCCACAAATTAAAAGATTCTTGTTTATAATATGTTTATATCCTTAGGATATTTCTGTATACAACTGTTAGGTTCCTTATAACTACAAACCCACTTGTAATGTCTGTTGCTTTTATGTTTTTGTAGGGTCCGTGCTAAGAGAGAGTAACCGGTGTAAAAGTAAGCAGCATTTAAATATTTAAAAAATTACTCTTTAAAAAGCAGTTTTAAGCTCAAGATTTATTGCACTTATTTATTGAGAAGCAATCACACAAAAGGAAGTCAGAGAAAAAAATTATTTTATCATTCAAATGGTGATATTTTTTGACATGAAATGAAAATGGAAAAATCTGTGCTGTCAATTGCAAAAAAAAAAAAAAGAGATTGCAGGTGTTAACAGAAAAGCATTACATCTATAATTTGCACTTACTCTAAAATGCTGTAGAAAAAATTGCTAGAAATAGTAACACACTTTCTGGTAAAATATTTTTTCCTTTAACGTAGTTTAAGGTCTTTGGCTAAGTTTGTGTTTGTTCTTTGTCAACATGCTCCCTCTACTTCCTCTATGTGTTCAATTAAAACACAAGTGTTTCAAAATACATTTCTACTGTGATCATGAATGTTGGTAGTGGATAGAGTTAAAAGCTTCTAGTGCCTCACTGTAGTAAAGGGTACAGTGCAAATTCTCTCCTTACTAGAGAAAAATCAACAAAACACAGAGGTTTTATGAATTCCTAGCTACAAAAATAACTTCAATTGGAGTGTTCACTTATTAGACATCAAATAAGTCAACCATGAAATATGAAGCTATAGGAAACAGGGTAACATTAATTCTGTTGCTTATGGAACGATTTATCTTTGTAATATGTTGAAATAATTTGTCCACGAAGTACTAAAATATGAAATTGAAGAATATAAATTAGAAGAAGGGAAAACTGAAGAGAAGGAAAATTATTCAAAATCATGTGCAAATGGAACATATATGTAAGAATTATGTTTACTTTCAAAAATTTTTATTTGCTTTTGAATTATTACTTATTCCTAACTTTCAGTGTAAAAATACTGTAATGAAAATGGATCTCAGGTTATTGGCCTGTTTTCCAAGAGCTGGAGGTCATAAATATTGCATTCCAAGTTTTGTATAGTAAAGTATTCTCAACATTTCATTTTGATGTATAATGATGATCTGCTCCCATTTCCAGTAGCATCACATCTGCTGAATATCCTGAACATTTGCTGTTGCACTGTAGTTTAGAATACTTCAAAAGCACAAAAACTTGAGGTAAGTCTGCTGATCATCTCTCGTTTGGTCACTTTGATTCAGAGCATAGTATATGATCAGAGTACTGGAATACTTTACATACTTTCTGAAAGAAACCCTAAACTTGCAAGTATTCTTCAGGTAACAAAGAACAATCTGTTCACAGTCCTGGGTTAGAACTAGTACTAAAACTGTGACAAGTCTTAAAAAGAAGATCCTTGTTTGTGGCACTTGAGCAATTTTTTCCTATTAGAAAGGTCTCTGAAACATTTCTGCATTCTTAAGTAAGCATCTACATGGGTCTATCCTTTTCACTATCATTGGGTGATTGTATAAAAAAAGTTACACAGCTGTTTTTTCTGAGGCTGTAAAAAACAGTAGAAGGTAATTTTACGTTGTTTCATGATCTAATAGATAATAGAGGAAAGTTGCTTTGACGTTTTTCCCAGCAGTGCATTTGAAGTAGAGAGAGAAATGAGTGGACAGAGGGATTAGTGCATCTACAACTTGAAGGAATGTTATGGGCTTTCCCTGTGAACATGTGAACAGGTTCCAAGTCTCGCTGCTTTTAACAAGAGCAATGGCTTTTTACTCATAGCTGTAGGAGTCTGCTTGGTAAAAGCCATTTGAACACAACCCAGAAAAATGACTTTGAAAGGTCCTTGACTAGAGTATATTCTGGGAAGCCCTGACCTTCCCGTGTTGAGCTCTAGGCTGATAGACAGAGCCTTGGCTGTGTAGAGAAGGTGTTGGTGGCTGGTTTTCTGGAGCTGAGGGTGTAGTCTGAGTGGGTCAAGGACAGCCTGGGTGTGGGCTATTGGAAGGGCAGTGAATTGCTGTGAAATTACCTGAAGAGGAATGTGGCTGTAGAAGCTTGAGGGTCTGCGTCAGCAAATTGTTGGGCTTCTTAAGCTGTGAGAAGGTAGGGATGAGAAAGAAACAGTGGAATACCAGTACAATTAAAGGAGTATCTAATTCTCAGCTCATCAGCTGTGCTGAGTGAGTCAGGGACAAATATTGTTTTCTCTTCTGAGTCCCAGGCCACAGCTGCATTTTGGATCTACACATGCAATTCCACTGCTGCAACAAATTGCAGTGAAGGAAAAGGCAGCTGTAAATTCAGCCCAATTCTCTGTCTCTCAGCTGATGACTAAGAAGATATAAGCTACTGAATTATCAGTAACAAAATAGTATAGAAATATTCTTGCACTATTAACACTAGGTTGGATTGTTGACAGTGGCTGAGAAGGCAGATTTGCATGTAAATCATTACAGAACTGTTACTTCAGGTGGTCTTGTTTATTGTAAACCCTTCATTCAAATATTGACCCAGTCCTTTTCTATTTACTTGATAAAGTCTAATTGGAGCACAGCATGGAGTGGTACAGCTGTACTGTATTCTGTTCTTTGTTTGTACATTGTTTAAACATCAGTTAAGTAGTGCCTTAAGAATAAGAAGAAAGATAAATCTTTACATTTGGAAAGATACTTTACCAGATGAATGAGTGTAAACAACTTACCCGTTTCTTTTGAATGAGGAAGCTTTTATCTACCTGTCCCAAATTTTGAGTTTTTAGGAGTCTGCAGAGCTAAGTAAACAAAACATGGTTAAGGAGGGTGATGCTAATTTTGGAAGAGCATGCTTATGGAGTTTTCCCTAAAGCAATATAAAAGCAATCAGTTGATGATAAACCATTTTGAAATAATGAGGCTTTTGAGTGTAATCACGTAATCAGGAATTCTATGAGTCTCTGGCTGTTAGAGCAAAGTGCCAGCAATGTATTATAAAATGAACCAATCCAACAGGACGAATAAAGCTGAAAATTCATAACAAGATTATTATTGTAGTCTATTGTCTAATATTTATGAAGATAATTTAGTACTCACATAAGCTCTTCAAAGAGCATTAGAACTTCTAAAATAGCTGCAGTGTCAACAATCCACTTAAAAAGCTTGAATTTTCCCAATATTATGGAAGTGGCAAGACAGTGTTATTTACTTATTATGCATATTGAGCGCATTTCAGGCTGTGAAAGCACTGGTTTTGTCTCTATGGTAGTACAGAAATCACAATTTTCAGGTTGTAAGTTATATTGAGTATTACAAGCTGTTGTCTTGAGTTTAGAAAATATATTTTTCTGAATTCTTGGATTTTTCTTCAACTGCTTTCACTGGTTATTGGCTTGAAGGACCTAAAAATGTGGGTGACTATCCCTTTTGTGGGAAACTAAGCAGTACTTAGAAAGTGTTGTTCTTGACCCTTGGTGCTTGTGGAAATGTAATGGAGCAAATCTTCACTCACACTGCTCCAAAGACCTCAGCTGCTATCTTCCTTTTGCATCATAGTAGTTCTGAGAAGAGTTTCAAGGTTTTTCCAGGTCATATATGAGCAAACATGCAAAGAATGGGTAAAGACCTACCACAAAAGCCTGTAAAAACATCTAAGCCTGCCTTTTTTTTTTTTTTTTCATGATTTTGAAAATGATAATATCATGGAAAAATTAAGGTAGAAGGGACCTTCTACGAGCCATCTAATTCCCCTCTCACTCCAAACCATAGTTACCTTCACAGTTGGATTGAATTTCACAGGACTCTGTTGGGTTCTGAAAATCAGTCCTTTTCCTGATGCAGCTGAATATACCGTTAACCTTCATTGCTGTAAGAGTGCACTCTTGACAAAAACTACTTTATCTTCTACCCACATTGTCAAATCCACTGCTAGAGTCAGTCCGTGTCTTAGAAATTCATACGCATGCCACAAATCATATAGGTGATATGACTCTAAAAGTCATCTAAGAAAGATGCCATTGTGTGCCATTTGCTTTTCCAAGTGTTCTGCAGAAATTTTAAATTTTAAATCTGGTGCATGATCTGCTAATCCTACTTGAATCTGTGATATGAGAAATAAAAAGAGTAGCATCACAAATTCAGATATTTTTCATACCAGGAAAAAGTTAACACACACTCAACATAACAATATTTTGCTTTCCCTTGTTCTTGCTCCTCTCACATAAGGCACTAACAATTTCCTTGGTGTGGTTATTATGTGTTTTTTTTCTTTTTTTTTTTTCTTTTTCCTCTTCTTTTTCTTTCGTTATATTTGAGTCCTTTTTTTTTTTTTTTAATTTTTTTTTTTGCCTTTTACATACTCTGCAGTGATCTTATGCTGGATAAGTATGCCTTATTATTCTTCTTTTAGGCTGGTCTTGAGTTTATCACAGAGTTACAGAATATTCTCAGTTGGAAGGGACCCACGAGGATTATCAAGTCCAACTCTTAAGTGAATGGTCCCTACAGGGATCAAACCAGGGACCTTGACATTATTGCCACCGTGCTCTATCACCCCTATATGTCAAATGCCACTGCTGCTGCTTCTACTAATTGAGGGTGATTCTTTTGTACCTGGGATGTTTTTTTTTAAAGCTGCTGCTCGGTGTTGCTGCTCCTGCTGTCTTTGTTGCTGCAGCCACCAGCAAGCAAAGCTCTAGTTGTCTTTACCATTTCTGAGGTGGATCACACTTGGGTCTGCTGGGTGGGATCTGCATTCACTAGGGAACAGAACCCACTGCATGGCTACGTCCATGAGGACCCTTATGCCCTCTAAACAGTTCTTTTAATACTGCAAAGAGCAGAGACTTTCTTCTTATGTCTGAAGCCCATCAAGCAGTCGCTTGTTTAAGAGGTTAGAAAGTCAGTGTTTTCTCCCAAGTGGTGTATTTTTTTATTTCTTGTAGGTAGTCTTCTTTTTATTAGGGATAAAGTATGTATATTTACTGAACAAAACTTACGTTTAAGCAAATGCTTTATATCGCACATGAAGACCAAAGTCTCGGTAAGAACTGTTCCATTATTTATAAATGCTGCTCAGTAAACAGGATATGCTTTTAGGAGAAAGGACTCTAGGGAGAAATTGGAATGGGAAATGTAATGCTCCAGAATGTGATAGGAGACAGTCTCAGCACGTCTGAAGAGCTTTAAGACTGAGATTGATCTGCAGCTGTGCTGAGATGTAGATACTAATTTTAGTCATATCAATTTTAAGTGGGTATTTTTATTTTGTGTTGATAATGTTAATTTTCTACACGGAGGTGTTATTAAGCAAAGTAAATTGCAAACTTTGCTTTGGAATTCACACATTACAGTCTTTTGCTGCTCATCTGTCAGTTCAAAGAACGACTTTTTCTTTTGCTGAAGGATTTAATAGGGTTTTTTAAAGACAAACCACAAAGATAAAAACAAAATAAAAAAGATAAAAATAAAATAAAATTGACCCCACCAAATTAACTATTAAAGTTAGTATGAAACTTGTTTAGTTGGAATATCCCAGAATCACAGAATATTCTGAGTTGAAAGGGACCCACAAGGATCATAGAGCATGTGGCTCTCAACCTACATAGTGTGAATAACTGTTAAGGTGAAAAAAACTCTGTTTTAAGATTATTTTAATTTCTCACTTGATTTTAATATGTTTTTTAGCATCTGCAATCAAATAAAGCAATGTAAGGATAAAAATTGTGGGTTTTTTTGATGGGGCTGGGGAAAAGAGAAAAGCTTTGGATAGTGTTTCAAGTGAATTGTTTTTATGATAAAAATATCTATACCTGTAAATGATATCATTCCACTTTCTGAGTGTAGTAGTCAAGAAATTGCACTAGCAAGAAAATGGTGTAATAGCATTTATGTTTACAGCAAAATTTTATCCATTGTTTAGAAATTCCCCTAATTTAAATATTGACGAGGAGTGCTATGTATAATGATGTAGGAACAATTTCTTCATAATAGGATTCACAGTGATTGCTCATAGGAAAATATCTTTTGTTGACTTGTAAGTTGCTGCTAATCCATGGCTGAGCTGAAACCTTTCCCAGAGGCAGGTACCTTTGAAAAATGGCACTCTGCAAGGAGAAGCAGATCTAAGTTTCAATTTTCGGAGGCATGGAGGGGAGGAGCTAAGGATATGCAATAGGAGATCTGGGGAGTAAGAAAATACCTTGTCCCAGGGCAACTCCTGATATTTACAGTTGCTGCTGTGACCTCTGCCAAAGTATTGTTGAACTCTGCTACCACTGATAATGATAACCGGGCACTTTTGTTGGCAACAATTTCCCACTGTGTTCCCCAGAGGAAGATAATTCATGGCATTAAGGATGTGGAGCTAGCCTAAGTCGAGGACTAATTTCAGGTTTTGAGTGTGTAATGCTATAATGGGAATGGATTTGAAAAATCCTTTGAGTTTCTAAAATCTGGACCAGAGGCATTCTGAGCTGAGTATGAAAAATGAAAAATCTCATTGATGGAGGGATACTAATTATTCTGTCTTTAGAGATTTCAGTTAGCAACTATGGTATTTGTAAGCATTCCATCTGGAATGTGAAGATTGTTTTCCAGTTATAATGGTAGTCATAATTGTGAAAATATAAATTTGAAATGCAGTCAACATCAGAAACTCAAATAAGTAATAAAAGTTGTATTCATATAATGTAAAATGATGTGATTAATTTCTCTATTAAATCTGTAAGCTCTTTCCATACTTCTGTATTTCTTTTAAAAGTAGCTCCTATCAAAAAGAATTCATATGAAAGGAAATTAAAAAACCCCATGTTTGTCTGAGATACAGGAACTGAAGTAGTAATACTTGGGAAGTATTTTTGTTTAGAATTTTTTTAAATGGTTGGATAACAATGATCATAACAGTTGTCCTTAAGTGTATTAAAAAGACACCATAAAGGGAAAAAAAGATAAGATTTCATCTGTAACAGCTTTTATGCTATACTGAAGTTGGAAACGTTTTTCCTTAAGCTTTGAACATGTCAGTGGAAACAATTTATTTTTCAAATTAAAAGGAACAGAGAAGGAGATAATTAAGGAGTCCAGGAAAGGAAATTAAGATCTTCCATTTCACAGAACTGGAGCCAAATAATAGATATTAAAGAGCAGGTTTGAGGGGCTCAATTAATTTGATTCAATCAACTTAAAATGATCATGGCATGGTTTTAAAATTGCTGAAAATACTTTAAAAAATAGTATCAGAATGGGACAGACCATGGAATACCAGCATAGTATGAATGTGTAGTACCTGTTTTCCCGAAAGGAATCTTCAGAGTGTTACTCATTAGTAAGTATAATTTTAATACCTTCTCAAATATTCCTAAAGTAATAGGACAGTAATTTTCAAGAACATAAAAATATATGCTAATGTATTAGTAATGAGGGTTAAACAAGAGGAAATTGTTCCAAGTTACTGTGCCTGGCATTAAAATACTGATGTTTGCCTGCAATTGGTAGCTGCAGTATTTGTGACCCACCTCATATTCAGCAGGTGGAACTGAGCAGCAGTGTTTGTTTTTTGTATATGGTAAAGATCAGTATTTGAATGCTGTACTTTATGATTTAATTTAAATTTTTAAAAGGTAGAAAATGGAAAAGATTTCTATGGCTTATCCTAACTTTGGTAAGATACTGAAATAGTTCTTGGAGAGTTCCCAGAGAGATACTGTTGAAATATAGATTAGATGTGCCTAATCCAAATTAGAAACATAAATTGCTAAAATGGACAAATAATATTGCTCTCATTTTTTGCCAGATCTGAAGAACTGAGATTAGTTGTGGAATAATCTGCTAAAATTTACAGTTCAGATTTTCTTCTATCCTCCTTTTCCTCAGATATTTTCCTTTCAACACTTTCTTCTCCAAAAATACTCTCATTATACTTCAGGCAGGGTGGGGATGAATTCAGTTCAAGAGCTGCCTCATGTAGAATTTAGCTGTTGAGAACTCAATTTGAACAAGTCTTATTTGACTGGTACTGAAATATTAACATTGTTGAAATCAAGGACAAAATCACAGTTTCTTTCACTGGAAACTCTTAGCACAAAAGAACTTCATAGTGAAATATCTGGACAGCGTTACTCTTTTCGTAATAGTTGTCCAAACTAAAAATGTTCCGATTTTCAAGTGGCATAAGCATTTATACTTGCATAGGATGTTCCTTAGGTTTATTCTGAAATCAATAATTATTTTGAAGTCTGTGGAATGGCTACCCTGGATTAATATCAGGCCATCCATTCTTTTTCACCAACTTGGAAATTTTCCAGACACCTTGGGTGCATTACGAAATTTTAAATAACATTTCAGATTGAAAAATTCTAACTTGTAATAGATGTCACATTTGAATTAAACAGCAAATGAAGAGTGAAGAGCCTATTCTGTATGATACTACCTACCAGATTTTTTATGCACCTCTCAATATGGCAAATTCTCTTCTAGTGGTATGTAGAGACCTAAACAATAAAACCAATGTTGATCAACTGTTGTTTATTGATATTTTATAAATGTGTTACAAAGATACAAAAATTAAGAGGAAAGTCACAAGTGTTGTTCAGGTTCTGGAGGCATTTTCTCAAGCGTATTACCTTTCTCCTCATGGCTGTATTGGAAGGAATAATCTCATTTATTAATGAGATTACAGCCCTGTTTTTTAGTGTTGTAAAAGAGGACTTAATGTCTGCCTGTGAAAATAACTACACTGAGTATTGTATATTGTGATTGTGAGCTATACCAGTAGATCTTGAGATATGAATACTTTTATTCCAGAAAACAGTACTCATGTTTTCCCACTTTGAGCTACTGCTGCACTGAGAAGGAAGGTGTGTGTAGAACAGGTTGTGTATCTACAGCCTGGCTCATCACAGGACATGCCAGGCACACAGCATGCCAGGCAAGAGAAGTAAACGCACCAGCTCAGTGTGTTTTTCATAGAGTGGAAGAGCCAATAGACCTTTGTTACTTCAGGTGTTATTTTCTAAGTTTTTCCGAAGAAAGCATTCAAAACAAGTAAGACAAAACTGTAACTTTTTCTGTATTTTCAGAAAAAATGGAGTTGCAGGTAATGATCCTGCTCTTACCTCCTTCCCTGATCAGCAGCCGGTGACACAATCTAATGCTTTTCTTAAATTTTACAAGTATTGGTTAGTTCTCCTAATGTTAGCTGTTTATTTGCACTGTGTTTTACTTCTGATACAATTCTAACAAAAGACTGCTATTTCTTTTTTTACTCAAATTAAAAGTAATGGGGCAAAACAGCTATTAAAAGACATTATCCAGCTCCAGTGGCTTAAAAAATTAGTTTTTCTCCAACATATTACGAGGCGATGTGAAATATAGGTATGCAGGTTCATGTATTAGTAATGGACATATGCATATGCTTAATTTTAATTTGCTTTTCTATTTCAGTATGTTCTTTATGAAAGAATAAAATTCAAAATGTGCATTATTACCAGGTTCCTGATCAGTGTTTTTACAGTGTTTTGCACTTAAGCTAAGTAGGATGCATTCATGCTAAGAGACCATAGAACTCTTACCTTGATTCAATTGTAGATGGTTCTGGTGAAGGGTTTTCTTAAGTTTGCATCTTACTAATACTTATTCAAACATTTCTGACCATGTTTTCTGGCACCTGTATTAGAGCCATCTTATTATAAGTCGATTGGCTTGACTTCTATTTTTTTCCTTACCATTGAGCATTAAAAAAAAAAAAAATTAAAATACTGTGGAAGGCATTCAGAGGCTGATGAGTGTAGATATTGTGAGTGTAATAAGCATTATTGAAAGTTAGTGTAGTCTGAACTGTTGTCAGTCTTAGAAATTTAATTTCTTTGGTAACCTTGAAACCGCAAGAAAATATCACTACGTTAAGATTTGCTCTGTGGAACACTGACAGCATGGATGATCAGCAGATTTGATCTTATTTAATAATTCAGATGCTTTTCATAACCTCTTTCATGAAATGCTGTTCACTGTTCATGAAAGCAAATGTTAACTAATCTGCTCAATGAAATAAAAGCCAATAAAACTGGTATGGAAAAAAGGTAATGCTTTTTCCTGGTCCCATAATTATTGAAAAGCTATGAGATCAATTCTCAAGCTCATATTCCAGTCATCTTGGCCACAGGAAGGCCAAACTAATTTCTGATGTTCAGGGATGTTGTTCAAGGGTTTATACTAGTTAAGGGCAACGTAAACTGAATATTCAGTACAGTGTATTGTTACTTCTTGCTGTATTTTGTATTGCTGCAGAATAAAAGCTGCTAGAAATATCTGGATACAGTTGTGCAAAATGAAGCTTTAAATGAGCTGAAAAATGATCACACTAGGTAATAGCAAAATGAAATGCCCCACCCTTTCATCTTTCCTAAAATTTAGAAGAAAATAGGTACAAAATAATAAAGTAACTGGAAAAAATGGTGTGAACTGCACTATTTCAAAGGAACATCCTTCTATTATTTTAATATGTGTTGTTAGATACTTTCAGCTGTAAAAAAACCAAAGGCACACAACAAATACCAGGGGGGAAAAAATCAACAAACCATGTATATTGTAAACAGCACTGTTTTTAGTTCCTGGGAGCCCCATTAAAGTGGTGAACTACTTCTGTTGATCCTGATGCATTTCTAAGTGAATACAAGTTTCTAAAACTTAACTGGCATTTAGAATTCAATCCAGATTCCTAATCAGTGACATCTGTTATTTGTTGAATTAAGAAAATAGTTCTCATTGATGAGTGAACTTTGGAGTGGAACCTCAGTCTGTAACTTACGTGGATATTCTTCCTTCTTTTCTTCCCTAATTGGAGGAAGATACTGGGAACACCTTAAAAAGAGATACTAAATATAATTTTAATTATTTTCATACTTCTATTATTGTCATCTAGCTGTGTGGTGTGTCTGACAGTGAGAGAAACTAGTTTAGCTAGATGCAGTGAAGCATATATGCCGGCTTCACTAGCTGGAGAGCTGCATTATTTCTCTTTGTAGCACATACTTATATCCTTATGGATGTACCTGTACACAACATTATTAACTGCAAAAGATTTAACAATCCACATAAAAACCTCTCTTTACGTGCAGTCCTTTATTATCTAAATGGAGATCCTTTAGACAGTTTACTGAAATCTGTTATGCTAAAAGTGTAGTTACTTTAAAACACCATCTGAGTGTGAAACTTTCAAACCACTTATGCAAACCAGAGATTATTTTCTGGGCTGTGGTTGAGTTCCTCTTTTTGTGGAAGTTTAACTTCTAGAACAGGCGTACATTGATGCTAAGGTGTGAGACAATGCTGAATGTGAAAAACTTCCAGTCATGAGTGCAAAGGCTGGATAGACTTCTTAAAGGGAGAAAACTAGCTGTGTGGATTCAACCATAGATGTGCTTTCACAAAGCTTTAACAGGATTTTAGAAGAACTGAACCTGTTGTTTTACAGCACTGTATTGCTGATGTCCTCCAGTTCAGAAGACTACCTTTGTTGGTTCATTCTAGTTCATTAATTCATGGAGATATTGTTAATAATTAACCATGTATTATTTATGATTATTAATAATTAATGAATATATGTCTATTTTCTTAGTTCCATGTACTGTTTGAGCTGTGATGAAACTTTGTGAATGTTTCACAGGAAAATAAATCTTTCCTGAGTGTCCTGGTCTATTCTGTCTGCAAGTGTCTGAGGTGAAGTGGGTGATCATCCCACTTCAAAAGCAGCGAAGTGGGTGATCATCCTAGAGCATGTCCCGGGACTGAATTAAGATGTTTCCAGGGTAAAATAGAAGCTGAAAAATTCTTTCAAGTCCTGCCTTTTATGCATAGACTTTATTTCTTCTTCTTTCTGTTATTACTTCAGCACAGCAGACTACTTGCAACATTTTCTATTCTGAGATTACCTTATAGTTTCCTCAAATTAGTAGGGGTCCATTTCAAATTCCATTAAACCATCCTTTTTTGGATAGCTATCTTCATATATATCATATATCTTTTCCCACACTCTTGTGAGAAATTCTGATACAGCATTGTAAATTATTTTTGTAGGTTTTTATGTTACTGCTGAATTAAAATTTCATTTCCCTTTATTTTAATATGTAGCGGAACAAGTTTTTTTCTGTCAAGTAAGGAATAAGTATCCCTTGCAAACTTTCCTCTAGTTATTAATGTACCTTGTATTACCTCTGTACTGTACTGTGTTAAAATATTTTTCTGTATAACTTTGAAACAAGGATTGACTACATATGTTCTTTTGGAAAACTGTTATGCTTACCCTCTTTCTCAGTGCTTGAACTACTGTGACATTGATGGTAAGCTTCAGTAGACTCATTTACCTCCATGTATTTTGACAGTGCCTGCAGTTTGTTTGCATCTCTTTTAGGATACTTTCAGGCTTATGAAAAGTCCTAATTCTTTGTTCTGAAGTTCATGGAAAAATCAAAGCATGAATGGTGATAATTCTTTAATTCTTTCTCATTTTAGACTTGAGGGGAAAAACCGTCTGTAGTGGCTGAGTGGCTGTATTTCAAATGGAAATTTGGGTAATATGTGTGTTGTAAATGTTAAGATTGGAAATGCTTTGTCCTGATGCTTCTATTGATGCACTGTCATCTGCAGTAATTCCTGTATGTGGTGCAATTGGAGCTATTCATGGTGAAGTTATGATTAAAGCTGGAATCTTGTGACCCTGCATAATTTTTTTTTTTTAAATTGTATTTCCAGGTCCTTGGTTTTAATCATGTCATTCAATATCTGAATGTACATTTAAAGCTGTACTGCTTTCCGTTACTCAAAAGCAAGTTCTTTACTTTTTTAATTCCCTTAAGGAGGGGTATATGTAAAATATTACTGAATTTTTGAGACAATAATTCTCTTATGTCTGTGTTTGTGGCAGACTAATCCTAGTATTTCTCCATCATATGTTATTTGTGAGTACAGGATTGCTCTGTAGGGATCTTTGCAGTGCGTTTGACACTTTGAAAGAAGCTCTCAGTGTCAGCATTTCATTTTTCTTCAGGCTTCTGGGATTTGGATCCAAATCTTTGTTAGGTGGGTTATCAAGTACTCCTATGTTGAAGTCCATTTCCATTGATGTGTGATAGACTGGTGGCTTGGAACTCTGTTTACTTTGTGGTTTTTCTAACTTAGGTGCAGAAGAACACATGAGTCCTTGGTAAATTTTAATCACTGAAATAATGCATGGAAGTACTTAGCTGACATTGTTAGATTATGTCTGGAAAGTTTTGCACATGAGGTTGACAGATCATCGTCTTTTCTAATTGGTTCCAACTGCCTCACGTTTGTGCTTTGTTAGGCTGTACAATTCATTAGCCAGTGGTAGGAGAAAGAGAAGACGAAGCTGGAAAAAGCCCCAAACAAACCCCTGTCTCTTCCCATATGTAGCATCTATTGTAAGTTCCTTTTCTTTATTTGGCTCCTAAGTCATTGCATGAGTTCTTTGAAGCTGCCAACAGTAAGTCAGCAGGCACACCTGTCTGTGCTTTTCTTCATTTCAACATTAGCATTATATTTTATAACAAAGTGCAACTCCCTACTGTGCTTATGTGTAGAGAGAAAAAATCCTGCATAACTTCAGCATTGTCCTTCCACATGTCTCTAAGAGGTACAATGGTACATTTAGTCTTTGTTTGGTTGAAGGTGTATATAATTCAGATCTAGTGTGGACCACCAAGTTTTTTGGTGGTGTGTGTTTGTGGAATTTTTGTTTTTTGATTGTTGTGGATTTATTTTTGTGTTTTTTTTTTTTTTTTTTTAAATTTGTTTTGTCAGAGGATGTTGCTGTAGTATGTTTTTCACTGCTGGCATAATGCTCAGGGGATATTTGTGTAGTATGGAGTTTGTTTACAGAGGTGTACTGAATAGCACTTACCTAGATTCTAGTATTACTTCTCTTTCTAACACTGAAAAAAAAAATCTGTTAGATCTAATCAGAAAGTAGAGAATTACTTCAGTCACGTATCTGGCTTTTAGACTATGTCTAAAGCTTACAAATAAGACTGTTTTTCTCAGAAATAACTTTCTTCATTTTGTGTTCATTTCGCATTCTTCAATTCAGAAAGGAACGTGATCAGCTGGTTACTTGTGGGGCTTCCACTGGGGACTAATAGTCCTTCGTGCGTTTGTTTTTTAAGTAAGAGATCACAAAGGAGGATTTCGTAATAGTTTGTTTTGTAAAAACCCTTTAATTTTCTCCAGTGCCAAGCAAGGTTTTCAACACAATATAATCTAAAAATAGGTGGGTATTCTGGAAAGCCAGCTATGTATTCAGTGGACCTCGTTATTCGTCCTGTTGCTCAGAGCTGCACATGTGTTTCACTGGGCTACCATGCCTTGAAACCTTTAGCTAAGGGGCAAATTTTGGAATTAATTTTGAGTAGAGTAATAAAGTTTAAGGTAATTTTTAATGTGAACTAAACCACTAGAGAAATAAGTTTTTGAGGGCAGATAATTTTTGATCCTTCATTGCATCATATTTGATTCAAGAAGTCTGTGTTAGTGTTACCCATTTTTCTGGAATCTTTCTTTGTTTCCTTCATGATAAGATGAACATTTCCCCCACTATGGAAGCCAAACAAGCTCAAAACTTGCATTTATTTAACAACATGTAGAATATTTATCATGGGTTTATATCTGTTCCAAGTTAATCTAAGTAATTTTTGACAACTCAGAAGCTGCACTCACTACAAGGAGAGAAAATGGCACCTATATAAAATCATAACATCACAATAGAGTATGAGGAGAGATTATAGTTATAGAGTAAGTAATTTTGTTTCTTTGCAAATGAAATTCACAGTACAGTATTGCTTTCTGAACTGTGTTTTCCACTCAAGTTATTTTGTAAGGATTAAATTAAATTCATTCCAGTGTACATGCTTTCAGAGATTGTAACAGTCCTTGGTTGTTTGAAATATACCATGACTTTCTTAACAAAGAAGGAAAAAGTTCAAAAGACAGTTTTCCACCTCATTGCTTCTTTTCATAAATGTACTTGTACTTCTGCTGCAGGATTATATTGAATACAAATTGAAGTGAACCTGTGTCAGAATGGAAATAGCAAAATCATATAGCAGTGCTGTGCTTTGCTCTTTGCAAGTGGGGGTAAATGTTGTACCACTGTGATTACTCAGAACTTAGGCAGAAGGCTTGTGAGATTTGAGTAATAGCTGTATTTAAAGTAGTATGAATGTGTAGTGCTTCCTCTACATAAATCTTTTCCAGTGTATGAGTTTTACTTGCCTCTGACGTAGCAAACTCAAATGTGACAATCCGACCTTTCACAGGAAAATGGGAAGCTCTGGGAAGGTGCAAATGCCTAGCTCTCTATTCCTAGAGATGACCAAATGAACACATTTACTTTGTGTCAGCACTAAGAGAAGTGAAAATAAATATAAATAAATTTGTAGGCACCTTTGTTGTATGTTTGTTTCCTTCTCTTATGTAAGGTACTTCAGGGAGTAATAGGATCTTTTAGCTTGAATTTCAGTTTAGTGTTTTAATTCAGGAGCTAGCTCACATTTTTAAACAGCATAGAATGCCAGTAGTGTACTCACTGGTCAGTTGAAGGGCACAGGTCTTGAAATGTCTGCAGGAATTTCCCCAGCATTTTGAAGCCATCTGTTCTTGTGTAGAGTCAGAAGAGTATCAGAATGAATCATCAGTCATTCCTATCTGGAAATTATAGAGCAGAGCTCAGGAAAGTGTTTGATAAGATCCTCAACCTGACTCTAAAGCATTTTAATCTTTGTTTCTAAAAGTAATGTGCACCATTAAAAGACAAAAAATGCTTTCACAATGCTTTAATGAAGTTCAGTAAACAGTATTTCAGAAGAAAAATACAAAAGAATTATAAAGGTTTGGGTTTGTATGCTTATATTCTTTCAAGCATTAGACAAAAATGAAATATTTCATTTTTCCTCTTTATCTGTATCAGGACTGTCAGACATAGGTTGGGGCTTGGAGTAACTTCAGACATCCAGGAGTGGACCATCTCTGTCCAGTGGGTGGAGGTTGCAGCCTTTTTCCAGAGGTGGAATAACACTCTTAGAGTGGGGTCTCAGCTATGCTGTACAGAGATGGATGAATGTGCCAGTTAAACGTTGATAGATTTTTTTAAAGCTGATATATCTTTCTAATAACAATATATTTCTGTGACTGGTTACAAGAGTCTCTGGATGTGCTTCTCAGTGCCTTCTTTTCTGTGTTGTGTGCTGGGTACATATACATAGATTGCATTTGTCAGCTATTAGGTTGTGGTTTCAGCTTTGACATATATTTTGAAATTGTGCCAGTTTTTCCTATTTTATTGTAGATTTTTTTTTAAATCATTTGTCTTTTATTTCCTGCAAGATTTAAGAGAGATTAGTTTGAGGAGGAATTCTCATATTCTTAAACATTGCATTGCTGTGAGTACTTTTGCTATTTTATTTAGAGAAAAAAAGTACAAATCAAAGGTGGTGTTTGTGTATGTGCACATTTTTATTCTGAAACATAACTGTCATTGTACTGGATTCCAATTGGGAAAGAGTAAAGAAAAAAGTTTTTGCATCCCAGAAGCTGTATTCCTGGCAGAAATAAGCCCTGCCTTTGGCAGATCCCAGAGAAAGTCACACTTGAAACTGGAATTCTTTGTGTATGTGTATATTGATGCAATGTTTAATTTTTTTTACTTTTCTTCTCCATGTGATATTTATTGCAGTGATTGAAACAGTAATGGATTTTATTCCTGGAAAAGTACAGAATTAACATACTATCTGATAAGCTTTTTTTTTTTTTTTAAATTTTGAGGTCTGTCCTTTTTTACTGTGAGAAGACTCTTCACTCCTCAGAATAGTTTCACAAAAATTGATGTAATCATGTAATTCTCTTCAGGTTCAGCCAAATGCTACCTAGCTGTGGAGTTAAAGTGGCTGCATGATCACAGGCTTTCCTCATCTTTAGTTCTCTGTGCATTTCAGTGCTACTCTGAAGATTGATTTCATCTGGCAAGTAATTTCTAGCGAACTTATGTAATAGATTTCCTTTTTCCTACAATGGATAAAAATGTAAGAAGCAATAGCAAATAATGTTATCTGGAGTTTAGCAGAACTTTTTTTGTTTCTGTTAGAAAGATTGTTAACGTAACATGCAAAGTGAACATCTCCCAGGCCCTAAAACAGTGTCTGTGGAGAGCATCAAACCTTTAAAACCCAGTGAGTACACTTTTTAAATTTTTTTTTAAATTTTTTTTTAAATTTAGGTAATTTACCAGCTGGTTTGAGGAGTGTGCTGGTAGCGTTGTACCAGTTAAACCTCCCTTCTCTTCTTTCTTTCTTCTTTTCCTTTTTTTCCCTTTGCCTATAAATATAAAATTTAGAACTAAAAATAGTTGGTTATATAATATTGCACAATATTTCATTTGAAATAAGTGCTCTGAGAGGTCTGAAATGTTTGTCTTGGTCTCATAGTCTGTTTTTCTTGCATGTATCCCTTGCCCTACATTAGGTATTCTCAAAAGCCGCTGCACCTATCTATGTCTTGGAAAAATTCTAGTTTCAGAGTTAACCTCTTTTTCCTCATATATAAAACAATTTTTAAGCTGGCTTAAAAAATTCCCACCAAACTGAACCAATCTCATTCTTCAGGTGACCTGTTGATTCCCCTGGGGAAATATAGCTTATCATATATAGAATCTGTGTGAAACCTTGTAGAAAGCAATGTGTGACTACGGCTTCAGCTTTTTAGACTGGTTTGGCTATAGGAGGGCTGAAAACAAACCATCAGCTTCAGTTCCAGATCAGATTATTGCCTCAAATTTCTTTGCCATTGCAGCTCAGCATGGATGACTTCTTTTCACACCGTGGAATGGAATGGTCTCCTTCTGCATTCAGTCATGTCTGTAAATAATTTTTGGTTGTAATTTCTCTGGAGACTTCAGTCACCTTAATGGTCAAGCACTTAATGACTATCACTTAACAAATTTTGTAGTTCCTTAGGATCTAGTTTTAATTCACAGGAGTAGCCAAAGTGTGCTAAATACCTGCAGCTATAAAATAAAAGACACCTTAAAGTCCATTATGAGATCAACTCTTCTTTTGGAATTCTTAGTCTATAAGGAATTTCTTCTAATGTTTTTTTACTAATTGGTATTGTATATATCCAAAGGTTAACATTATCAGCCTTTGCTATGCACCCAGATTCTATCTTTGTACCTGGAATTTCTTGCAAATACATTTAGTTAGAGAAATCATAAAAACTTTTACATCACAATAAAATATGAATCTTAAGTAATTATTTAAAAGATTCCTATATTAAATAGCTCTTCTAACACCAATCCTATGACAATTCAGTGTTACTTTATAACACTGTAGAAGCATTTAGTCATTCTTAATTTTTGTTTCTTCTATGAATTTAGCATTTAAACTCTAAAATTCTAAATCCCATGGTCATTTATTTTTCCAAATTCTGTATAATTAAACAAAAACATGTGATAATTATTCTCTTTAAACAATGTTACACATTTTTTATTCCAGTGGAAACAGGACTTTTTTTCCTTAGAAGAAAGTTTATTACACATTGATGTAACTTTGTACTGCTCATCTATTTCTTCTTTTGAAAAACGTCTTTTAATCTAACATCAGGAAGCTCATAGCAGCCTCTGAATTGTTGAAAAGCATGACTGTATATTTACAAAAGCATAATTCGAAGAAGCCTTTTTCTTTATGAAGGGAACAAAAGCAAAAATGAATTAGGAAAAAAATGCACTCCAAACTTGCAAATGTTATGCATGGAAGACCACTGATGTATTTTCCTTTTTGTTGGTTAGCGATGCTATTTACAACAATAAGAACAAAAGGAATCAAAAAGGTTATTTTTGCTTCTTTGGTGGTGTACTCATAGCTGATTACATGAAATGGCAGAATAAAGAGCACGATTTCCCTCCCCTAAGGAGCTCTTTTTTTTTTTTAACAAGACTGATGACAGATATGCTATCAGCTAAGTAATTACAGGTTCTTTCAGAGGGGTGTAGAAGCAAAACAAAACTATGAGCATCTAAGGAAGACAATTCCGTATTTAATTTGGAAAAAAAATTACATCAGTGAACAGCTTCCAATCAGCTGATGATAAAATACCCCAGCAGAACTCAGTTGTTGGCATACTTTTTCTGAAAGTACTAAATTAGGCTAATTAATCAGGGAGAAAAATGTGTATTTAATTTACGTGCAAGGCAATGCCCAATATCTGTATAATATATAATAAATAAAAAATATGACTGGTTAAATCTTTAAGATAGTAACATAAACTTTTCAGTTGTGAACACTGTATTCTGCAAGTTTGCTGATAAACTAATAAGTCCGCTATTCAGATACCCAACCTGATACATCTTTATAGTGGAGTTACTTATTCCTTTCAAACGGTCATTATCCCCACCTATGTCAGAGTGAAATACAAAACATTTTACTGTAGAAAATTATATTTTCATTTGCAGGAAGGAAGAACTTTTCATGACCAGCTTTGTTGCAATTAACTTCAAGTAGATTTGCTTCTTTACCAAATACTGTACTTTGAAAATATTAGTAGTTTAATGTGAATATTTTGAAAGGGAGATGAGTCAGGAAATGAGCATATTTTTAAGATTTAGGGTCTTGTGTAAGGAATGCTTTTATTAGCCTGGGCTGTATTTATGTGTAGTAGCCTTCACTTTGAAGGCCTGAGCATGAAATACTCAGCGATATCTGCATATTTATGGCTCCTGTCAACTTCTATTCAGGTTAGTGACAGATACTTGTTACTTTGGAGGGGGTTGAAAAGGAATCCTTGAAGGACTTTTTTATGGAAAATTACCTATCTTCAAGAATGTGTCATATGAAGAAGTGCGCGTAGGGTTAGTCTTATACTTATGGTTAGGTTAATAATTCTCACGTGACAAACATGAACTAAAGAATGCATAAATAGAAAAATTTCATAAAACTCAATGGGGGAGGACTTTGTTTTTAAAAGTATCTAATTGAAATAATAATCTGTAAAAGCAAGAATCCACATAGACAGAAACAGTGGACCAGAAGACAATTTTGTGTACACCTTTTAGTCTATCTAGCTGCTTTGAGCTTTATGTAATAAATTTTTTTGTTTATTTTTATTTATGCATATGAAACTTGGGGGGGGGTCGGTTTGGGTATTGTCTTTGAGTAACTAGTTAGGAATAAATCTGGAAATATTTGTATCAAAGCTCTAGTATCTGTAATATAGTTTCATATTCTCATATGAAAACAAAATTTATTTTTTAGCATTTCTCTGAATTTTTCATTGTTCTATCACATACAGTCTTTAAGTTTCCCGTGCAACAGACACAATCAGTGAGCAATTAAACACAAATATTGCTATTCTTGGTCATTCATTATTTTCCGTAATCAGCTCCTGACCAGGAAATCACAATAGAAAAATCTGTCACGGCTTTCTGGCTCCACTGACGTTCCATGTTATTCACTCATTCTGGAATTCTTCCTACATATGACACTTTAATATCTCCAATCCACTTGTATTGGAATCTACCAACTCCCAGCTTAGAAAAATGCAGCTTTTAATTTTACCATTTCTGTTTAGTTGTTTGTTTGTTTGTTTTTTAGTTTTTTCCCCCAAACATACAGATTCTGTAGGTTTATAGTGATGTGGATTGGAACTTAGACCTTTCCTGGTTTTTACCTTCTTCCAAAGTCTGATTTGGTTTTGCCCTTGAATATCCACGCTCTGTCAGTGATTTCTGGATTGTTCTTAACTGCACTTCCTATCATACAGAATAAGATTTCTCTCCAGCTGAATTTCAGCTGCTCAGAAATTTTCTGAAGAGCTAAAATGCATTTTTTTTTAACCTTTTCTTATTTTATCTATCTGTTGTTGCTTATTTAACTTTGTGTCACTTAACTCTGATAAGCTTTTCTGAGTTAAAAATGCTGTGCCAAAGAAAATATGATGTTTATTTATGTGTCCTGTGCTAATCAGCATATTTAGCATAGAAGCCTTTGCCTGGAAAATTCTACACTGCTACATGTAGATAAGATGATGTCTGCGGGTATTTAGCTTTCCCACTCTGCTTTCCATTTTTGCTTAGACTAATGGTGAAAGTATTTAGAAGTCAATGATAGAAATAATGTCAAAATCCATTTGCATTGGCAGATCAAATAAAGAGTTCATTAAACATGCAGCCTTTCTTCCTGTAATCAAATGGCTACTGCAGCCAGGCTCAGTGCTCTCTGTGGTCTGAGAAAAGCAAGATGACACTATTTAAGATGAATTTAAATGTGAGATCAAAGCTGAGAAACAAAGAATACATATAAGTGATTTTTATTTTCTTTAGATAAAAATAACACTAGGGTTTTTTAATACGTTGAAAAGTAAGAGTTACCCACATGTGTTTCCATATTGTATTGAAAGGATACTGAGACTTGCTGAATGGAGAAAAATGTTTACATAATTTAAGATCAGAAAGATATTTCTTAGGTGGCATTATAAGAAGTCTAAGAAGCTTTAATTTAAAAAAATAAAGAAAATTTGAAAGAAGTTTTTTAAGGGTATTTCCCCATGTTTTAAAGCTTATTTTCTTTTCATAATCTGTATCAGACTGTTTGAGATACCACTATACAGAAAAATAAATTCTATACATATATATTTCTTCTAATTGATAAGGAGCATTTAGAATCTAGCAGAAGCTTTGTTTAAAACGATTAGAGTGCCCCATTGTAATTTCATTCCAAAGTTACTAAATAAAATAACAATAGAAAATGTCTGCCAGTATTGCAGAAGACATAGTGTCACTTTAAAACTCTTATTATTTTATTCATGTGGAATACAATATGATCAATAGAAGAAAGATTTTACCAACTTCAGAAAGTCATTACAATTTTTTTTCTTAATTGTGATTGATTTCAGGACTAGAAGAGTTGATGTGACAGTGTCACCGACAACGAGGTTTCCTGGAATCATTCTTCCATTTTAACTTCCACTACCTGTGTTAATGCAGATACTCTTCTTAGGAAAAAAAATCCCATATGCTGAAAAATTTTGAGTGATTTGTCTTGGTTTCAATAAGTTTCAGGGATCCTTTGTATTTCTGGTCACAATGATCTTATCTCTTTAGTCTGAATGTGTCCTGCTTTAGTGGGTTTTTTTCCACTTTGTGTTTTTTCTTCAACCCATCCCTGCCACTTTCCTTGCTTACATCTTTACCTGCTAAAGTACAGTATCCCAGCTCACACATCTAAGGAAGCTAGTAAAGCTCATAGTAGTATCTGATCATGTTATAATTTAACTCTTTCTTTTCAGGTCCTTTAGGTTTTGGCATATTAGTTTTTCTGTCCTTCAACTGTTCTCCAACCTGTCCCCTGAATCTTCTCCAAGCTATCAACATATTGTTGAATTCTGGAGTCTAGAATGTGACAGAGTCTAGCTAGGGAGAATTTCTATGTCTAACGTAACAGGACTTCTGTACCCTTGCTTCATCTTTGTCTGCTAGATATATCTATGCATCTTCAGTGTAACTCTCAGATAATCAAATATGTATAGTTACAGAGCACTTGCATTATACTCTTTAAAATCTGCAAGGGAAATCCAAACTCTATTAACTTATTAGTGAGATTCCATACTTCTGAGGTGTTGGCAGGCAAACCAGAAAGGTGGGAGGGAATAATTTCAAAATATAGTCAGAGAGCAGTAAAAGTGTCAAGAAAATGTGACCAGTGATTCTACTTTCATTTTAAAAGCCCCATTCAGAGTTTAATTTTCTTTTATTGAACCTTCTTTTAATAATAAACACTTTTACTTTGAATAGAATGAAATTGTTATTAAGGGCAGAATTGTGGTATGAAGATGACACTGTCTTAAACACTCAAATTTAAATTCTAGTCTTCATTTACAACATAATGAGCAAGGATACACTCTTTTTAATATGCCAGATACATGTTCTAATTTTGCTGCTGAAAGAAGCTTACTGTAAGTGGAGGTATTGTAAGTTTTGTTCCATTAACAATTCTTTAAGATTGACAATAGTAAAGGTAATATGAAAATCAGATGCTACCTTGGAATTTTTTCATATATGTGTGTATGAAAATTATATAACATACGAACCTGAGACTGAGATTTGTGGTAGTGAGTGGGGGAAAAAGATACTGACTTAGCAATAGAGGGTAACAAATAAGAAAATACTAGATTTTTTTCTGTGTGTGAATTATGTTATTGCAAACATCAAATAAACGTTGTGTTTCATGTCCAAAGGAGAAGATAACCTTTCTGAATCTCTAAATTGCTTTTTAAGTAGTCTGGTAATCTCTAACTGATAGAAGATATTGTCTGGGAAACCTCTCAGAACCTGCTTTGTTTCATCCTGCTATTTTCCTTTATTTATAGAAGAGGAAAACCACCTGTGTCAAGTAGTAGCCTGAAGAAAGATACCTGTGTAAGAACCAGAAAGAGCATGAGGGTATTTCATCTACTCAGTTCTTAAAAAGGCAGAAAGTCAAAGCAGCTCAAAACTATTGTTTTTGTAAGGGATTTGTAGTTTTCTTCTTTAGACACATAAAAGCTTTGCTTTTCCTTCACCTGCTAATCTCTAAAACAAAAGCACCAAGGAGTTTTTAAAAATGTGTGTCAGTTTGAGATAATTTGGAGGGGTGGAGACCTCAGACAGAAGTCTCCTCCCTTGGATTCATTTATATCCACGATTTCTGCAATACAGAGAGAGAGAGACCAAATATGCGCAGACATAAGTGAGAAAATAGTTCTTTACCAAGAAGAGTGGTAATAACAATACTGATAAATCTGAAGAGAAACTTCCTAAGCCCCACCCACCAGACCTAATCGAGATGGCAGACAGCCATATTTTGATCAAATCTATTATCGCCTATATAATCCATTTTAATTACCATATAGAAATATACTGAATCTTACCATTTAGGTTAATATGCCTCCTGTCTGTCTACATACAAAGTAATTTGCATTTTGTTTCATAGTTAAAGCTCCAGTCTGAATTTACATAATAACTAAACTGCTGATGGGATAAAAGTTGTTATTATTAAGGCAGTTTTATATAGTCCTAGTACTCTAAAGATTTTTCTGGATAGCTTTGGGATTTTAAATTTCTTCACACAACAACAATAAGGTTTTAATTTTTTTCATTCCTTATTATTCCAGAGTTTTTTGCGATTAAGATACTCTAAAGTTTGTACTATGAAAGTGTGCATACGCAAGTTAAATATTTCTTAATTTGTACATATTCTGAGAGTTTTAAACACAGAAAAATCTGAGATTTTCAGATAGAAAAAGTAAAAGATGAAAACTATGTTGACTTTAGTGGTTCTTCCTAATCTTTCTTTCAACCCCTCTGTCTCCAGACAGTCTGATTTAAAGCTTGCAGAAGGATTATTTAAGTTTATATTGACTGAGGTTATATCAATTCAGCTGCAGATTGTCACTGGAATAATTGGTGTGGTACTAATTCACTTGGTGTCTCCCAGCCTTCTTGCAATTGCTTTGTCTTTGTGTTTGATTTAAACCTCACTGGATTACACCTCGAAAATTCAATTTTTGACAGTCTTATAGGCCTCTCCTGTATCTCTGAGTGTGCATGTGTATTCTTCCTGTTGCTCTTCTCCCTGACAGTCTGCTCTCAAAATGTCATACTCACCTGAGTTCATCCACAGGAAGCTAAAGTCTGACATTATTACCTCTTTGATTTATATTCTTTTAACGGCTTAATGAATATCTTGAAACACAGATAAATGCTCTACGCTGGCATTCATTTTCTTCAGCTTCTACTAAGATTTTGCTCCTTTAAAGCAGTTTGTTTGCTTAGATATATCATTGGCTTTGTCAAACTCACAGTAATGAAGATAAATTGATAAGCTGAGAAAGAGCTGCTTTGTGAATAGGCAAAAATTTAGTTAAATTAAGAAGGAATCTACAAGACTTACAGTTCTAACTAGAGCATCAGAAAGAAATGAGCATCAGAGAATGAGTTTATTACCCTTAGGGACAAGTAAGATGGAGAAATTGTCTGTGTTTTTGAAAATTGTTCCAGAGTCTAAAAGCTAGGTTTGACCATAAGTTTGACCACCCTTTAGAAGGGTCTTTATCTGGTGTAGAGGGGAAGTTCTTATTTGGCTAGACACAGAAACTGAGTTTGCATTAGTGGATGATAGTACATGAAGCTAAGGTATCAGAGACAGATAAGAAAGACAAAAGCAGTAGAGTGCTGTGGAGAAATTTGTAATACAGAAATATGTCATTCTAAGGTCCTTATGCAACAGTTAGATGGTGCTAACTCTTCCCCAAATATGAAAGTAAGCCTTGAGATGCTGACTTTACCTTCATTAAAGATTATTCCAGTCATAGTTCATTTCTTCTGAAGTAATTTAATAGTCTTATATATAATTTTTTTTAGTGGTCCTGAATCCAACCCAGCATATTATTTTTCTACTTTAAAGACTGATCTAACATTTTGCTTTCTATTCCTTAAGGAAAATATGACTTTGTATTTTATTAGATGTGGTAATGAAGAGGATCATGTTCTTGGTGTGTCAGCCTTAAACAAAGCTCACTTTGGCATTATGGACTAATTTAGGAATGGGAGACTTGGTAACTCCAACCAGGGATGGTAGTTAACACAGAGGTACTTATATCACACATAACTACAACATTTTTTAATATATTATTACATAATGTTTTACCATGTAAAAATGTACGTCTTATCATTGAGGCCTATTGCTTTCAACAGAGAAAAAACTCGCTATCTGAGGGATAATGGACTGGAATTTAGTTTGCCAGCTGTTAGATGCTGAAGTGTCTTACTTCTTTCTGCATGAATTTGGGATTAATATACAAAATTCTCCTGTTTTTATATTCGTAAAATTTCAGGATATTAACACAGTATTCATTTACCTGACTCTGAAAGTTTAAAATTAAGTTTAGTTTGGCTTTTTTGTTTTGCTTTGGTTTTGTTTGGGGAGTTTTCATTTGTTTGTTTTTTGTGGTTTTGTTTTGCTTTTTAACTTTTGCTGGAAGTCATTTATTGTCATTTGTTTCTTGGAAA
>JAYRBT010000139.1:22461829-22495558 GCA_036023395.1 Myiotriccus ornatus | reverse complement strand
TGTTTTCTTTAAATCCATATGCTTGGAGGCTAGAGTCCAAGTGTTTCCTTTGGGACATTCACAGGAGTTCACAGATCTTAAGCTCACACACAACTGAGTTGAAAAATTAAGGAGATAAGGAATAAGGCTAATAAGCTTTTATCTATATGTATGTCTGGTGTTTTTCTATAATTTGTATCTTTACCCATTGTAAACAGCTTCTGAAAGTTAAAAGAAGCATCTGGCATTAGAGTTATGTTCTATTTCATTTGAGCTTTTAGAAAAAGCCATAAGATACCTGTGAAAGAGCTTACTACAGGTGAGAGATCTGGTTTTCCCTTTTCTTTGTCCTACTGCCTTTTTTACTTGGTTGTCTTGGTTATAGAGTTCAAAATTCCTAAATTTGCAGGCAATTGTAAGGGATAAAATTTTAAGAATCCAAAAAATAGATCTTTGTATTCCTCGGTATCTGGCAAATGTATCTGATATTCAGAGAAAGAGAAGTGCTGTAGTTCTCAAGTAATTCAGTTGGAAATGTTGGATTTAATTCCTTTTTGAAACTAGACAAATACAAGTATATGCATGTGTATTGTATGATAATAGCAGTTTAGGCACTCTAGAGAAGAGTTAAAAGAAAAGGTTTAAAAGATTTAAAAGTTAAAAGAAAGTTATGGGCTACAGATATATTCATGCATATAATAGTGCGGTTACTGGTAAACTTGCATCTGAATGATACAACTTCTTCCTTTTTATTATGTAAAAGTATCATATCCTTTCTGCAGTGCTTTTGTTGTTGGTGCCCTAATAATGTGATTCAGAAACATGCAAATAATTTGCATTAAAAATACAAAATAGAGACGTTTTAGTCAGATTAGGCTCATAAAATTATTTTGATTGATGTCTGTGTTTAATTTTATCCAGCTACATTTCCACACATCGAAAGAAGTAATGCTACACAATGCTTTTACGTGCTCTGGACACTAAAGTTAAAACAGCGAAACATTTGATTTTCTCTAAATGTTTGCCACCAGGGATTCAATAGCCTCTTAAGTTTATAAGTCTGTTTTTTTATTCCTCTCTCACATTTGTCTCCCTGGATACAGAGAGACTGTAATGGCACCCCTAACTGTTCCAGACCTTAAGTAACCAATGAGCTTAAGTGGTTTACAGAAGTGGTATTATGGTTTAGTGGATATTACCTTTCAGCTTCTGGAATTTTTCTTCCACTGCTTTCAAAACTGTACTGTGTGGAAAGATGGTCTTGCTGCTGTTTCTAGTAAACAGGGTATGAAACCTCTTGCTCCCTGCTGTTTAGAAGCCTACACCATAAAAAAAAGCCTATACCTTCATGTCTGCCTTTGTCCAGTGTTTGTTTCTTCATTCATCTAAAGCTAAAGCACGCTTCTCCTATGCGTTTATAATTACAATATAATTGGAGTAACCAGAGCCCATATGTATACTTACTTTCACAGCCTAAACAGAGAATTGTAAAAGATGAGCTTTACAGAATGCTTAGAGGATTGACAAGTCAAGGCTCTAGTCAAAGATGGCCCTTCAGCATCTTGTTCTTCTTGTATGCCTCAGACCTTCTTAACCTACACTATTATCTCATAAGGTATAAAAGGATTCATTAGATAAGGTTTAGCCTAGAAATGAGAAAGCTTACTGGTATAGTCAAAAATTACAGAATTATCCTTTGTAAAATCCAACAACTCATTTACTGCCTTCAGCTTCTTGATAGTAGAAAATTTTTAAAAAGAAGGCAATCTTGACATGACAAACACACAAATAATTGTTGTCAAGTCCTTGTCCAAATTGGAAAAGAAAACATTCATTCATTTTCTGGGTACCAGAAAATCTACCAATTTATTGGTAGATAAAGTCCCCCTGCCTTCATGTTTTCCCTGAGCATCTCACAATCCCACAGGTATGGGAGAGGAAGGGACCCTCTTTGCTGCTGTGTTGGACCCCACATCCAACCCTCATCACACAAGGGTGGATTGAAGCAACAACATGCAGAACAGTGTCATTGATAGGAAACTGAGGGAGGAGTCACTGTTATGTGGGCCTTTAAAGAAAGGATTTATTGCATATAGTGCACCAGGACCTTACTGAATTACACATTGGAAAAGATGTAGGTGATACGTACAGATATAGGGACAATGGCAGCCCCTGAGAAGAGAGGGACTGCCCAAATTCCTAACATCTGCTTGAGCAAGGCAGTTCATATCGTTATTTTCCAGTAATATTTTTTGAACAAGTTGTCTGCCTTGATGAGGGAACTAATGTAGCACCAATTCCATCCTAAAACAGGCTTCAGGTTTAAGTATTTAAAATGATTTATGTGCTTAGTTTTTCTTGTAAGAAAAAATGTCAATTTTATTTTAAAAGTTTTGGAGTTGTTTGATATTCATTTTACTTAAAATATTCAGTAGTATTTCCCATTATACTTTGTTTATAGCTCTGAAACTATTATTGTAAACAAAAATCAGATCACTCAAGTCCGGTAAGGTCTGCTACAGTCTCTTCTCTGTATGTTCCTGTCCAGTGTTTTACTATCATTACTTTATGTTTTATTAAAATATTAAATATTATAGAATTTTATAATAGTATATATAATATATAAATATAATATAATACATGATATATTATATATACTATTATAAAATTATAAATATGATAAATATTAAAATTTAGTTAGTAGTCTTTGTTATTTTGTGAGGTTTTTTTAATCCAATACATTACTGACAAAAGTATTGAAAGAGTAAACCTCCTGCTTCTTAGATGAGAATATATTATCTCAATTATACATTCATTTTCCCATTTCTTGCTGCTGAGTCAGATACTGGGGAAAGGAAGATCAGAATATATCAGAAACACAGCTTCTCAAAAGGCCCCTATGAAATGCACTTTATTGTATGTGCTTTAATATACCTTTTTATGCCTCAGAATTCATTCACAACAGATTTTTCTAGCTTGTGTAAAATATTGCAAAAGTAACTACCAGTAATGTAGAGAAACAAGTGAATAATATGTGTATAACAAATTCTTTTCTCATTGCAAGGACATATTAATGCTTCTGAGCTACTTTAGATTTTAAATCTCTTATTTGCGAAAGTAATAATTCTCCAGACCTGTTCTAATGTAGTAGAATTCTCAGAGTGTGAAACCAGAAACATAGGATTTAATTTTAAATTACCCATTCCTCGTTTTATCTGCCTTTTTTTTTTTTTTTACCCTGTAGCGTTAGTTGACATTTGATAGAGTCAGCTACCATAAGGTTGTAAATTATATAATTATAAGGATCACCCACTTTTCTGATTTTTCCCATTATATACCAATCAGAATGCAGACATACTTTTCATAGGTATTCAACTTCTAATGAGAAGTTTTTATTCTTCATTGACCTGTGATTAATGTGTGGCATTTTAGTAAATAAATGGAAGGCACTTTTGACATAATTCAGCTCTGCAGTTATGCTTGATGGCTATGCAGAGCTTTGACCTGTGCCATGTGAGTCGTAGCATAACTTAGAATATGTTCTTAGAGAAAATCTGTAAAATACAGAAAATGCTTAATGTTTTAAAACAGGTATAATACAGGAAGAGAAAAAAGATTACATCAAGGAGCATGTCAGATTCTTTTTTTACTACTCAAACAGTGAGAGTGGTTTAAAAAATAATAAATTCGATGAATTAAGTAATTAATATAATTGTTTCATAGGGTTAAAAGTTATATGCATGCTTTGGGAAAGGCGATTGGTTGTTGGTTTTTGTGGTTTTTTTTATTTGTTTCTTTGGTTTGGATTTTTAAAGTAAGCTCACAATAAATGGTAAGAGCAGAATACTTGTTAGATATCAAATCATGGATGGATAACTTTCAAAACTAGTTCACTAGAAAATGTATGTTCATGTTCTATGAACTTAATCAGGTCTTGATCATAAAACGGTGTGTATTTTCCTTTCTGTTCAGATTAGCCATGATCCTGACACACAGTTCTTAAAAAATGATGTTCTGATCGTGTTCTAGTAGACTGTTATTTGATGCAATCCTACATGCAGTCATTTGCTGGGCACTGTCTAGGAAAAGCAGTTACTTATTTTTTATCACAGTAATGCCTGAGAGCCCTGATCAAGGCTCTGCTGTGCAAGCTGCTATGCAGATACACAAAGCAGGGATCACTGAGAAGACAAATGTTACATGTCTGGGCTGAGGTAGAGATCAGAGAGTAAAAGAGAAAATAAATTCACAGTGAAATTCCAGAGAGATACTGGTAAATTGAAAATTATAAAAGGACAATTTCCTATCTAGTGATCCTTGTGTAGCGATTTCCTACTTTTATGGTTAAAATTAAATTAATCATGAAGCTCCTGTCCTTCATTAACTAGCAACTGTAAGAAAAAATACCGATTCCACAGTAAAGGCAGAAACAATCGCTTGGAAATGTAGCGTGAAGGGTTTTGCATTTATGCCAGGTAACGTAGTATTTGAATAAGAAAAGGATCATATGACTCAAAATCTATCCAGGTGTAGTCATAAACATATTTAATATTTCTCAGAAGTTAAAAGGCAGCAGAGTGCATGCAATAAACTAAATCTGAAAAGAAAAAGGACCTGTAGAAAAGCTATTATTTAGGTACCAGATAATGAGACGCTAAGATATATTTTTACAACTCAGTACTGTAATTACTATTCTAGATCAAAATGGTACAACTTCAAACATGTTGTCTCCGTTTCTATTTCCTTTTCAGGTACAGTGGCAATGATTGCCTACTGCATTGCAAAACTTCTGTTTACTTTTACAGTTTATGTATTAAATTTGTGGGTAAGAGTTTGGGTTTTTTAACGTAGTTCATATGCTACAGTATATTCATGGGTAAAAGATAAATGTGAGGATCATCTAGAAAGTGGATTTTATTTACCTTTACAAGAGAACTAATTAGTGGGTTGCCAGTTAACCTCACTGACATAGTCTTTGCAGTTTGGGCATACTATAACTACTCCTTTGCTTGTGGGTTTAGTGAGCAGAAGATTTGTGATTCCAAGAGGCACAGCTGATTTTTAGTGTGGGTTCCCACATATATTTTTTTGTTATGTGTTTGCCAGTGCTTGGGCTTGAAAGTCCAGTGTTCTTAGACTTCTCCTTTCCCAGCTTGTGCATTGTCTATGCAGGGCATTACATTGTCCTGTGTATCCGTACTCTTAGTTTCTTGCTCAGATTTTGCATAAGTGGTGTTTAAGACAGACTGACTGTCATGATGGTCAATGTAAGAGCTTCTCAAGTGAGGGCATTTGAGAGAGAAAACTTGCATAACCCGCTAAGAGAAGCAGAATATTTCAGTTTACTTAAGGGAAAGAGATTAATTTGTTTGTGGTGCAGTAATAAGCATCTAAAGCATGAATTGTGGGCTGAATGACAGTTTCAATGCTGAATCTGGTGATCCATTTAATGTATCTCATCATGCTGGATTCCTGGCAGGACATGCATTTTGTGTGTTCCAGGGTTTTCCTAGTTCACAATGAATAAACGTTATTTTTTCAGATACCTCAGAGGTTTTCTGCTGATAGCGAAAACAACATCATCAGGAAAACACAAATTTGTATTTACTTTGAAGAATACTGGACAGAATTTACTGAGTGGCTTTTGAACTCAAATCAACCCTGTAGTGCTGCTGACTTCAGCAAAGTTATCTTGTTTTATTCCAGCTGGATGCCTGATGTTACTTTTCTGTTTTAAAATTTTCTGAAGATAACTAAACATTGGTTCTGATATTCTTTTTTGATCTGAGTGTTCCTCTCCTTGCATGTAAAAAAAAAAAATTAATGTTTACAGAATACATACAGATTTCAACAATTTTTTAATCCCAATTTGTAAGCATTTTGTCTTTCAATAGAAATAGCATTCATAAATTTATGGCAATTTAAATGAAATAGTTTGCTTCCTCCATCTGAATAGGTTACCCAATGATTTTCCTTAATTTCCATCTTAATTACCAGACTAGTGGAGTTCATCAAGGTATTCTGACTGATTCGTCTGATTGATTGTTCAGGATCACTGACTTTCAAGAAATGTAATGGTATTTAGTGGTGTAAACCAAAGTAGTCAACTTGTATTCTCTGCTCATCATTTGTTTCAGATACTAAAAGCAATTAATAAAGTGATAGCTGTGGTAATTGCAAAGCAGAGTTAAATATCCCTAGAATATAACAACAAAACTGTTTGTATTATTATTGTGAAATTTCTAGCCATTACTTGGTTTTAAGTGCTTCTTATTCAAAACTCTGTGCTAGAATTTATTATAATCTAAAAGCTTCATTGGTTCTGTGATACTTTGAGATAACTGTTAGGAGAAATAACATTGAAAGACATTCCATGCAAGCCAGTTCTGACATTCCATGCAAGCCAGTTCTGAGTTCTGTGGCCAAAGAAAGTAAATGGTGCTTATGTATATAGAGTTCAGTATAAGTCTATATTTTTTGTTACTTGTGAATATCACAGATATGATGTTGCTCATGATTAAGGTGTGAGCATAAAAAATGGAGCAGAATTCAAGTTCCTCTTTGAATTTTGATTAATAATTTCCAATTATTTCCCCTTGTAATGTTGACTCTTCAGTCAACAATTTGAGGCAGAGGGACATAGTAAGTACTATGGAAAAAGGAGGATTTTCTCACTGATTTTTTCTGTAACTTTGACAGTGGCCTTTTCACAAGATGATGATACTATTTGCCAAAGTAAGCAAATACAGTAGAAGAATCTATTTTTTAAAAAAGGCAGTTCCTCTTGGAAACCTGGTATTTATTTTTGCTGACCTGAGGCAAGCACCTATTTGGTCTAATCATGTACCATGCAAACCATTAATGCAAAATGTACGAATCAGAGGACTCTTAAACTTTTACAGCAGCATTCATAACGTTTAGGGAGCTAACCAGCAACAGTAATTCAGTCACTTTGCATCTGTTTATATTTCGAGAACAAAGAGTGCTTTCCTTTAATTTAAGTGAAAAAAAAATCAGTGTGAGTTTTCCCACCTTTAAGGGGAGAAAAGCATTGAGTAAGTTCACAGAGGGTTGGTGGGATTCTTTGGAATTTTGCTTTAATGAAATTAAAATTTCCCTTTGATTTGGAAAGGGAACATTTGATTCTCAGTGTACACAAGACTTTTATCATGTTCTAAGAAAAAAATGTACGTGTTTGTATAATGTCCTTAATTAATAAGTTTGCGTTTCTATGCCACTTCTGAAGGAAAATATATTTACTTAGGTATTTATATTTATCAAGCTGTATTTAAAGAAAGCAAATGCAAATTGCCCCACCCCCAAAATAGCAAAACTGTATTGCATGCACTCTTTTCCCTTTATATTATATATTATTATATATTATATTTTATATAATATTTGTAAAGAATACAATTGAATTTGCTTGACAAGTCTGACCTTAGTTATTCCAGTGATGACTAATACTGGGATAGCCTTTGGTACTAGCTCATAAAAATACTTCTAGAGAGCAATAATTTTCTTTCTAAATGCATAAAATTTGATTAAATAGTAAGCAATTTCCTGCAAAATTCAGAGGGATGGATACACTGAAATGATTCATGGGAAGTTTCCTTTTTCTAAATTTTATTTAAAACGTATTAAAATAAGTATAAGCATTATGGTGCTCAAAATTAAGGTTGTCTGATTAAATTTTTTAGAATGGCAAGAAAATGGATTAATAGGCAAAACAAAAAATGGGGTCATTGGAATTTTAGGGAAAAAAACCCAGCATGGCTGGTGTATTTGAAATATATTTAATAATTTGGGCAGAGAATAACTGAATCTTACATGTAATTTGAAGGAAAGTATTGTTTTTTAAGAATTGTTTTAGAAGTATGACTGTAGGAGTTGTAGAGGTTATAGCCAGATGATGAGCCAAAAGTCTGGAATAGTTTTTTTTCAAATTTATTTTTAATGTAAAAGCTTGATGAAGATTAATACTACTATATGTGGCAAGTTTTTAAGAAAGAATCTGAGATTTGGGCGTGGAGGATACTGAGATATCTGTTGTTAGAGGCTTAGAGTTGACTGACTAACTCACATAGGAAAGAGGTAGAGAAGTGATGACAGATAGAATGCCATGGAGAACAGAGAGAAAAGAAATATCCCGGTGACTACTCTGAAGGAGCACAGAAAAGAAAGCAAAGGAAGTACGTTGAAGATTTGATCAATAATGTTAAACAAAAACTTAAAAACTGAGGAGTTTCATAGTAGAAGAATCTCTGTACCTTGCCTGTTCAGTGATTATTAAAATATAAGTTAGGTGCAAGACGTTTCAGCCAGCAGAGACTATAAAAAGGGACATAGCGGCTGAGCCAAGTGGTCCATGCAGCCAGTTATCCCTCCTGTGATGATAAAAAAATGCACGGAGACCTTTGACCTAGCCTTAGAGCAGAGGGGTGAGCTCCTGAGCTTTCTCTGTTTATCTATAACTTTAATTTGGTGTCAGACATGGGAATAACCTGGGACAAAATCATTTGGAGACAATCAAAGGAAGCACTGAAAGGATGGACATTGAAAGAAACCTGTGATAGGCAGACCTGTTTGCAAAGAGGGTAAAGCTTTAGTTGAGTCATGTAGCAATATATTTGACTAACGATATTATTTGTTGTTGAATATTAATTTAAATTACTTCAAATTACGTTATGACTTCAAATTGCTAACTAGTTTATTTATAACATTCCTTCAGATTACTTGTCATTGAATATGACTTTAAATGCTTAAATACTTGAAAAAATAAAATTCTTTGAGCCTTTTACTCTGTTGTCTTTAATTTCCTTGGTAACTCATAACTTTTAGTAATTTAAATGCTTGCTCCTGTTACTTGTACATGCCTTTGTGTTTTTACCTTTGTATTGCAGAATAACAAAAAAAGAAGTTGCTTAGAATCAGGAAAATAATACAATTGGCAGATCATACAAACCACCTGAGAAGTCCATGTGTTGTGCAAGTGAGTAACATGTAATGTGATTTACTGTTGTACTGGATATGGTATGGAAGGCTGTAATTTGTGCATGGTGAGTGGTGCTGCTCGGTGTTATTCATGAAACTAGAACTACAGTGATGTTTTACTAATGTCTGCACTTTCATACGCCCTGTAAGAATAGTTGTACTGGATTAGACCAAAGGTTTGTAGCTCAGAATTCCTCCTCCAGCAGCATTTAAATTCAGGTAATTTAAGGAAGCAAGTAAACTTGGGACAAGTTGTATGGGACATACTTGTATGAATAACTCTCCCAATCTCTCCAATAATTTGCATGTCAAGGATGCATATTTCTGTGTATTTCTTTTGGGTAAAGGGTTTCTCCTTCATTAGGCTGTCTAAGTTTGCTTTGAACCTGTGTGAACTTCTTGCAGCTACCACAGTCTGGCTGAAGGAAGTTCTGCAGCATAATGATGTTATATGAACAATTCCCTTCTTTCATCATCATCATGGCTAGGCTTCGCGGACGAAGATTTGAGAAGGGCTCTACCCACGCTTGCTACAAGTGCGCTGATGGCTAAAAAGGCCAATGCGAGATAGACAAGTCAGGTTGCAGAAGGCACAGCAGAAAGACTCCCCAGGTGATAATCAACAAGACGCAATTCTTTCTGCGTTGTCTTTTCTCCTCGAGAGTGATCCTGCACGTGTTCTCAAAAGAATGAACAGTTCCCTTCTTCAATCATTTTAAAAATTCATTATCTCCAGTTGCTATTCCTTAGGTCCTTTATTGGAAGAAGCAATAAACTTCTGCTCCTTAGCAAATCTTCCCATGCCTCTCATGATTTTACTGATGTCTCCTACAGTAGTGCCTCTCACTTGATTATTTTTTTTTCCCTCTTCCTTTCCTTCCTTCCCACTCTTTATGCAGAAGGGTCCTAGTATGCTTAGCGATGGTTGTTACATGCCTTTGGTCCCCCTTGCTGCCTTTCTCTGAAATTCTTCCAGATCTGTGACTCAGTAATACTTAAAAACAACAGGAAATAAAATGGTCCAAAATTTTTCCTGCTGCGGCGTATACTCATGGATGTTATCTAGTGTTTTAGGCCATGTGATATTGCTGTTGGCAAGCTGCGCTTGGGAATTTTTCTGACATCTGTCTCTGCAGTACTAACCTGCTTCAGCACTAGCCTCAGACAACTGAGTGTAATTTTCAGGGTTGAGATTATCATAGACTTCCACAGATCTGCTGCTGCAAAAGCAGCGGGGAGGGCTGCTTTGGAAATTTGTGGTCTTTCCATGTGTTGGAATGGGGCATACAACAGTTGCTGTTGGTGACGTGGTAAGGAGGCCTTTATACAAAATTCACATGTTTTCTAACCCAGAATATAACTACAAAAGAGAAACAGTGTTATCAGGGGCATGGGGAAATGTTTACAGAACGTAGTTGGGTTTTCTTGTTTGGTTTTGTTTTGTTTTTGAGATACTTAATTATCATGTCTTTCCACTATCTTTCTGCAGCAAAAGCACTGCATATAGCAAGTACTGGAGGACTACACTGTTGAAATTATAGTGTAACTCATAAATGAGACAAAATCAACCATAGTATTATTATACTCAAATCATCATTTGTTGATTTCTGTAACTAAATTACTCTCATAACTATAACTGGTTCTGCATCATCTCCTAGGAAAACAGTAGAGTTATTAAAAAACAATAAAAGCCCTGTCACTTTGTCCAATATTTAACACATATAACTATATTTTAAACTATCTTGGTAGGCATTCCCATTCTTCAGATCTTTTTATTTTCTTTAAAGTAACCTTCAGAGACTAGTTATTTAGACAACATACCTAGTCAAAATGGAAAACATTCCTTTGGAAAATAGACAACTCCCTCTGGATTTGTTGGGGGTGGGGGATGCCTTACATAGTAACATAATAAATATGCTGTCTTTATATTTAATTATTAAACTTTTTTTTCTCTTCTTTTGTGGTAAATATTTGCATATAGGAGGTCTGTATTTTGAAAGGAAATGATCAGTCTGCTGCATATAAAATTACTAGATACTACAGTCTTTGACTTTCCCATATATTGTAATGTCAAAACTGCTGCATTGATCCACTGATTTTTGTCTGGTCTTGTGACCACATGGTTCGTGGTTACAAATGCAAACATTTACAACAATCCTTGTACGAAAATCTTGGGGACCTTCAAAAATTAATAAAGACTGTTAATAATTCTGAGTACTTTTTAGCAGTGTTTGGGGGTTATACCCAGTTCACTCCGAGATAACACTTAGCCATGTGTACTTATTTCCCTAATAATCTCATAAAAGGCGTGCTGTTGAAAGCTTTTGAAAAATCTAGATAAAATGTGTCCACTGGTTCTCCTTAGTCCGTGCTTTGTTTGGCTTCCGCAAGATATTCTAGTGGTTGAAAACTGCACACTGTAAAATTGCAGAACTTATGTTGCTCTGTCCCTGTTTTGTCTTTTTTTCCTCTGTGAATTTTTAAATTCCTTTTTAACCCTTCTGAACCAGTATATCTAATGCCAAAGTAGCATTCAGTCTCTTATTTTCAGGTTACTTTTAGTGCCTTAAAAACACAAAACAGAACATGAAAGCATGAAAGAAAGAGATCCATCTATTTCTCTGGTAGAACTAGGGACTAGAAGTGAGACCTTTACATTTTTGAATAATTTTAGTACTTATGCAGTAGCTAGAAATGTTCTTTGACAGTATTTCCTATGCATTAAAGTGAGGACAGCAAAATAAGCAAATGATAAAAGCTTGCAAGAAAGGATTTAGCTGTCATTAAAACTATGCTTAAATACTTATTTGACTGAATATGTAGTGCCAATTTTCCACGTTTTGTATGTTCTTAAAGGGTAAGACAGCCTGCATAGGTAAACAGGCATATGAAAGTACATTAAGGAATATGGTACCAGTGGAAGGGAGGTATCTGACTCTTGTCTAGGTCAGTAGCAAATTCCTATGGATTTCAAAAGGAGTAATTTATTACCATTTCCATACATCCATTGGGATCGCTCTTCCTTCCAAAGGCAGCCAAACCTACTTTAATTTGACTCTCCCATCTAACATGACTTCAGAGACTTTCTATGAAGTCATCAGAGATGTAGAAGTATCTAAGAGGCAGATCTATCCCAGGTGTGCATTTATATCAGCTGGGATGAGATGTCCTTTGCAGTGTTACAAGTGTCTCTACTGACTGCAGAATTAGTGTAGGTGACTGGTCTGGTTCAGACCAGACAGATTAGATAGTCAAACTTAGTGTTCCTGAGTAATTTCAGTAGAAAATTATTTTTAATATAAAATTTCAAGCTACTCCTGTCTCCATAGGCTGTGGGATCTCCAATATTATTAAAATTAAATAATGCACATGCGTTTGTTGTATTTGTAAATGTGTTTGTATATGTGAATAAAATTCAGGTCACTTCAGTGGAGATTTACCTGAGTACAAATTCAAGGTCTAAGCCTAAATTCTTTACTACTGTAATCACTGTCATTTCTAAAGCGTGAAAGTTGAGCAACCAGTACATACGTCCTCACGGAGGTAAAATGTGACCAAAAGAGTCAGCAATTTTTAAATTGTTGTCATTGATGAAGATAGAGATTCATTGTAAACTTGACTGAGTAGGTTGGACAATAGAAATATCGTATCAATTTTGAGGGTGCCCTCAGCAATGGTGTGCTTTATATCTATACACTGGCCTAGGCATTGTGAAGTTCAGGAATTTCCTTCAAAAGCTAAAAATTTTAAACTAACTACCTTGCTTTCACGTAGTTTAATCCAGTATATTTGATCTGTATTATTAGAATGCAGCCTATCCTGTTACCATTATAACTGAAGTTTGCAAGGACTATGAGAAATATTATGACAGTGAAGACCTTCAATGGACTTGGAAAAGAAAAGGATCTGCTTAAAAATCCATTTTTACAAAATAGGGCTCTGTAATTTCCCTATTAAAATGGAAACTGCATAGAAATATACTATTTGTTTACATTTTACCTTGGATATTTAACTCTTGACATATTAAAACAGCTTCTGAGGTATGAATGTGGTGAACAGTGAACCTCTATCCTTCCAGAAATGTTTAATTTAATTGGCTTATAATTCCAGATACAAAATTAACTCCTTCAAGCCCAGGTTGCTTCCCACATTATGTAGTGGTTACTCACCCTGTGTTGGAAATTGGAAATTTAGATGATCCCTGGAGGGACTAAAATACATACCAGTGCAACTAGCAGACTTAATTAAAATATGCCTTCAACTACTTACAAACAGTGTTAGATTTAGACAGATGGGACAAATTATTATCATCATAATGGGAAAAAGACACTACCATGACAATGAACATTCTCCCTCATCTCATCTGCATTTGTGAACATCATACCAAGAGAAATCCCCAAGCTAAGCTTTACTATAATAAATAACTTGTCAGTAAAATTTTATGGGATTGCAAAAGCACAACGAAAGATCTATTACTCTAAAAAAAAGAAAAAATCAAAAAGATGGGAGGAATAAATTTCCTAATTCTTGTCCAAATTCATAATAGCATGCACATTGCACTAATTACTACAAAGACATCTCAAAATTATGGGAAAGCTTAGCAATGGCCTTTAAAAAAGAAGAATACAGGTGGAGGTATTGCCTCCTTTCTTATCAAAGTAAAAAAGTTTAAGACCCAGATTTTTCATCTGATTGTGATCCTTTTCAGTGTTTTTGGCCCAAAGCAGATCTGGTTGCTGTTTTCTTCAGTATTTTTCAGACTGTGAAGCCATACTAGAATGCAAGGCTTTCATGGTTCCCCTGCATTTTAGGTACAGACAAAGTGAAACAGGGCATAATCCTGAAAATCTGTTTATTGACTTTGACAGCAGATGGATGTAATGACCCTTTAACTATAATAGTCCCATGAATACCAGGAAGTTCAAAAGGATGTGGGGAACATCCCTTTTGCCACAGTAATTTTTGACTATTGATTATGGGGGTTGTTAGCAACAAGAGCTCTCCTGCTACTATGATTTACTGCAAGGGTTTAAGATTGCAAATATTTGGAACACTATTGTCAAAGTGCAAGCATCTTTTATACACACACACACACATATATACACATACATGTCTACATAGCTGGCAAAAATTAGTTTTAAGATGTTTCATCTTTTCCTTAGAACTATTCAATACTTTACTGAGAATTTAGCATCATAACAAAGAAACCTGTATGTGGCTGGAGGCCAGAGGTAGTTGCTTGCTCTCCTTTAGTCATTAGTTGTAGTCAAGGTGCCTTTCAGGAAGAAGGGATGACAGATAGGTAACGTCCCCACTATCAGATCCACTGTCACGGGATGCACTTGTCGGGGGACAGCAGGAGACAGAGTGCAGGGGGATACAGGTGGAGCTTTTCCAGCACTGTAGTAAGATGAATGCACCTATTGTCACTGCTCCCCTGCTTTTCCGTAGCCATTAGTATGACAGTACTGTAAATGATTACCTGACATAAGACCTGTTTTGAAATTTTTCTCTTTCCTGAAGCTGTCCTATGAGCTTTTCAATAGTGTATGATTGTGTACTGTTTTACTAGTTCAAGATCTACAATCCTTGTAGTGGCAGAAAATTTTATGTACTTGTAACAAAAGAAGGTAATATTTAGGTTTGATAGCTATGTTAATGGCTGTGTGTGGCAATGGTCTGTTATGTAGTTAATAGTGCAGGTCAGGAAGATATTTATCACAGTAAAAATTGTCAATATAATTTAACATATCAATTTACTGTAGCAACATACTTTGTATTCTAAATCTCTTTATTTTACTTATATGTGTCCCTCTGGATGCAGTATTCAAAATGAAAAAAGAAAGATTTCACTAGTTCTGCTTGAGACGATGCTACATATCATAGATCATCACTGTGCATAACACAAATTAAGTGCACTGAAATAGAGAGAAATCCATAAAAGAATGACCGGATTATGAAAAACTTATTGTGCTTTCATTCTAATAACTGCCTGAAAAATATTGACTCCTTCAGAAACTGTTGGGAAATATTTTTAAATTTAATTATATTTTTAAGCTTTACTTTATAGGAGCTCATAATCTCATCAATACAACATATTTGAGAATACAACATGAGAAATACTGTAACTTGTTTGGTAGTGCCCACTAAGTGTTGCCATATTTCCAGTACAAACTCTCCTCTTCACTCAATAAGGTATTCTCCTACCTTGGCAGGTGTTACTGGCAGTTAAAAGTGTTTATGAAAATGTATTTGACTTTTAATTTGAGTTTTTTTTTTTTTTTTAATGTGGTGCTTACTTTAAGTCAAGCTGGAAAAGAAATGCTCTCAGCTCACTACCTTATTGGTAGCCTCATGTTTTATAGGGAAAGGTGACCATCTAACCCATATTTAGGTTTGTTCACAAGCTAATACTCAGTAAATCAGTTTCTAAACATGTAAGAAATTTTGTGTATTCCCAGTCCTGAGACATGATCCAGCAAATTTAGAGATGAGATAATATGGAATTAGCTCTAAGTGTTTTGTTTCTAGTTTAAACCTGATAAACAAAAGAAAATCCTACACCAAAGTAGAAGGTCAGCTTTTTAGTGGGTGTGGACAGAAGAATCTGTGGACTCTCATATTTTGGGTCTATCTTTCTGAATTTACGAGAATGTTCACGTGCTAAAATTACTCAAGGTTTTTCAACTATTTTTACTATCCCTCAAGGAATATGGAGAGAAAAATAAGAAACAGAAAACTGCTATCGCAAAAACCTGTCATAACTGCTGTGAGAAATGGATGATGTAACATTTAGATGAAATTTTACAACACAGCTAATGATGTTAGGATAATTTCCTATATTGAAAAATAACTACAGTCAAAGAGGTGTTAAGTTTTTTATGTTGCATTTACTTACAAGCATGATAGTTAATGGAATTTTCAGAGGAAGACAAAGTTCATAATTGTGTGCTTAATGAAATTACTAATATTGTTAATGATACTTTCTTTTTTATATTATTCCAAGCAGCTGCATGAACTCTGGTCATGGATAGCTTCAATTTATGACAGCAGTCATATTTATGGTGCTTGTTAGTCATTCAGAATTGTTTGTTTGGGCAAACTCTTAATGTCAAACTAATATAATTTTATTGATGTAATTATTTCTTTCATTATAGCAGTGCCTGCAAGCATATCTATACTTAGTTATATTAGCATTCTGTTCTAAAAACTGCATTTCAAGGATTTATAAATTAACATTAAAAACTTGCTCCAAGCTAAATCTTGATATATAAAGCACAAAGCATGTTTACAGTTTGGAAAAGGTTCAGAAGACTTGATCTAGATTTTTTTTCCCTTGTTTTTTCCCCTGCTATTTCTGCAAGATGAGGAGAAATCCTAGAAGAAAAGTGCCAACAAAAGTATGCTTTTATATATGGAGCTGAGAAAATGGTTTTCTGCTTTGAAAGGAGGGAATATTATCTCAGTGTAAATCCTTAACTTAGTCCTTTGTAATGTTTGTATTTACTGATGTGTTGAGGCAGGTAATGCTAGGTGGTGTGTTATACATTTGGTGTAATTCAGGAAAGATCATGGCAGGCAGGCTTAGGGTTGTGGAATTTAAGCTTCATCCATGTGCTGCCATATAAAACTGAATCTGAAGGCATGATGGGGTCTTGGCATTCAAAAGGTTCAGTTTCTGGGCAGAGCTCTTAAGGGCAGCTGTGGGAAGAAATGTGTGTGAACGAAGAGCAGTACAAAAACTGTAACGTGATGCCACATTTGGCAGAAATCATACATAGTCATGAGTTTTATACGATAAAGAAATGAGAAAATACCCAATTCTGTCAAGTGTTGGGTTTATTATAGTTAAATCCTGAAGCGTGTTGCGTACCTCAGGGGACATTAGTTCAGGAAACACGGTGAATGAATTCACATATTTCACTTATATGTGTGATTTTGTGAAATTGTACTTGTAATTTTTGGAATCAGATTCACAGTTGATAGTATCTTTTGCATTAATAGGCCATTGATGAATAATGTACATTTTAGTGAGAGGAAGTCAGTAAGTCAGGGATCCTTTAGCAAAATGAAGGACAGCTCTGCATAGTTTCCAGATGCAAGACACTCTTTTCATGGATCCAACACCCATGACACACATCCTTTTTGGTGTCTGTGTTATTTTATTCCAACTATCTATTGATTTGTTACATTTTGAAGAAATGAAAGTGATTGACAATGACACTGAGGGCCTATATTGTTTGTTTCCAGAGTGACAGTGCTAAACTTGTTAAAAGAACAGGTTGGCTGGTTTTTAATTTGTTATCCCTCCAAATTATCTCATACAAGAGACAAGTTGTCTTTGCATCTTCAGTGAAAAGTTGCCAGTGATGGAAGTTCTGCAGGCCAGATTTCACACTGGATTTATCTCCTCCCATTCTGTGGGTGCACAGTCTTATTGTTGCTTGTAGTCTGATGTTTTGTTCTTGACATCACCCAAGAAGTGAGGTAACATGGCAGTGTGCATTAACTATAAATATGGCCAGTAAAGTCCAGTGTCATTCCTGATTTTTCTTCCAGTATGATCCAACCTTCCAGTACCTCTTTGGTTCATACAAAGTTCATACATTTTACTATGAGTAGCCTTTCTTCGTGTTTGCAGGATTAGGTCACAGTTCCCATGTTAGGTCACACAGTTCCCATTAGGTCACAGTTCAGCTGTGATATGGTGTTGAAGTGTTTTACAAAGTAAGGTTTTGGCTGCTCTGGGGAAACTATGTAGCAATTCTCCTTATTTTGACACCGAGAAAGGCACACACGGCAACTGCTGATTTTGCTGAAAAGCATGATTTATGTGTGTGACGTCAGAGTAACTGTGTCCTGTGCTGTCCTCCTCTGCAAGACTGAATTTAAAAAGGCCAATGGTAGGAGAGGTCAGCTAACTTAAGGTTATGATGAACCTGGTCTTCTCTAATAGCTTTCTGGGAACACAAAGAGCTGTAGGTGGCTGTTTTAGTGTCTCTGAAGCACTAAAACCATACTGGGAATGTGGTTGGGAAGAAAAGTGTCTTAGAACTGTTTTCGACTGTCCCACAGAGACCTATTTCTGCCCTCTTCTGTCAGAGCTGAGGGAGGACCAGAAGCTGTGGCATACCTGCTGTAACTTGAGTCAATGGCTCTAATATGCGCAGTGGTTTGGTTAAATGGTTGCTTTGTTTGCTCTATAAAAAGGCAATAGCAACTCCTGAGAACAAAGATACACACCATGTTGAGAAAGTTTCTTTTCTCTTTTGTTATTGTCTATTCTGCCTGCTGTTTGGAATGTGTAAAATGATTCTGACAAGCTTGATGTGTGCCAAAACCCAGCATGCCCACTGGTGGGAAGATTATCATCACCCAGATATAATAAAAGGCTTCTGGAAAAGTGCTTCTAATGATGGGCTGCTTTTCTGGCACTGACAGGGTTTCTATTTGTTTTAGCAGCACCCGCTAGCACCACTGTAGCTAAAGGCCTGTTAGCATTTTCATTGGAAATTCATTCCAGGACTTTATAACTCAGCTGGAAAATTTGCTTTGAACTCAAGAGCCACACAGAAGACTTTTATAGAGACTCTTTTATTTTCTTGTATTTTTGCACTGAGTAAAATTAAGCTATTTAGTCAATAATAAATAAATGGGGAAACCCAAAACACGTTAGCTACTAAGAATTTCACTCCGGAAAACATGCACTATGTGTTTGATATCATCATCTGAAAACTAAAACTGTGTGTAATTACTTGTTGAATCTGAGCTGAGTGCCATAGTGTTTAACAGAAGGGAATACTATTCCTTATGAGGAGTAAAAATATGCTACAAGGCAAAAATGTGTGCCACTTGCCTACTTTCCCACCTCAAAAACATATGATTGTGACTTTTGCAGTTATAATTATGATTTTGAATATTACACTGTTCATAAGTAGTAATCACATTTTATTTCAGATCCCGACTGACTCCTTTGTTCTTGGAAGTCAAACATACTGGCTCAAGTTTCTTGACTTTATTTTTTTTTACAATGTTCAGTGGGAGGTAAACAGACATTTGCTTTTGAAAATTGCAATTATAATTATCTAAAATTTCAAAATAATATTCAGATACATTTTATTATTAAAACCAATTTAAACTTATGCAAATTTCTTGACGCTAAAGGAAAAGAACATTATATATGAATTTTTGTTATGTTCTTTAGAACTGTTTAGGTGTGCAAAGTAAGCTCAAATGATTAACAAATATGAAACTATTTTTGTGTAATTGAATGAATCAGTGAAAAATGACTTTGGATTAAATATAAGGATAAAGTCAGCAAAAATATATTTGCATGGAAGGCCTGTCTATACATAAATAGGACACTGGGACTTTATATAATTAGCAGATATTCAATATGATGATATTTTTGGATTATGAACATGTCTTTACATCTTCGGATTAATATTTTAATTTTTTTAAAATACAATTATTTTTTTTGGTTTTTTTCCACCAAAGCTCCTTATGAATGTGTAGAACTTAGTATTATTGATAAAAATCTGTGGCATGCTTACAGTAGTTTTATGATGCCTAGAGTGTAAACAGTCATATCAAAATCTGTCTAGAATGAGCGAAGATGTTAATGGCATTGATAAAAACAATTCACATGACAGTGTTTAAAAGATGTAATTTTTTTATGTACTTAACCACAAACATGTCAGTTGAGATTGTCAGGATGTTATAGGGGAGATACTGAAAATGCTTCTTTCCAGAAACATTACTGGGGAAATTTGCAGCCAGCTCACTGTGGGTCGTCAGTGTGTCCCGGCAGCCAAGAGGGTAAACTGCATCGTGGGGTCCATCAACTACAGCATCACCCACCAGTCAGAGGAGATGATTATCCCACTGTATTCAGTGTTGGTGAGTGCTGTGTGCAGTTCTGGGCTCTCAATTTAAGAAGGACATGAAGGTTCTTTAATGCATCTAGAGGAGGGCAGCTGAGCTGGTGAAAGGGCTGGAAGGCATGCCCTACGAGGAGCAGCTGAGGACTCTGGGTTTGTCTAGGGCAGAGAGAAGGAGTCTGAGGGGTGACCTCTTTTCTGTCTACAGCTTCCTGAGGAGGGAGACTAAAGAGGGAGGTGCTGAACTGTTCTCCCTGGTGCCCAGTAGCAGGATGCACGGGGATGGCTCCAAGCTTCACCAGTAGAGGTCTAGACTGGACATTAGGAAACATTTCTTTATGGAGAGGGTGGTCAAACACTGAAAGAGGCTTCCCAGAGAGGTGATTGATGGCCCAAGCCTGTTGGTGTTTAAGCAGCATTTGGATGGTGCCCCTGATAATATGCTTTAATTTTTGGTCAGCCCTGAACTGGTCAGGCAGTTGGACTAGATCATCAGTGCAGGTCCCTTCCAGCTGAAATAGTCTGTTCTATTCTATTCCTCTGTTATTAATGCCCATAAAAGAGTTTCTCTTGACTTCAGCCAAAACTGCATCTGGCGTTTCAAATGGGTGCAAGCACCATGTAGAAGAGTAAGTTCAAGTGCCATGTATACTCACGTGTGACCCTCTACACTTCTTGTGGGCCAGTAAGAGAATGATCTTGAACAAAGAGCTTGTGCATTTGCTGAGTGATAGATTAGAAATAAAATCAATATTGGTCATTAAACCAACAGCCCTCAGCTACCTTTCAGGATCATGTTGCTGATGCATTACCAAAGCTATTCAGTTGATGGAAAAGACAGTTACATGAAGAGGATTTTAGTAAATACTTTTCCATACACACTGCATTAAGTGAAATCAAGTGAGATTTATTTTGTATGGCTATTGAAATTTGCAGTAACATAAATAGCTCAGAAATCTAATATTTAAGAAATGCATCTCAACAGCTTCTAGAAATGTTATCCATTAAAACCTTTAAACTGATGGAAAAAATACTGCCATCCTGTTGCCATTGTGTAATCACAGCAAAAATATTTGAAAGGTCATGTGCAGAAAAGAACTTACAAAAAATTTAAGAGGCTTTGACTTTTGGAAGTGTTGAAAAATTTTAATATCTAAATAGATGTGTCTTTCAAGTTAGAGAGTGGACAAGATTAAGAAAAGGTAGATCAATAAGGGATTTTTCTTCAAGTTTTTAGCTCTGTTGTTCAGCCTGTATGGAAATGGCCACAGTTTGGTGAGTCCCCCTGAGCCACAACCTCAGTGTGTACACAACCTTCTCTGTGTGTACCTTTAAAATTTATTGATATGTACGGTGCATTCTTGTTTTTTCCCATTAAATCTTAGAAAATGGCTGCCACCTCTAGATATACTAGAGTATTGTGGGGTTTAAAAATTCCAACATGGATCTGGAGCCAGGGGAATTTGCTCCTTTTGAACTCTTACCTTTCCCACCCACTCATCTTCTAGGAACGTTACAATTTTCATGCTTTCTGAGGAATGAGGACACTTAATGTGTTTCAGTAGTCCATTTCAAAGCATATTCCTGGAAGGCATATTCTTTAGCTTTAATTAAAGTGTAGAGAGATTAATTGTTTTCAGGAGAAACCAACATAATGGGGCTCACTGACCTCTTATACAACCCAGGTCACAGAGCTTTGCAATAATTCTCACATTCTGCTCTTAACTTCTGGCCAAGGAAAATGTGCACCTTTAGATAAACTGTCCTCATTGTTAATATTTTTCATCACTGTTAATTCATTTTCAGTCTAATTTGTTTAGTTTATTTCTGGCCTTTAGACCTTATCGCGTCTTCACCTACTTGAATCAGAAATCTGGTCCCTACTAAAGTACTTTTACATCCTGACCAAATCACTTCTAAGTCTGTCCTTTGATGACTGAAATAGAATTTGCTAAGTTTCCCATTGAGAGATATATACCCTTAAGAAGAAAGGTGAAGAAAGGCGTGGAGCTGAGCTCTATAGCAGTACTAAGGATGACCAGAAAGCTGGCTGTAGGACAGTAGCTTGAGGTTGTAATCACTTTTCAGGTTACATATTAAGCAAAAAAAAAAAAAACCCAAGAAAACACCAACACAAGAAGAACATCTCCTTGAATGTTCTTTACTGAAATATTTTGTTTTTTTCAATATATCTGTTTTCTGATTCTTTCACCTCCTTTCACTCCAATCAGGTCTAATGTGGAAACCAAGACCTACAAAAGCTGTTCAATTGCAGTACACTTACAAAAACATACTTGGCAATCCTCCTAGATGGGACACAAATACTCAGACATAAAATTGGCAGTAGGCAGAGGCTCACATTGCAGTTTTTCTGATCAGAGTTGCTAGGAACTTTAATCATCCAAAATTAATGTAGTATTTCTGTCTCTTCCTACAACAATAGCTTTTTTTCCCAAGCTCCTAAAGTCACTTAAAAGATAGATCCAACATTAATGTACACTGGCTTTTATTTGAGTTAGCAATATTTCTTTCTTCAGGGAGAAGGATTTTGATCGTAATTTTAAATATTGAATAATTCTAACTCTTAGTGACTTATAAAATTTGATATATCATAGGATGAAAGCTCCGGTCAGGCAGTGGCTGCAGCCATTTTCATTAATGAGCCTTAAAATTTTATCTGTGTCCCAGAAAAGGGATATCTTTCTCCACAAATTCAGTAAATATAAATTTAATTTGAAATCAGTACTTAAGGCAAGAACTGCAGAGGCCAAATATGGCTAAATAAAATTTGCTTAATTTTGCCAAAACAAACTGTTTTGTTTGTGCTATGACCCATTCATTTTATTAAATAAGAAAGGCAAAGGAATTTCTCTTAGATTTTAAGAAAACAATGGAATATTTTTACAGGTACCTCCTAATGCTTTAAATAATTCAGAGTTTAAAAATACACACAGCTATATAGCTGTAATATCTTCTGTCAATTTTCACGCCCACAGATGTCCTGCTCAAATAGCTGTGGATGTGCAAGTTTGGTTTGAATTTATGTATCAGGACTCTGTTACTAGTATTTTGTTTTTAATGGAGTAGGCAATATTCTGTACATGTTTGTGTGATGCTTTTATTTATTATATGAGTAAAAAACCCTCTCCTATTTCCTGCCATGACCTCACTGTTTTGTCTTCAAAGTGCAATTCATGCAAATAATAAGTTTAGAAAATTTCATTTACAAAGACAAAAGCTATTTCTTAACACACATGTTTTAATGTAATGTTTTAATGTAATGAATTTCATTTAGGTGTCATCCGTATATGCTGGAAGTTACTGAACTGAAGAAGTACAATTTGTGCATCAAAAAGCTCCGCTTCAAACATTAATAAGCTAAGAAATGCAAATAAGTGATGTATGAAAAGGAGAAAATAGAAGGTGAGAAACAACCTGATCGTAATTCTGGTTGAATAGCTCAGTAGGCAGTATCATACCTAGGTATTCTTGAGAGAAAATGGCAGATTATTTTCTTATAAGACCTTAACCTTCTCCACTAATATTGAGTCAGTTGCTGTTCCCTTGAGGAAAACACTTGCACCTAAGAAGAGGTTTCTGTTGCAAAATGAAACTTGCAATTCCTACTCAGAACTTGACATAACGTTTGTGTTTCTTCTTTAAAACCTGCAAAGTAAGGTTTGCAAGATTTTCACTACAGTAGCAACAGTATACACGTTTGTTGATGCGCAAAATGAGGTGGAATACAATTAGTCTTGATTTTGATGCTATGCTGTTCTAGCAGTATTAAAAAGTGAGAACAGCTAATAGAAGAAACGAGTAGAATCATAAGATTGTTTAAGTTGGAAAAGACCTCTAAGATCATTCAGTCCAACTGTTAACCCAGCACTGCCAAGTCCGCCACTAAACCATGTCCGTAAGTACCACATCTACATGTCTTTTAAACACCTCCAGTGTTGATGACTCAACCACTTCCACAAGCAGCCTGTTCCAACGCTTCACAACATTTTCAGTGAAGAAATGTTTCCTAATATCCAATTTGGTGCAACCTGAGACCATTTCCTCATCCTATCATTTGTTACCTGTGAGAAGAAACTGACCTTTACCTTACTACAACCTTCTTTCAGATAGCTGTAAAGAGCTCTAAGTTCTCCCCTGAGCATCTTTTCTCCAGGCTAAATGATCCCATCTGCCTTAGCTGCTCCTCATAAGACTTGTGCTCCAGACCCTTCACCAGCTCCTTTACTCTTCTCTGGACTCACTCCAGCCCCTCAATATCTTTCTTGTAGTGAGAAATCCAGAAATGGACACAGGACCCGAGGTGTGGCCTCACCAGTACTGAGAACAGGGGGATGATCACTGCCCTGGTCCTACTGGCCACACAATTCCTGATACAAGTCAGGATACCACTGGCCTTCTCCCAGGTCCTTTTCCGTTGGGCAGCTTTCCAACCACTCTTCCCCCAGCCTGCAGCTCTGCATTGGGGTTGTTTTGAACAAAAGGCAGGACCCAATACTTGACCTTGTTGAAATTCGTACCACTGGCCTTAGCCCATGGACCTGGCCTGTCCAGATCCCTCTGCAGATGCTTTCTACCCTCCAGCAGATGAACAGCCTCCAGCAGGTCAACTGGCCCCAATACTGACCCCTGGGGAACACCACAGTGTTCCCTGCGGCTTCCCACAGTTCCGACAGTTGACCTGCTGTTGACTGGATTTAATTCCAGTCACCATCACTCTCTGGGAGTGGTTGTCCAGCCAGTTTTATATCCAGTAGAGTATGAGCTTCAATAAACAGGGAGCACATTTAAAAGGTAAAATGTTTATGTCATCCTTTTCACAATGGAAAGACAATTGATGTTTGTCTCTGTAATTAAGGGAACCAAAAATTTCTTGTCTGTAGATTTCTGCTTAATCATCTTTATAAAAAGAGCTGTTGTGAAATGGAGTGATACATGAAAGACTTCCCTGGACTGTCTTTTTTCCCCCCTCACTGCAGCAGAATCTGAAATAAATAACTTGAAGTGCCTTTTTTTTTTTTTTTCCCCATCATGAAAATTAGAGTATAGCTGTTTTCTACCTGCCATGGTATCTGAAAAACAAATTAACCACTTTGTCTAATATTCTGAAATGTTTCTTTCAACTTCTTTTACCTTCAACCTTCAGTAATATTTCAGCTTTTGAAAGAACAGAAATCGTTATAAAACTATTATAGTTTGAAATAATGTATGTTCAAATCCTCCTCATTTCTATATTAGTCTGCTTTTACCACTGCTAGATTTTTTTTTTTTTGCAGTGAAGGCTGTTCATGTTCTATTCAGTTCATCTTTTAACACAGAAATATTGCATTAAAGGTTCTTTAATAATAAATGCTCTCTCACTAACTTTCTAGAATCCCTTCTTCACTGACTTCTAGAGCTACTTGTTTGCTTTAAGCCTCATAGTTCATTACTTGTGAAAGAAAAGACCTTACATCCTATAAGTTTAATCATTTAAGCAAAAATTATTTTTTAATTATATGAGCTTGTACTTACCATTATGCAGCAGTTTTTTCAATGCCTTCTTGGCACAAACATATACTGATAGTCTCCAGTGAGCTCTTTTGCTGAACTTTTACCTTGACTAATGTAGTCATCATCTGAAGCTGCTGCCAGCTTAGCTGCCAGAAGATATCTCTTGTAAGTTTGCAGGCCTGTCAAATCTGCAATTGTTAGCAACTGGCCCCAAACTTATCATTGAGTTTGCAGGACTGAGGCACGTTAGGCTTGCTCTCTCTGAACTTTTCTTGGCCTCCTTACACCTTTGTTATGCTTGGTTTAGATGTGTGTATTCTGTAGCAAATTTTCTTTACTTGAAAAAAAATTTTGTACAGTATCACAATAGTTCTTATAGATATCTGGAACAAGAAAATGTTTTATGCAAAATGAGATATTTCTTATCTAACATGATTTCTTATCTAACACAATAGCTAATTTCTTATCTGTAGTGTAGAGGGGTACAATCCTGGTAACAAATGTCTGTAATACTGTAGAAGTGTACAGAATGAATTGCGGAGAAGTACTGCCGTGGGATGATTAGAGGTGGGAGAAAGACAGACAGTACAGACCTCTCACTTATGAAATGAATCACTGATGGTCAGTTAAAGATAAGAAGACCTGGAACTAGACAAAAATGGGTTTAGGAGTAATAAGAAAGCAAATAAAATATATCTCACCTGTAATGCTGCAGACCAATGAAGAGAAAGCAAGGTGCAAAAATATGTTACCTAATAATACAAAAATTATCTCAAGTGAGATTTAGACAGAAGAAGCCATTGACAGATGATAATTAACTATAGCATCCCCCATTGCCAATATCAAAATGACACCACTTAGGTCACACATGAAGTATGAGCTTAACATCAAGAAAAGGAACTAAGAATTCTGTTTGTAATAATTTTAACTGTATTATTGTTAAAGTTTCTTGAATATAGAAGCAGTTTTGCCTTTTCCTCATAATTACATGTGTACTCACAATGAATCTTGGATTAGGCTCAAGATTTCAATAGTAAAGACAAATTGGATTATTGTACTAATGACAAATTCTTGGCTTTTTTTTTAATCTCCCTATGGACAGGATTTTGAGCATAATGGTCTGCAGTAGTCAACATCCATTTGTGTCTCTGACTGATTCCAGAAACCTCCATCTTTTAAGTATGGTGAAACAAAATGGTATATCTGGCTTACCAAAGAGACTTGATCAGAATGAATAAATGAGTTATACTCAGAGCAGCTTTTAAGGAGGAAAAGTTCATCATCCTCATTGTTTATTCTTCCTAGGCTTTAATCATTACCCTGATGATGTCGGTTTTGAATTCACCTAGTTAAGGGTTTCAGTTTCCCTAAAGGAAACTAAAGATTTAATGGTACAGACTATTCATATATTTATGTATGAATTTTACAAGCATCTATTCTGGGTGTATTTGTATTCTCACTAACAGACAGCCTTCTCCCTGAAGAGAAGCAGCTGCGTTCCAATATTTAGCTGGTGGCATGACGGCTCAACAAGCAACATTTTAATTTAGCTTTGTTCATCCTGAAGCAATATTGTGAAGCTTTTGGATCAACTTGTATCTGATGGTTACTTAAAAATTATTCATATGGAGCTTCAGCAGGTGACTGATCATATCTCACTTTGACTACTCCCAAAAGACAAAAAGTATTTTTATCCAAATAAGTAAATTACAGCTATGGCCAATGCAGTTCCTTTATGGAAGAATTGTCACTGAGTCTGCACAACTGAAGCACACTTCTCAAAGTCTTCCTTTTACAGGTAAATGCTCTAGGCTTTCATTTAGACTGTCTTGATCTATGACAATATGAAAGACTGTGGCAAAAGTTCTCAAAAGTGAAATCTAAAGTAAACTGAACCGATATTTAACACAAGATAAAGTGGTCTGAATTTCTCCATCTGTTTTTACTTGAAAGATTGTATAAACTAAGACAAGAGATTCTTGATTGTTAAAGTTACAGTTCAAGTTATGTACAGACTTTCCGTCTAGAGACACTTTCACTTACTTAATCAGTTTGGTGAAGTAACTGATTTATTTTCTAACTTTGCTTTTTATTTACAGGTGGTGGAGGCTTCTGTGAGTACTATTCCTTATAGGAACTTCTAGCATGGAATTACTAGGAGTTGAAATAAATCACAGTAAAAACACCTAGGAGAATGTGCAATAATTTTCTCTTAATGCTTGTGCTTATGTTAAAAGTTTTCACTGAAAACAGTCTGCCCTAGGGAAACCCAAAAACACCCCTAGTATGTAGTGGGTGGATTATAGAGAATTTAAAGTGGATGAATAGCTTCTGTCAAAGATCCAGAAAGATTAAAAAAACCCAAGAGATTTCACTGTTGAGCAAAACATTTCTCTAACACAAAGGTGTCAGTTTACTTAACATTCGTAGTGCTGTAGAGATAGGGATGATGTAGAACTGTACCACTCAGTGAGGAGCTCTGTGAACTGTTCATCTAGTGTCTTTAGACAGTGGTAAAAAATCCAGTAGGACTGACTCAGGTGTTTGGATTTGTGTGCCCTTGGCCTCGTGAAGCTGTGCACAGAGAGAAGATGTGTTGCATCAACCCCACGTCCTCATGCAAGCAGAATTTAAACAATGGTAAGCACCAGTTTTTATGCACTTAATACTGGAGTTGCACAATTGTGTATGTAAATACACAATTTGCGTTTCCATACATTTATATGTATTTACATACATGTATTTGTATATACAAAAGTTCTGGGTTTATAGCAGTGTGTCCCAGTTTGTTGTAGTACTTTGCTAAGTAAGAAGAGTGTAACATAGTGCTGGAGACTATTTCCATTGATTTTTATTTTTTTTTTCCTTCTAAGAGGCAGTAAAATATACATTTTTTTAATAGCAACCAGGTCTGCTAAAAGCGGAAATAGTAATTTATTATTGTTGAACTCATGCTAGTGCCTGCTGTGGTAGCTGTGTGATATAGGCCTGGTTCTTACTCAGAGGTCCTTTCTATATTCACGCTTATAAATTCAAGTTGTTCAAGTGGTAGTGCTAGAAAATTTGCCTTTCCTCAGATTGGCCAATCCGTACATAGAGCTCTTTACTGAGGCTTAACCTTTAAATGACATCTTTCCATCTCAATCCAGTAATAGACTCTACAGGATTTTGTAAAGCAGGGTTAACATGCTGCTTGCCTCTTCTGTAATGGCTGAGTAATTGCAGCCTTTGCCCATGAAGTGAAAGATCTGATTCAATTCTCTCTGAGCAATCGCCAAATGAGTGATAACTTAGCGTGTTCTTATGTATTCTACTAAAGCTGTGAAGTTAAAAATCAGGAGCTATTCCAGAAAAGAAAAGAAACTCTGAAAAGAGGAACTTGATTCTGTCATCAGAGCACTTAGAAAAGAGGAGTCCTACAATTAATTTCCTGGTCTCAGGATGGTTAATGACTTTCACCCTGTGACTGGTTAACATAAAGAACAGAAGCAACTGCTAAGCTGTGCTGTCAACAGTACCTGACGTGGCTTATTTCGAATCAGCCACGGTGTTACATTGATACAGCATTGTATTTTGCAAATGAGACATACCCACAACTTATTAAAGCCCTGTCTATACTCATCAGTGAAATAGGAAAGAGTTGCTGGAGTTGGTAGCAGTTTTCCTTCCTAGGATACTGGTGGGAGATAACTTAATTCAGATGGAGTGTCATGCTAATATTGCTGCACCACTTTCTACGCAGAATTCCTATGTATTATGTAGACAAAGAATCTCACTTGGCTCTCAGTGCTGTAATCTTTGGGGTACACACTCAAAAGGAGCCAGATCTGAGGACTGCCAACAGCCCTTGTTCTTCATTAACTTCAGAATAAGTTGTGTAGGTTTAATATGTATGGTGGACAAATGGGAACATTTAAACAACCTGTTCCTGATTTTTCTTAATTAGATGGTTTCATGAAACGTTTCCAGGCATTTTGGATGGCTTGCTGTACAGCTGAACTCTTTCTTTTTTAGCAAATGAGTTTTCCCTAGACTAAAATGCCAGAGGTGAATACAATATTTTCACACACATGTAATGCCTCCTTAATTTTTCCTTCTGTACCCAGATTTATGACTAGAAAATAGCTCAGTCTAAAAGAAGTCGATGGCTAAGAAAATAGATTTTCTTTTTCCTTAATGTAATTCAAAAGCTATTATATCACTTTTTAAATAAAAAAGCAAGTTGGGAAACAAATGGTTTTCTTTTGGTATCAGTTCCTGCTGCTTGATACTGGAAGATAAAGCCACATCACTTTCATTATTTTAATTTCTGAGGATGGAAGAAGTGGATGTGTTTCATTGGTTATACCTGACCCAAGCCAAGAAAAAATCAGTGAGGGAAGAAGTGGTGCAACAGCTGGTGAACTTAATAATTTCTTTTAAAGAAGGGGAGTCTGCAACTTCTCAGTACCATGTCTGCTTTCACATCTTAATGAAAGTGAACCATGAAGCAAAAGGATAAAGATGAGCTGTATTCAATATTCGTGACTTATTTCTTGATAAATATTTTTTCCATCCCCATTAAAGTATGGAAGAAAATGTAGAAGAAAAGAGCAATTGCTTTCAGATTGATTGAAAGAGTTCAGAGATTTTTACTTCTTTGACACAGCATTATGTACAAAGGAAAATTCAGGAAAATATCTTTTGCTTTCATGCCTAATTTTAGGAAGCCTTGTTGAAGGATATGTTATCTCTTGAAAGCTGATTTTCATTTGTTTGCAGTATTAATCTACTGACTTTTCTTATGATCAGTTAAATACCAAAATACAAAAGCTCACGTAGTCAAAGTGATAGAGAGGTGGAAAAAAGATAAGAATGCTTTAAACTCTTTCCTTACAAGGAAAATGTAAAGCACTTGGGTAAAAATCATGACTAAGGAGGAAGACAGTGTGATAACATTGATTTAGTATTTTCCCTTTATATTTGCTGTTCTGGTGGGTGAATACAAAACAATAAAATTCAGATAGAACACGAATGTTTATGTCAGTTTGTAGAAAGTGGCGCCATATGGACCACTTTAAAAGAAAGTGGTTTTGCAGTTAGGTCTAGTTTCACCTCATGGTAATAAGAGCCTTTTCAAAAATTCCATGAGATCTAGAAAGTCTTTTACTGTAGTCTGTGTTGGTGCTTTCCTTTATTTTTTTAATACAAAGCATATTTGTATGAAAATTCTTTGTAGCTTCTGGAACTCAGTCCTTACTGAAGCTATTTGGCCATATGATACCATTTTATATCTTTAAAATTATACCATTTTAATTTTCCTAACAACGATTTGTAACTTTGAAAGAAAGAACGTTGGATTAATTTGAGAGAGACATCTGGACCGATCTATTCATAAGAAAGTACTGCTAAATTTCTCCTCCACACTTACCTGTGCTCTCAAAAATAGTTTTGAATTCTTATGTTCTCCATTTTCAACCAGGAGGACATTGATTTGAAGCCAAAATAATTTACAATCACAATTTGACTCAAAAAAAGGACTTTTCTAGATCTCAAGTTTCCAGTGAAAAGTTTTTATTTATGTTGCTCTGCTTGCTCTTTTCATAAAACATGCAGATCATTTTAAGTCATAAGTTTGTCCTGTTCCTTCTACATAACCCACGTGATTTGTTTCTTTTAAGAGTCATGATTCTGCAAGACATTGCTCTTGAAGTCTTCTCCAGAATTTATTACTTTGTGTGTGGTAACACAGTCGTGCTCTAAATTGTGTTTCTGAAGTAAGAACACTAATGTGAGTTTTGTTTCAGAGGGTTTGTGAGTTTTCTGCCATTTAGAGGGATATAAGCTTCTTTTGTAGTCAGTCAATCCGAAGAACATTTTTTGAAAATATAAGTTCCCGTTGTCATAGAGACAAAACCAAAAATATATGGTATAGTGTAATAAACAAGCAGATTAAATACAGCCTTTAGAGAAACACCGAGGCCAGAAAAAATGACTAACTCCTGAATTTCTCAGTGAAAAAGAAAATCTCTCTTATGTTAGTGTCTGATGGTTGCCTGTGGAAAATTCAACTATGTTATACTTTACAAAAAAAATATGAAAATTGGGGACATTCTTATGTCTGGTAATTTCTCTTTGCGATAATCATGGATTAATTAAAATTTAACTACTGTTTTTAATTCTAGGGTTTTAAGTGCATGGTATTCTAGTACAGACTTGCTTTCAATTTTGGATAATTTTTGAGGCAGCTACACTTTCTAGACAGAATCATGTAGAGATAGTCTTAAGGACAGGGCTAGATCAGTGTTCTGTTTGTCAGGTTTAGTCTTGAATAGTGAGGCTTATCTTTGGCATTAACATAGTTCTTTGTCAGATGCTCACCTGGAAAAAGGAGTCACCTTTTTTTTCAGGATTTAAATGAGACCAAGTTATTCATTATGTCAGTATATAGACAATATGTGATTCCTGAAATACAAGATTGTGGACTCCTGTATTGCTCAAAAAGGGAGCAATGGAGGATGTTCTGTCTACAGGGAAGAGAATAACTAGACACTGTATTGGTACATTTTTCTGGGCAGTTTTGTTTTTCTTTTTCCACTATACAGTACAGAGACAGGGAAGATATTACTATTCAAAGACTGGATTGGGGTTCAGAGGGTTTTTTTTCTAAAAAGTTTTTTGTTTCTTTTATTTATAAAATACTTTTTCTTGCTTAGCCCTCCAATAATACTCAGGTAAGACCCACATCAGCCATATCTGACTCCCAGAGTAATCTCTGATAGTGTTTTGATTTAGATACACAAAAAATCTGAAGAATTCTCCATATCTTTTTGGACCTAGACTGGATTCTTATTTTTAAGGGTAAAGTATTTAAACCTTCTAGTGTTAAAATTAAATGAAAGAAGTCTGATGACATACGTTTCAGTGCCAGAGAGCCTCCAGATTTATTCCGCAAGAGATATGGCAGTGTTGAAGGTGCAAGGTTGAATTAATGATTTGTGTTAAGCACTTTGAGCACTTTATGCTTTTACACAGTAGTATTTTTGAGGCAGAGAATGCAGTTGCAGACGTGTACACTTAGGGAATGCAGGTGAGCTGTGAAAATCTTCATTGCTTGCCAGAATGAGGTTCTGTCCTAAGTAAACTTAGTTTTACACATTTATGCTTTACAGAGTTCCTCAGTGAACTGTGTGGATTTTCATTCAAATGATTGCCCATATGCCCATTCCACTGGTGATGCAAGTGTGTAGCTATCTTCTTGAGTCCTGAGTCTTTGCCCGACAACCACGAGATTATTGTTAGTGCTTTGGGAAGCTTAATTTTTATCTCACACAGAATATAATTTCTTATTGTCTAAATTTAGGAAACCTGTATTTCTTTGAAGTTTTGGTAAATTATCACTGTTCTGATCTGGAAGTCTGTTGGCTTTCAAAACTGCCTTACAACCGGTTGAAATACTTGTCTCTTGTAATTAAAGCATCATGAACAAGAACCTAAAGAAATCCTATATCCCTGGGTTTGCTCTGTCTGTGAGAGGAGGCTCAGTTTCTTATTTATCTCCAGGGTATATCTATGTGGGAAGGGCAAGGTCCCAGGGTCATTTGTGCAGTCTTTAAAACTTCAAAGCATACAAGCTCTTCAGTTCTGATTTGGAGAGCACTAGCTTGTATTCTGGATGTAGCTACCCTGTCCTGCTTTGACAAGGTAGAGAGCAGGGGCTGTTCCCGAAACATCCCTTGTTGGTTATGTTGATTGTAAGGACTGACTTTGTTAACATGACAGCCTCTTGCCTTCTCTCTGTTCCATAAAGTTTCTTGGAGGCCTTCTAAGCTCTTGAAGCTCAGAAGTTGGGTGAGGTGGTGTGGCCTTCATCAGAGCTATGGCATCTATCTGACTGATGAAAAGATAGCTTTACTGGGACAGCTGAACTCCAAATGCAAAACACCAATCTTATGTTCTGATTGTACTGGACACACAGAAAGTTTTAACTCTCTATTTTTTCATGGACATTGTACTTCTGCTGACCACCACTGAATCTATCAGTATCAGGGGAACCCTTATTTTTCAAAGGGCTGGTAGCTCAAATAATGAGTTGAAGCAGTCTCTTGTTGCTGTACAGTGTAACTCTTGTTACTCCATCAAAGATATTTAATATTCAGATTGCCTGCTGCTCTCCTTACTAAGGCTGCTTTTTTGTTCACTGAATTGAGGAGTATTGTATGTTCAGTAAGACCATGTATTCTTAAGGGAAAAATGCTGGAATTTATAATGTTAGAACTAGAGCCTAACATCATGATTGAGTGTTGCCTTATGTGCACTGATTGCCATTTTATAATGCTTCATTCCTTTTTCTGGTTACTTAAAGTTAGTTTGACAGAAGTATAAATCA
>JAYRBT010000139.1:22445151-22461493 GCA_036023395.1 Myiotriccus ornatus | reverse complement strand
GTGCACTGATTGCCATTTTATAATGCTTCATTCCTTTTTCTGGTTACTTAAAGTTAGTTTGACAGAAGTATAAATCAAATTGGCAATGTGAAAGTTATAACTTTTTGTTCTTAAAATGTCAAAATTCATGAAAAAATAATTGTGGTGTTCTAAATTTTAATACAACTTTATTTACTTAGTACAGTTTCTTTTTTTACATACTACACTGAAATGTACCTGTATATATATCCCTATGACACAGGTGTCTTTATTTGAGCTCTTACATTTTTGAGAACTGGAAAAAGAGGTGGTTTGTCTTTTTTTTTTTTTTTAATGTTAGACCATTACATCTTTTTTCCTATTTCTATTACTGACTGAGAGGAAGAAGTCAAAAGATACATATTCTGCTTTTCTCACAGTGCACAGCCTTGCACTGTCAAAAATGTCACAGGTTAATGGTACAACTGAGCTCCATTTATCTTATTCTGACAGCTTGTCCAACGTCGTACATCTAGCAACAGCATCTCTCCTAAAGCAAGTGACATTTTTAGCCTTTGTTCTTTTCATATGGGCCTATTAAAAGGATTTACAGTAATTCTAAACTGAGTTTGTAAAAAGTTGCTTCCTATTATATGGAACTATCTTGAAGATTTTAGGCTAATTTAGTTCCATGGAATAATTAATACACTCTTGAAAATTAAAGTCTTACCTTAGAAATCTGAAATTATAGGAATGGATTTTGTGAAAAATGATGGTATGTATTTTTAATTTTACAACCTTTCTATTACACTTATTTAATTATTTATGGAAGCTAAAAAAGGCCAGCATGTGGTAGACAGCAACTTAATTTTATCCTCAAAAAAAGTATGAGTCCTCACCAATGGTTACTTATTGATGACTTACAAAATGTATCAAAATTTTTTTGCTGAAATGAATTTTATAAAGCCAGGGCTAACTAAAATATGAATATTTCCTGTTAGAAAATTAGGTTGTTTCATTCATTCTCCCCGTGTTATAACCTACTATTTGTGTCTTTATAGGAATAGCTACATGAAAGCAAACTGAAAGACCTCCCAAACTTATCAGTTTTTCAAAGATGTTTGATTAAAATAAATATAATAGATTTAGATATCACTTTGACTTGGATGGCAGAAAAAGCGGAAAATTTTACCCTTGGCTTAGAAGAAGCAGCAATTGAAATCAACTGGTGTTTCAAATGTTTTCTTCTTAGTTTAAATAAATTGAATGTTTGATACTCAAATGCCAAAAGAGGGATATTTGTCTTTTATGGTCTAGGCACAGCGTAGCTTTATTGAATTCTGTGGAGAACAGAATATTTCAGTTGGAAGAGACTTACAGTGATCACCTAGTCCAACTTTAAAGACTGTCATCTTTTGAGCATGCCTGGACAGGCGTTCTGGATGCCTCTGTGTTTTGGGCAAGTCCATTCCCTTCTTAAAAATTAAATTTTTAATTTATAGATTTGAAATAGCTATTTCCTTTGTGAAATATCTGAAAGCTTCTCAAAAAAAAATATATTTCTTTTTTCTTCTCTCCATATTAAAAAAACAAAACTGAGTCCATGATCATTCCAAGACTATTTTATAACATCTGCAACGTAAGAGTGTTTTCCTCCTCATATTTACAGTACCTCAACCAAGTGCTGTATGATGTCTTCTGAATCAATCAGGTTTTATTCAAAATATTGGCTATTATTTTACAATAATTTTTCTTCATGTTTTCACATTATTTCATAAATCTTCAGTATTATTTTGTAGAAAGGGTAAAGTTAATGACACTTCTTCTAATATTTAAGTCTCAGTAAATGATTTACATTTGATAAGGTGCATACATATTTCAGCACAGCTAATTTGAGCATCGAGGAGCAAAGAATGAAAGTAAGGGATGCTGTCTTCAGAAATACAGTTCACTGGAGAGAAAAACAAAACCATAGCCAATCACTGCAGAGCATTTCATCTAGCTCTCCCCAGACACCAACCAGCCAATCCACACCTCCTCCTTAGGGTTCATTTTGAACTTTTACAGAAATACTATGGCTAAAAAGGCAAATGGGGCTGAGAAGAGGGGGTGTTTTGGTTGTTTGGTATAGGTGTTTTTTTAATGAAAAAGCTATTATGTCTAAAAGTTGACATGGGAATTTGATCCTTTTTATGCATGCAGCATGAACAAACTTCAGATCAAACATTAATAAGCTTAATATTGGGTACAAGTTTGGTGTTCCATTTCAAGAAGGATGAAAGCATACTGGTTTGGATCCACAGAATAATGACATAGTTTAGAAATTTGTGAAAAACAGATTCTGTGACTCTTAAGGAAGAGTAGTCTGATATCCCACTGTGTGGTCAGATAGGCAGCTAGAGGTACAGTGGCTTTAACAAAAAACCCCAAACTGGCATAAGCAGTCCTGATACGGTATGAGAGCTGGATGGTGTCCTTTTATCCGTGTTCACCCAGAGACAGGCTGCTATGTCTTAGTCTTTCAGATAAAGGCTACAAAGTATCCAAGATTAGAACTTGAGCAAGTTTAACTGTATTTTTTTCCAGAACACAATAAAGAAGTTTTGGAAAAGATTATCAGATGCCATTACTCGTGGACTTGAAAATCAGACTGGTTACCTTTAAAAGGGCATGGTTTTTCTGCCAAACTGAATGGAACTAAGAATAATCTGAGAAAGGGGGGAAATTGAATCCAGATTGTATATAAGAAGTGAGGAGATGTTAGTTTCTGGTTTCCCAAGAGGCTAATCCATCTTCTGATGAGAAGAGTAAAAAAATACACAGTAGCTATGTATGCATCTGCATATATAAAACCACTAGCTTTGCTTGGGTGGAGTTTATTCCCTATAATCAACTATGACAGATGAAGGAATATAACACTAGTCTTCAAGGTGATGTCATGTTTTAAATCTATTTTTAAAGTAAATTATGTTGTTTGTTAAAAATTGAGCTACTTTTTCTTCAGTCAATCATTGCTAGTAAATTTCTAGCATAATGGAAGTTTCATGACAATAACTTGAGTTTTTTCACGTGCAATATTGCAGCAAAATTGGTATATGGTAATAATAACCAAAATTATTTTATTTCAGCATAAATAGTAGTTCTGAGAAGTTAATAAATCAAATACACACGTTGAGTTCTTGCATTTTACATAAAGGTATCTGCTACAAATAGTGGTGCTGTATCATCTTTCAGTGGAAGTTACCGTGAAAATATTTTGTATAGGTTGAAATTCAAGCTCTAAAATTTTATTCTTTGGTCACTTCAATCTTTATTTTAGAATGTAAAAATAATTATTACTTAGTTATTTTTTGGATTATGGGGTACTGTTTACTGTAGCTAATACAAGAATAATTAGAGTAAAAGTCACACTCACCACAAGTGCTAACAGAGTACATTTTTATATGACTAGACAAGACTGGTGTTTAAATTAATGGGTTTATGCAGTGATAAACCTATTTTTTTCAGTAGCATTCATGGATTTTTTTTTTCCCTTTACAAATGTTTTTTTTTCTTTGCTATTCTAATCACATAACCGTCTATTAACGTCATATTGTGAACATTAACTTTTTTTCTTTTAATTGCATGAATGACATTACCTGCAACTAACTGTCAAACTGAACAAGTAGATTCCTTCCAGAGTGAGTTTTTATGCTCTGTCAGTGTCAAGGAGCCCCTGGTAGACTCTTATAATTTAGAATTAGAAGGAGCTCAACTACATTGCTATCCAAATGTTACTGGCATATAAATAGATTAAGTATTATAGATTATTTTATTGATGGGCTTTCATTCAGATGTTGATTTAATAGTATCTGACATGAACCAATATATAATAACCATGAAAATAAGATCTGAAGGAAATTAATTTTAAAACAGTTAATCAGAGAATTGTTAAAACTATTAATGTATAAATGAATCCATTGTGTTTCATAGAATCATAGAATATCTCAAGTGGGAAGGAACCTAAAAGAATTGTGGAGTTCAACTGCCTGCTCCTCACAGGACTACCTAAAACTAAAGAGCATCATTCAGATGTTCCTTGAACTCTGACAGGCAGAAGTCTGACAGTTTTGAATAATCATTGCAATAATTTACTGATTACTTTAACATGAAAACCCCTTTGCCCTTTTCGGTGATTTTGACCTTTGTCATTTTGAAGGATTTTGATGGCAGGGAGGGTTTCATTTGTGTCAGTTCCTGTGAGGCCCTCCAGGAGCACTGTGTCTGTTCTGATCTCACTACGGGAAGAGAGACATGGTGGTAATAGAGAGAGTCCAGCTAACGGCCACAGAGATGGCTCATGACAGCAGCATCTCAGACTTTGAAATTTATTTGCTCATTGAATTTTGTTGGTTTCTTGTTTGTCTTGTATGTCTTGAAGTCACCACAGTTTCTTCCCTAAGCTCCAGTCTTTGTGGATTTATTCTGCAGCGGGAACACACTTCAAAGAGCAAAGTATATCGGGAAAGGAGTGAAGGGCAGTAGGTGTGAGGTAGATCTATGGTCCTTACAGAAAGGCTGCATTGATTAATTGCCCTATGTAACAGTTTTACAGAACCTGATTAATTTCTCTACGTAATACATATAGCAGAGGAAGGAGATTTCATGTATTAAAATGCAAACGTTTCTCACTCAGTAGTAGGACAGATTATCTTAGACATTACAGAAGAATTTTAAAACTGTGGATGCGAACACTGTCATTGAAAGCTGAAATTTAGCAAAGAAAATTGAATAAACATGTCTATTCCTGGAAAGAACCTTATATCTGATCCCTCAGAAAAATCAAATGTACTTCTCTTTCAAAGTACTTCAAGTGTTTTCATTCATTTATAGTAACAGTCCCAGCAAATAAATGTTGCATAGAAGAGTCAGTTTGGCACTAACTAAGTAAAACGAATATTTCTGAAGTGAAGTGTATATCACATTTTCAAGGGTATTTTTACTGGTTTTTTTCCTGTATAATGGGTGAATTTGATTGTATGCTAAGTCATTCTATTACGGAACTCTTTTTTCCCTCTTATGTTTCTCATTATCCTGCTGAAAATAAATCTCTCATTTGAGAATACAAATCTTCACAGAAATTTCCTATGTGTTTTTATCTTGTTTTGTAGAGTTGAGCTTTTGTTATGTCACAAATAAGTATTTTTTACTAGTGTTTGGGCTCTACATTAAAAGCTCAGTACCATGCTACTCTACACTCCGTTGTACTCTGAGAAGCAGAGAGAAACTACATCTGCACTCTGAAAGCAAGGGAAACTACATATTTAAGCTCCCCTGATTGCTATTGTGCCATTCTTAAGTGTCCCTTGAAGATATGTTTTGCAGGTCAACCCACTCAGGCCTATTGCCATCTAAAGTGATTGATGTTGCTATTGTGTCTGGTCTTAATCAACTGAGCCAGTCATCCATCATGACACGGTAATAGAAGTCTCCAGTAGATATTTATACCAAATCAGTTTATTAATGTATGCAAGTATAAATTCTTACAAAGTGTAGGTGAATGGAGGTGTTCACATGGGTGTGTTACCCAGCTGGGGAGGGGCTTGCTGAGTGAAGGTCAGTCAAGCATAGAAGGTAACAGCTGGTCAGCTCGTGTCACTATTGCAGCTGCTAGAAGGGTGAAGGAGAGTAAGGAGGTCAGAATCTTTTAATGAATGTGTTTGAGGTAAGTAGGTTTGTGCAGAAGGAGACTTGAGTCCTACTAGGATTTCTGGAGAATCTGCCCCCCCCGCCCCAAAGGCTGTAACTACAAAATCTTGTTCACTAGATCAGGGCTTCCTCTGTGGTATGAACTGGAGATGTAGGACAAACAGGGAGAGATTGTTCTTAGGGGATGCAGGGAAGAAAAAAGATCAAAACATCTGAATGCAGGCAGATATTTCCAACCAGGTTTCCATTTCTGATCTCAGTGTAAATTAACCCTGATTTTTCATCAATTTCTTCACTTCTCTCTTTCATAAAGTATTTTAAACTGTTCAGTCTATTTTGGATGATGAAAGTAAATATTTTTTTTTAATCTGATTTTAGATTAGGTGATTTCAGTGCACCATCTGGCATCACCGTGTTCCTCATACAGCTGATGAAGCTACCAGAACACTGTAACAAGGACCAGCTCCTCAGGCTGTTACTCATGGGCACCTGGAGGATAAGAGAGCATGCCTAATATTTCACAGGTCAGTTTTGATTATGGGTACTCTGGGGATTAGGAAAGGAAAAAATGACATTGTTGACACATGAGTATCCACAGGAAGTTTTTGACAACCCTCAAAAACATGGTTTTAAGAAAGGCAAACTCTTACAATAGCACTGATTTTTAAAAGCTCTGTTCGGTTGCTGGACACATGAAAGGCTACAGCTGGTTTTAGCAAAGTTGATTTGAGAAATTCTGGTTTCGGAAAAGTGTGAGAGGTAAGTGACCTTTTCACTGGTCAGAATCCATTTCACTGTTTTTCATGTTGCATTTATTTCAAAGTGCTTCATTAGTAAGCATATCCATATTCAACTTGAGCAATCTGCAGTTCTTACAACGATGTTGCTGCAAGCTTTTACAGCGCTACATTAGTAACACTGGCAGGGAAGGAAAGAAAGAGTGTTTCCTAGGAAGAAAAGGCTGACCTTTGGGGCTGTCGCGGACATGTTCTGAAAGGACACCTAATATGCAGCTATCTTGTTTCTGTACTTTTCCATTCATCTTGGTGTGCCAAATATGTCCAGGGCTATTAAAAGGGAACATTCATGTCCTTTGTGGGAACCAACAGTGGCTCCTGCTCAGTGTTTAATGAGATTGGTTTGATTCCCAACTCTGTATCAGAAAATACTAGGCATAACAACAGTCTGGTCCATTATTTTTTAGTCAGTAAAATAGCCTAGCAACACATATTTAAATTAATATCAGTTCAATTTGCTAACTCTTTCACCGTTCATTTGTCAGATAAGACCAAGGAACGAAAGCTCTGGTCTTTTTAACTTAATGAAAAAGTCCCCAAAACCCTATATTTAGATAGCTAGAGCTGGAATAGAAGTTTCTAGCAACCTGAGATGTCCAGAGGGCTGCATACAGTCTTGCTAGACAGGTGGGAAGTAGGTGCAGGGAGGATGGAAGTTTTCTTTCCTATGACAGTGTGAAGGTTAGAGAGAGAACCCATCCAGAAACAAATACCTCAGGTTCCTAGCAACCAAGAGAGGCAAGAAGGGGAAGGGAGACTCTATTAAAATAACCCACAGTTCTAAAAATGCCAGAGGTAAAATTAAAATCTCTGAAATTAATGGGATGTAGAGTAAAAAAAGGGTCAGGACATTGTACAAGAGCATAGCCCGGTGGAAGGAAATCCTGGGTTTGTGGTCTCTGCTTCAAAATTATTTGCAGGATTTTTGTTTGGGGTTTTGTTTGGTTTTAACCCAGTTGCTAAAACATAAACACTCTTGGTACTGGGACGGGAATCCAGTGTTACCAATTTCTGGTCAACTTTATTTAAACACTTTTACATATTTGTGAGCAAGCTTACCACTGCTTTTCAGCACCTCTTGCTCCTTCTCTCAACACTGGAGGTTTTTTGCTGCGAAGGCGAGCTTGAGGCACTAAATTGCAGGAAATACTGTTACCCTCTTGTGTGTGTACCTAATTTGTGGCTTTTAGCTTCCTATCAGCTGACTTGATGCCTTCTTCCCTGCCAGTGGCCTGTGCTGAATCACATTTTAAAATGTCTGCTTTTCCTCATTTAATGCACTGACAGAGCAATTGTCAAGTCTGTGTCCGTGCACCTGATTCTAGACCTCCTCCTTGCACTGAGAATCTAGATGTGGTGGCACTTAGTGTTAATTGAATGTGATAGGAGCATTAACATCAGCAAGGTTCATGACTTTCTAATGTTGCACAAGAGACCATTATTGTTATTGATTGTGATCAAATGTCCCATTGTCAATGCTGAATAATTGTTGTAATTTACAGCTAATGAATATATATGAGTTAAAAAAAAAATGTTCACAGTTATACCCTTAGGTATAACAGTACAGTGATTGCCTAATAACAGTTTTTTCCCTTCTAAAAACATATGTGCTAGAACATAATTTCAATGAGTGGACTCAATGTCAGAAGCTATGATTTGTCAAGGGAATGAAGTGTGGACGTAAATATATGAAATTTTGCAGTCATATTACTGTTTGAACAACTTTCTTTTCTATTTGAATCCTTTACATGGCTGTGAAAAGATCTGATTTTTCATCTTTAGTAATTACTTCTTTCCAATGTTTGTGTGTGTGTTGGGGTGTTTTTTAATGTGTATTCAAAACTTTTTTAAGTTATTTTTAGAAGAAATTAAAATTCTATTCAGACTTGAATGAGCTGACGTAGTTTTACAACCTGAAAAATGTCTCCTTAAGAAATATATATTATCTAAAGGTATTTTTTTGGATGTGAAATAAATTCTGAAATCATCTAACTAAGAGCAAGAGAGCTTGATTTTTTTAAATCAACTGTTGTATATACTAATAATGACTTTTACATACAGGGGGTATGAAGACTAAGGAATAGTCTTCACAAATTTTGATGGTTTTATTAAGCTGGAAATAAAACTACCCATTGGGTGATCCAGAAGTATATTGGTTTTTATTATGTACCTCTTTCAGTATTGTCCATTAAACCAGGTAACCACTCAGATAATGTATTGCTACTTCAAGTCTGACCTACAGTCTTGTTTCCCTGATGATAATTATTGCACTTACCTTAAAAAACCTAAAATAACTGTGTTTCTTGCTAGACTAGGTGAATGTATAGAAAGGGGAGAAAGTGCATAGCGTAGGATGTCCTTGGGATGGCTACTAAATGTCTCCTACAGAATCTTGACTTTTCTCAGATTCCAAGTTAATGAAGCTAAACCTGTAGTAATTGCTTTCATAACATGATTAATGGTGGCACATTTGGCCAGTTGGGCTGTGACCCAGCAAAACACTTAAGCACATGCTTACCTTTAAACATGTAAGTAGTTTTGAGGAAATCAATAGCAGTTTCACTGCTAGGCCCCATTTTCGCCTTGGAGCACTTTGTTGTATTTGGATTTTCAAAAATAAAGAAGCTAGATTCTTGAAAATGCTCTAGTCTTAATTACAAAATTTGTTCTAGTCACACATTTGACAAGTTTTAATGAAAGTAGTTTAATATAATTTATATGACACTTGATATATGTGCCCAATATACATTTATGTGCTTAGAATTTATCACAACGTCTTCTCAGTATATAAATGTTATTGTATTTATGTTCTGTAAAAGCAATGAAGTCATAATATTATCCTATAATAACATTTCATTTTGATGTTAAGTCTTTGGTGACAAGTGTAGTGAAGTATTCAGGGGTCTTGCTAAAGTACCACACAACTGGAAAACAGATTAATGTTTTCTGCATACGTAATGAAAGTCTTGGCATTTAGCCTAGATTAACATTCCACGGAATTAGTTCTTCATTCTAATACAGTAGTAAATGAATGCTCAGTATTGGAAATAGAATAGGAATCAATAAGGGGAAATTGAGTTAATACTCTGCTGAACTCTGTTGAACCAGAAAGTACTGTTTATCTTGGTTTGTGTCACTTTGGGGGGGGGAAAAAAAGTGTTCCTTTGCTGTAAGAATTTTTTTTTCCCTGAAACCTGAGTATTTGGTTTGAAGCATTCCAATGAAAAACCCAAACACAAAGCAACTGGTGTTTTAGGTTTGAAGATACTTTATGAATTTGACCATGAGGGATTATTTTGAGTTAATTTTGCTACCGAAAGAAATTTTTTAAAAGAACTAGGACTGTAGACACAGGCAACTGTTGTTCTATTACTGTGGAATGTATTGGCATCAGACACTTTGGAAAAGCAGATATCTGGATCAGCAGTAAGATCAAGAAGGCTAAACTTCAGGATACTTAGATTTTTGAGTGAGAATTTCAGATGTGATTACTTCAGCATAACAGACTATGGCAAAATATTCAGATTCATTCAAAAAGCAAAAAAACCATCACTGTAATTCTAGTGTACAGTCTAACACAGTTTTATATTATATGTGTGCTATTTTATACCAGCATTTAAAGGATAATAAATCAATTAATAACTGGGAAGATTACAGAAATAACAGGAAATTAAAGGATTTGTAAGACTTATGAACTCATTTGTCCTATTGATGTGTAGTCAGAAGTCAGGCAGCTGTAGAAGCGTCCTCCTACACTGACAACAGAAGTGGTCTGCCTCATATGGCACTTCCAGGACCAATAACACACTTGGACAATATGTTCATTGTTAAATCTAGTGAGAGGTTGTCTGCTCTTTCCAGGTGACAATGTTGGCCATACTATTTTCATAGAACTGAGATGCTTCCTTCCCTCTGTCCTTCTGTCAAAGTACAGAGCTAGATTTGCAGCTTGGGAAAGTGTAATAGGCTTCCTCAAAACCATGCTAAAAATCAGACTGGGAATAACATGGATTTCCAAAGCTCATAATCGTAATCTTCCAATGAGCCAGCCAGCACAAAAGGGGACAGAGAACCTGTCGTGGTTCCTCAAGTGTATTCATAGATCACATTGTTTGCAGATACTTGCAGTTTCATAATGAGGATTTTCCATTTTCATATGCAGCTTTTATTCCAGTTGTGATTCTAAATAGGGTCTGATACTTCTGCTATGGCACTAATACATTTCATCTGGGATTTTGGTAAAAGCAGTGTAACACAAACAAAATTTCCATATATATCTCATTTGTATTTGGATCATTTACTCTAGTTCTGATTTCACCACGGTTATTTTCCTACCATATACTTAAAATTATACAAGTTTTTTTTTTTGTTTTTTTTAACTACTGTAATGGTAAAAATGTGCTTGCCTATTGCACACAGATTTATTTTTTACTAATGGCAATCCTGGTTAGCTGATACTTCTACAGCCTGTAATTTACTCCAGTCATTCCTTATGCATGCTGTTTTCATCTGAGAAAGTTGCTTCTGAATTCAGTGACATTATGTGAATATATGGGTGTCTAATAACGTTGTTTGATCAGATAAAATCAGTATGGACATGTAGTTTTCATCCATAGTTACATAGTTGTGAACTAAAAACTCATAATAGATGAGTGTTTTATATACTGCAAAAAATGTGGAGGCCCATTTCTTACATGCCAGAGGAATTTCCTCTGATAAGTTAAAAATGGGGCCGGTTTTGTGTAATTTCCAATTTTAGTCAGATTCAATTTAACTAGGCTTGATGAGGTTTTGATTGGAACTAAAACTTTGTTGTGCGTTAGATAATCTCTTTTGCAGAAGATCACTGTGGCATTGAATTTGTGTTTTAGAATTATATTTGTGTTCTCATACTCATTTTAGCTCAACACAGGGGTCTTCAGGCTCTTTACTGCATTCCAGATTGAGCTGCTTTTTGGTCTGCAATTTAATTTCTTGAAATTCAAAGAAGAAAGGTATGGGAAAGAATAGATCTTTTTTTTTTGTCATTAACTGGGTGTTTCTTTATGCATTTTTCCTTTTAGAGACATTCCAATCACCTTAAAAATTTCCTTCCAGAATTGCACTGAAAGCATTTTAGCATATGTATGTTTAAACTGCTTGCATTGATATTAATGTTGCAGATGAAAGGAGGTTTCAAATTATGATAGTCCATATGGGTAGTCAAAGAATCTTATATAAAGATAGAGCATAAAAAAACCTGACTAAAAGTGAAATTATAATAATGATGCTGGAACTACGAAAGAACCTGCTGCTTTCTTAGGACAATCTTCCTGAAACACAGAGGAAAACTTTAGCTTTTACTTTCAAGAAAAGAGGTAATAGACTTTTCCCAGTCACTTCTAGATCACAGAGACATAGATTCAAATTAAATATAGTTACATAATAGAAGAATAAGATTGTTTAAATTCTGTGCTTAAACACAGTTACTAGTAAGGGAAACACCTAATGCCAATACGATTTTGAAGTTTAAATACCAAGTAGTCTGCACTTCAAAAATACTTAGAAGGCTAGACTGCTTCATTAATGTTGAGAGATACATTACTTATGAATTTCACAGTATACAATTGGTATATAATTGATATTTGGTTGTGTGTTTAATGTTGGTATTTGTATGCTATTGATATATAAAGGTCTTGCAAGGGTTGAATGGTGAGAAATTTGATATCCCCCTTCTGCTCTCCAGCTTTCTTCAGGAAAAGTTATTCAGTCCATACAGTTCACAAGCAGTCCAAAGCATTCCTCAGTTCAACACAAATATCTGTGCCCGAGGTTTTCCTGTCTGTTGTCTGAGAAGTCTGTTGATAGATTTTTAAGAGTTCTGAACCCAGGCAACCTTCTGAGAACACCGTAGGAAAGGAATTTGTGGCAGAGCAGACTTGAGACATCCATCATCTTTTAGAGTCCTATTTGTTGCTTTTTACTGCAGCCCATACTGGTTTACACTTGGGCATGCAGTGGATGCCAGGTTTTTTAATATATATTTTATATGATGTAATGTACCCCAACTTTAACATCTCTGCAGAGTTTGACCCTCAGGCATCTTAAAGTATTGAGACTCTTGGATGGAGTATATTGCACATGTGGGAAATATTATTTTTTATTAGAGGGAAATAGCCATAATTAATGCTTTATCTATCTTGTTAATTCCCTTTTAAAACTCAGAGTGATTAATGTGGCAATCTCTAGATGTTTAAAATGTAAATGAAAGTGTTTAAATACATACTTTTAATGAGTTTTAAAAAAATCAGTGCAAAAGTAAGAGCCAAAGAAAGAATTAAATGTTTCAGGAAAAAATGTGTGCAGATACACAGAACAATTGCATGCCAATTTTTTCTAGAGTTTTTTAAATAACTTGCAATGTTATACTCAAAAAAAGTTGCTTTCCTTGCTATTTTCTTGTTCAATGTGTTTGTACCTCTAAATTTTGCACTCTTGCTTTCCCTACGACTACCCAGCTAAATGTGCTGGTATCATAAAATTTGTTATTCATACACAACAAAAAACATTAAGTAGTATAATTTACTTTAGCCTTTGAGTGCCTTTTTAAACTCTAGAGTTTTTAAGTTTTAATTTAATCTCGAGTTTAATATTGGTTGTATCAGACTTCTTGGATAAAACCTCTTCTGAGAGTTACTTTATTTTTCCACCTTCAGTACTTAGAAGTTTAAGATAGGGAGAAACAATGAAGTAATTTGATTTGTTTTGTTGTGTATAGATTTTATAGCAAATGTTTAACGGGTTGCTATGGATATTCCTAATTGCTATAGCCACAGAAAGTTTTATTAGTCACACTTTTTCTCGTTGCTGTCTTGTATTTCTATGAAGATGCTACTTAAAGCTTAGAATGACTAAGATGCTCTCTGCAGTTCCACTGTGTTTTGACAAAACCCCCACATATAGTCCCATATGACTTTGATGTGTATGTTTCCTGCTGTATAGGCCTGCTAGAATGCCTGCCATGGATAATCAGTGATGTGTTTGTTATAGCTGCATACTAAGGGCACTTTATTTTCATTCCACAATTTATATACAAGTTCTCCAAATCCCTGGAGAGATTTAACATTTTTATTGGATCCAGATCCTATAAAAGAGAGAGAAAATCTAACTGTGAAACAGTTAATCTTCCTATCCAGGAAAAAGGTGACTTCTGCAGTATTTCTTTATGTTATCTTTGTTGCCCAAGATGATTTAATAACTGTTTTTCTCTCAGTAGATCTTATTTTATGAAAAAAAGAAGTTCAGTGGCCCCTATTTTCTCTTGACCTGATATATAGAATTACGTTAGGCAATTTTGCCTTGTTGTTTTCAGTACTGCTCTCTTCAGTACCACTTTTCAGTACCTCTCTCTTCCTAGAGAGTTCTGTAAATCCCGAAACTCACAGATGTGTCTTCTTTAGCTGAGATACAGCTACTTTAGCGTTTTTCAATTTTTCTGATATCCTGAAGGTTTTACAGACCTTTATGGGGCACGGGAAGAGGAAAAATGGTCATTGCCATGTAAGTGAATGTCAAAAGAATATCTGTAACACATTTCAGGTTCGTAGTCTGAGATATTAATCAGCAGTTTGGCTCCACTGTATTTGATCAAATAACGTCAGAAACTAAATCCACACAATTTCATGAATTTTCTTCTACAATTAAAAATTTTTGATGACTGTAATGGACTGTTCTTAGCACAGTAGCCTATGTTGATTTGACCTCAATTCTTGGTGGTCTATAGAGTGGATTCTTAATTAAGAACTTATTTGAAGTTTTATAGTTAAACTTTTCTGTCAACTTATTAAACAAATTAAACTCCACTAATTTTATGCTGCAAAAGCAGCAAAACAGGGAAGAAAAAAAGATTAAAAAAATATTTCTAATAGTTCTATTATTTATAACAGAATTATTTTTTTTTTCTAAAGCAGTTAATAGAAGAATGCTGCTCATTTTGGTATTTAGACAATTCTTCAGTTCCTGAAAATATCATTTGCTCCTTTTTCCTTATTGAATAAAAACTCTTTCCTGCCCTTAAGGAACAGAATATTATATTAAAGTAGAAAGCCTGCATATTAGACACTATGGATTACAGATTTATGTGAAAATATGAATTATATGCACTCTGAATTTCTCATTTCTCGACCTTAGAATAAAGTTTTCTCTTTAGTAGTTTAAATATTTTAAAGACTGCTTGGAAAGTGTAAAAATGTTCACTGAGTTTTATGTGTAATAAATGTCCTTTTTTAAATTAAATAATTACTTTTCTACAGAATAAAAAGATCTGTTAGTAAAAGGTTTTTTAGTAGATCTTCAAAGACCACCTTCTGGAAAAAATGAGTTTATATTTTAAAGATTATACAGTTCTTTTTACTGCCTATGCTTAAATTTCTGAAAAGTGTGATGCAAAACTATTAATCTCAATATTTTGGAGCTGATTTTCTAGAAAATGTTAACATATTTCATTGTTTGCAATTCAAAAAGCATCTTCATCTTTTCTCAAGAAAAATTCTTGCTTTTAATCTCTGTCTGACCACCTACAAAATCTATGTACTGTAGTAAGAACTGTGAGTCCTTAGCACTCATAAAATTTTATTTTGTAGACCTGGGAGTGACTTTTTCCTTAATAGCTACTGAATAACAGAAAATAGAGAATCCTTGGGAAAGTTTCTAGGACTATAATTTTCCATAGAATAGGACTGTAAATTAGCCAATATTTCTTTTCTTTCTTTTTTTTTTTTTTAATATTTTTAATTTATTTTGTATTTATTCATTTTTTATTTAATTAATATTTTGGGGTGCATGGGAGTTGACTCAATCCCAATTGTGTAGTTTTTGTGCAAATACCCAACAAATAACAAAAATACAAATTATATCTCCAGATGTTGGTCCACATGTACGTTCTGCTTTTGAAAAAAATTAAACTTTGTTTCATCATTTCTGTCTTCTGTTTGTTTTGGAAATAAATCAAGCTAAAGCAAGAAGTGAGTCCACTGGCTCAGGTGCCAGAGTCTGAGGAGGGACCAAAAGCTCATGCAGATTCAGAAGGACTTAACATTTTTATGCTTAATTTATAGACTATTATTTCCGGTTCTCTGGTTTACCAAGGCCTTTTAGCTGTGAGAGAGAATCAAAATAATGCAGATTGTGTGAATTCAGGTGTAGAGTGTTTTCAATAGCCTACAAATCATAAAATGTAATTTTCTCATTTAGTTCCTAGTTCATAATACTAAATGGTTTAGAAAATTGTATTAGGTAATTTTCTCTAGTGCATTTGATGTAAATTGCACTAATATTGTGAAATGCTTTTGTTTAACATATTCTCTGTAAGTTAGATAAATGGAGGTTTCTGAAGACTGGAATTAGATGAAGCTCATTATGATGAAGAAGATCACATTCAATACGGTTAATTTTTTATACTAGTGGAGCCAAGCCATGTAACCTCACCATTCCTTGTAAGACTGGCTTTGCTTGTCTCTACATTGAAGGAAATTTCCTCAGTCATATAAGTATCATCTAACATGTTTAGTCCTTGAACCTCACTAAATTGTTATCATTAGCCAGTGATGGCTTTCCCATGAGGGTAACGATGGTTTTGCACATTTTGTAGTTTTGAAAAATGAGAGAGACCAGAGAGCAAGACCATAAAGAAAAACATATATGGGCTTTGTGACATCTGCATTAATGATCAGTAGCCCTGGGCACTAAACTTTCTATGAGGTCTGAAAAGCAGATCGTGTCTTGCCACAACAACCCCCTGCACCGCTACAGGCTGGGCACAGAGTGGCTGGAGAGCAGCCAGGCGGAAAGGGATCTGGGGGTGCTGATCGACAGGAGGCTGAACATGAGCCAGCAGTGTGCCCAGGTGGCCAAGAAGGCCA
>JAYRBT010000139.1:22362835-22445051 GCA_036023395.1 Myiotriccus ornatus | reverse complement strand
GTGATCAGGCATTGGAATGGCCTGCCCAGAGAGGTGGTGGATTCACCATCCCTGGAGGTTTTTAAGATGAGGCTGGACGTGGCACTGAGTGCCATGATCTAGTAATCACAGTGGGATTGCATCAAGGGTTGGACTTGATGATCTTGGAGGTCTTTTCCAAGCCAGGTAATTCTATGATTCTGTGATTCTATGTCCACCTTTTGCCCATGCTGAGTAAGAAAGAACAAGTACTTTTCCTTTTGCCAGTCCTCCTGAACAGTAAATGATAGTGGAACCACAATTCATTTTGTGGCCTAAGCTGGGTGCAGGCGTTACCAGTTCTTACACTTACAACATCTGAAGGCACAGAAGGGGAAGAAAATATGGCTTTTTAAACGTTTAATTTAACATCCTCTCTCATTCCTTAACCATTCTGAGTGGATTTAGTAGATGTTAAGCACACTGAGAACATACATAGAAGCTGTTAATGGTAATAAGTTTCCTTTAATAATGAACCTGTAGTTTGGTATTCCTACTGTTACCAAAGCAGTGGTTCATTTACAGAAAATTCAGTTATTCTCATTTTGTGATCCTTGCAATAGATTGCTGGAATTTAATGGGAATATAGCAGTATTAGAACAAGGCAGATCACATAATTTACTGCATGCACTTGAGAACTCTTTGAAGTCCAGCACTACTTGTTAATTGGTAACTGTGATCAGAGTAACAAACACTAAGTTTCTGATTTTTATTTTTTCTTCTTTCTGTAAGTGGAACATGCAGAGAGGAGAGGGGAAAAACTAACCCAACAAAAAACAATTCAGTCTGAATTAAAGGAAATTGCAAACTTTTTAAACTATGAATCTTGTATTTTTCATGTATTTTTACCCAGTAGGCATATGAGACCAGCTGGATACTACTTGCTGTAGAACACTAGGTTTTTTATTTTGGGAATGAATGCTATTTGTTTAGAGAAGGTGCTGTACAGGCATTGTCTAGCAAGAGAAGGACCTGTTTGAAAAAATAAATTCATTTTCCTTCCTGACTTCCTGATATATCAACAAAGAACCCATTCAGTTTATCTAATAATGTCATATCAAAATTCATTCGTCCATGAGTTAAAGATGCTGCCTTCCCATGCAGCAGGGCAGTACCCCCAGCTGGGACAAATCATTCACCAGACACAGTTTATAATAAGCCTGAAGAGGCCCATGGCCTCCTTTTATGAGCTACTTCTGCAGCTGAATGGCCATGCTAACATAATGCTAGATCAACTGAGTGACAATCATAACAGAGGAGATACTGCTAAGTGGTCAGGGTAGATTTTTGAGGAAGTATGACTGGCATTAAGTGCATGGCATAACATTTAGATTTCTGTCACTCAAATAGCTGGAGTTCTTCCTTATCCACTCTTTGCCACTGAAGCCGAAGTAGATGCTCCAATTCAAAATGATTGTGTAAAATAATTGAACTGTTATTCACAAAGTGAAGAACATCCCCAAATCAGAAGTGACCCTGTGAACACACATTGGATAATGGTTAGAAGGTGGCAACTGTGAAAGGTTCAGTGCAGCGTTCAGTACCAGGCCCCAGGAGATGTGAGGATTAGGAAGGACAGGGCATGTGCCCTTTATCCTACCGTCTCTTGCACAGGTTTGTTCAGTATCACCATTTTAAAATGAGCTTCTGATGAATCACCGTACTGTTCTGTCCCTTTGACCTGATAGACTGGTTTCAGACTGAGAGTGAACTTTCTATCACTGTAGACCTGCAGTTTTCCCATCCTCTGGCTTTTCTGCCACTGGAAACCAGTAATTTAATTGGATCTTGTGTCTTTTTGGTATCTTTGCATTTAGTAATTTTCTATAATACTATTTTTATTATGATTCATTAACTGCATGTTAATTCATAAATTATTCCCCCTGTTTTATAAAGTAGGGATGTGTGTGCTCATAAGGAACTGAAACAAGCAGAGGAGTAGCTGAGTTATTGGTATAGAAATAAGAAATATTCATAAGTAAGCAGAAAGTAATCAGAGTCTTCAAGAAGAAGCAATTCATATGATGCTGCATTAGCCCTACATCTGTAATTCATTATATTTCTAAGTTATCAGGAAACAAGGTTTTACTAAACGGTCGGACAAAATTTATTATTACACATCAACGTATAGAACCTGAATACCAAGAAGTGGTAGGGAATGCACATCTGTCCTTGTCCCCTCCCCCCCCCCCTTAATATACCCCCTAAAACCACAGCATAAAATTTGCAGAAAAGATGATCGCAGATTTGAACACACTTTTTTCTCTGTAAAAGTAGTTTGAGATCGATCTATGTATGCTCTTTTTAAATACTGTTGCTGTGAAGTCAGCTCTGAGTTCATGAAGATTTGCTGAAGGCAGCTGATAATTTATGCATGTCCAGTGTGCTTCATTAAGCATTTTTTATGCACGTTTCTGTGGACAAAATGCTGAACTAGACAGACCACTGATGTGCTGTATTATGGCAGATACAGTTTCCATTTATTCAAAAATACCTATTCATTTGATATAAGCTATTAAGTTTAGTTCTTTTACTTTACTGGCTTACTAACTTTTACTTTTTGTTACAGCAGAACAAATTTTTCCCGGAGAGTAGGATTAAGTTCTGAAAAGAAAGTGCGTAATGGGTCTTCACATTTTGTGCTTATTATCTATAGATGATTTTCAATATGAAATTTGATCAGATTAGTAACAAGTCTGATATTGTTTATCAGGATGTCATTCTCAACTCATAGCTATATATGCAAATATAAGCTATTAATTGTAACTAGTTCTTAATTTTATGGTTTTGAATAACTTTTAAAAATATTTCTCATTCATTTCCTCTAACATGTATTAATTATTATAATAGAATAAATAGTCATATTTGTTATTTTTTTAATCTCCTGGATGTTCTTATGGTTCAACTTGCTTGAGGTTTGTGCTGTTGTTACATGAAGCATTTGTAATGGTAGCCAGCTGATTATAAAAAATGTAATTAATGAGATTAAATAGTATGGGTTTTGGGGTCTTTTCCTTAGCTGTATTTTGATTTTATAAGGTTTTTATCCTCAGTTTTAGCAGAATGGTGTGTGCTTTATATATATAATTTTCAAGCAAATATTTAAAAAGCATAATCATTGGATTCAAATGTCTCTTTGTCAGAGTTTTGTGTGTTTTCCTAAACCATGAGATTTATTATTTTCTGTCCCTGGCAGATAACTTCCAATCTGCGTCATTGTTGTGGTACTCCACTTACACATTTGTGTTTCTATTTCAAATCTGAAGCACTTTGCAGATGATGAAGAGATTGACCTAGCACATGTTGAGAATTTGTATACAATGGGCATCTTGATTGAACTCCAATGAAATATTACACATAAATTGTAATTTTAGAATTGTTTTGTATAATTTAATTAAGCAACTGTACCACCTACAGTCTGAGGGAGATGACTTTATGGATAGCATTTCTATTAGATAGTATTACTCAAATTGTCATCACATGTCAGAGAACAAGTAGTCTGGCATATAGAGGTTGACATCTGAATCTGCTTTAGAAGTTAGCATGAGGTACTGCTTTACTTTTTTCATACTGTGAGAGGGATGTACAGAGCATTGAACCTTCAACCTAGATACATTTGGTGCCTAAATAGCACAATTTGTTTGGCTTTTTTGGGCAGTGTCTGTAGAAGTTATGATACTATTTCCTTGTAAGAGTTATATATTCATGAGACAGCTTGACAGAGTGCTCAAAATTGTAATTGAAAAATACAATAAATGAAGAGGATGGTGTTTTATAATAGCTGTACTTGACTGGTATTTAATCTGGTAGAGAAAAGGCACTTTTCTATTCATAGGATATTTTCTCTGCCAAATTTCTAAACAGCTGTGAGCAGTACCATCATTTGAAGTTCTTAAAAATTAGCAGAACCTTTTAAATGAGTGTGAAACAATTTATATTTCAGTCCACTCATAGTTTCTCACAAATATATTCCTCTTACATAGAAAACTTAATATGACTTGGCATTCTGTAATACATAGATTACATAGTGGCATTCATGATATACTGATGAAGATCAGGCTGATGACTTAGGCGCTGCAGTATGTGTTCCAGGGGATTTTGCAGATTTTAGCAAAACAATTAGACTTCTTAACAGCCTATATTTCTTTTGTCTCTCTAAGCAGGCACTGGCTTTCATGGAAATTTATAATGCCATAAATATTAACATGGTTTTTTTCAGGGTTATAAATAATGCTTTGCTTCTACAGATTTTAGCAGAATTTTCGCTTCTGTGTAATAATGCTATCATGCCTTCAATTCACCATATGTCTGATGATTTCTTCAATATCAGAATTGGTAATTAGGTTCATGTAAATGGTAAATAGGGAGTGACATGTGAATCTCCTTGAGGTTCTGTGCATCCCCATGTCATTGTACACATCCACATGCAGAGAGACATGCATTCTTAATCTGTTTGGCAGTCAGCTGACTATTATACAGAGTACAAAATGGTTTTGATGATAGAACATAACATTTTTCTTTTGATGTCTCCTAGGAGGTAACAGAGTTTCTTTTCAGATTACTTGGGTGTTTTTAAAAGACTCCTGGAATTGGTTAGACAATTTTCAGCAGCTGAGAAATGCAGAGCATCTGAATGTTACATTCTTTGCATGCTGTCTTATACTTTCCTATATGCCTGTAGAACAGGCCTATACATTTTTAAAGATGTTTTGTGTTACTGTACTCTGTTCCACAGGTACTGGAATCATTAACACTCAGCTAAGTTTGGATGTTATAGGAAAAAGCTATTGTAATATGTTTCAGGGAGGAAATTAAAGTAGTTATCTATGTTATTTAGCAAACAAAGCATATAGTCCAATGGGAGCATTTTCTATCCTGAATATAGTGTTATTTATTTGTAGCCTAAAACAGTGATTAAAATATTTTCCTATGTATACTTAATCATCTTTCTAAATCAAAAACTGTTGTTTTTTTTTTTTGCTCCCCAGATCTGAATAAAAGCACACTTTTAGTAAGAATATTACTGTAACATGAATATATGGAATTTTCACATGATATGTAGAATAGAAAATTGAAGCAGCTTCGGTTTCAGTAAATCTAAAGACATTTTCTTAATTCCACATTTAGAAATCTCATTAATCATATAATATACTTTTTAAAAAAGAACCATTTCTTGAAATGTTTACCCAGAAGTTCCCATTATATTGAAGAGATTTTATTTAACTAGAGGTAAGAAATGTCAAAATAAAATGTTTTTATCTGAAGCTTTTGGATTTCTCCAAATAAAGTATCTTTTTTTTAAAAAAAAAAGTTCAAACCTTGGTCTTTTATAAACATATAGAAAAACTTTCCTAGTAGGTACAACAACAAACTAAAATTGATGTATACCAGAAGAGATATTTTACTTGCATATATTCAAGGTATTAAGTTACAACTTTCATCTTACGTTTCTCTTAATATTTTGTTAGGAAAAAAACTCATAAGAATATATAGACCTTTTGCAATACTGCAGAATAAAAACTGCTCTGATCTCATATAAATTTGTAAACAATTGCTAATGGAAATAATGTGACATTTGTAAGAAACACACTTACATAAGAATTCAGAATGGGTGAAATTTGCTTTTATGAAGGGAACCAACTGAAGTGTTTCAAGTCACTTAAAGTTCAACTGAACTCTGTTATGAGAGTCTAAGTGGAATTCTATGTGAATTTTATTCATTACTATTTTAAACTGCTTGATCAACTATGGAAATAGTCTGTCTAATTGTCATGTCCAATACTGAGAAAGCATGTTAATGATCTTTAAAAAGATTCCCCCCAAAAAACCCTAAAAAGGACTAAAGTTACTTAGTCTCTTTCTTTTAATCGAAGGCAGGATAATCATAGCAGATGTCACACACATCTCTAAGAGGTACGTCCACTGAAGGATTGAGGCATCTAAAGCTGGTTTGTCTGAAATGAGAGCAACTAATGTCAAAATTGCAGTCCTGCAAAATCTTTGCTCAGATGTCACTGCCTAACTCTGAATGTTCCTAAATTCACTGTGAGCTTCTTCTCTGGGTGGGTGGCAGTTTTACACAAACCATGGCTTCTCCATGTTCCCTGAGCCATTTGTGCTGTGTAGCTCAGCACTTAACACAGCCTGGCTGCTGTCACAGAATTGTCACTTCTCCATCCTGATCTCCAGAAAGACCCAGTTATATGCATGCAAGGTTTATGAATTATCTTCCCTACTCTACAGGAGTCTTACTCTCATGTAGAAGCACGTGCAACCTGCGACCTAGTGCAACTTCAACATGGCAAGGAGGCCTAGAAAATTATCAAATATTTAGGGTCTACTGGAAATGCTTGACTGTGGGGCAATTAACATATACAGTTGACATGTAAAGTGACAGTAACTTTCATTTCATTTACAAATCTTATTTGTGCTTTCCTCCAAAATAATGAAAACATTGCATTTCTGTCCTTAAAAAAAAAGTAGACAGGAACAAATTGCTTAGGACAATCATTTACGTGGTTATTGTTTTCATGTATGTTTCAGGATCTCTTTGAATGTGATTATATGAAATATTTGAAATTTCCCATATCTTAAATGCATTCTTGAGTTATTTTGTCTGTGTCATTTACACAGCGACATTTTTTGTGACCTAAAGAAATAACATTCACAGTGCTTTTTTTTTTTTTTTTTTTTAAACAGACGGGGAGATGGGTTTGGTTACAAAGATGTAATTTGGATCTATGTTAAATTTTAGTTAGCTTCATGGTTTCCATTAGCAGTAGACACACATCGGTTAATGTCTGTCCCAATAGTTGTATTGGGATGCATGAGAAAACAAATATGTGTATGTGTGTGTCTTTAGTTGTTGTAAATACGTTCAATATTTGGTGTTTCATTAATATATACAGATACTTGGTTCATGTTTTTCATAATAATCCCCTATTTGTAACTTACTGAGCATGCTGGTATTTCATATTTGAAATCACAGTCAGGTTGATTTGAGCACAGTTTTGTCTGTTCTTCTTAGGATAAAGGTGAATTACAAACTACAACTAGGAAGCTATTTTGTGGTTCTATACATGCCTGTTTATGCATCTTTGGATTTAATCTTCATTTTGAATGTATTTTCTATTCTTAAACAAATAAGGCTTTTATATAAGCTGATATTTTACATAGAGGTGAAAAAGATGACTTTGTAATCAAGTATGTGCAAAGATAAAAGTAAGAAAATGTTATTAAATGTCTGAAATTAAATGTAGAAATATACCCCCGGTATTCTGGAGCCTTTGTTTAGGAATCTTTCTTTAATTTTATGCCATCCATTGGGTTATAATGACAGTGGTTGATATCATAGTTCAGTGAAGTCCAATATAGCTGTATAAGGTGTTTTGCAAAATCAGATGAATTTGAGTGTCTAAAATTACCTGTTGCCCCATTTTATTTACTTTAAAGAATAAGATACTGAAGCTAATGCAGAAGTTAAACTACTGATGACTTTGGATATTTTAGTACCAACTGATTCCACAGGAAGAGCTTCCACTAATTCTACTTGAGACTCAGGATTCTCAGAAATCAGGGCTAGTCCACCATGTGGATAGGCATATGTACAGGAGAAAAAGTGAATGGTCACAAACATGTAAGCAGACTGCTAAATCTGAGTTCTTTCAGTGGTTGCCTCTATTGCAGTTATACCATAGTCAGACAAACACCACTATTCCTGTCGTGTCACTTCTGCTAAAGGATGCGTGCGTTAGGGATTATGAGTCTTGCACTTGCTTCATAAATCCTTAAAAAAACAGTACCGTGTGCTTAATAATATGATTTTAAACAAATGCATTTGAAAGAAATAGTGCATGGCTCTTGTCTCTTAGTCCAAATGATATCTTTTGTTTCTCTGGACACTTTTAGATTTGTTTCAAATTTAATCAAGGCTTTGATACTTGAAACCTGGAAGATATATTTTTTAAAATCTTATATAAACTTGCTTTTTCTAAGCATATAGTTAATCAATTTGTTCAACAGCTTTTATAGATAACAAGGCAAAACTCCTTGAGCATGTAACCTCTTCTTCCTCATTTTCTACTATGAAAAAATATCTACTGCCGTAGCTATTGTTCTGAACATTAAATTTGCATGGGATCAACAGTGAATCAAATATGAGGGCTGAGAGAGATACCATTGTCTTCCTTGCAGGTACGGGGTAAAATCTAGGCAGGGGAGGGAGTGTAGAAGAAAATCTATAACTTAGATTTCCACAGTGTTTTGCTTTTGCCAGAAATTCTGATACGTGAATTTTGTGAACTATAGCTTTAGACCATGTACGGCATTTCAAAGTTATTTTCATTAGCTTTTGGTGCCAAGAACCCGTTTTGTTGCAAAGATGCTACTACCAGCACCCTGATGTGTGTTGGCTGAGAAAGGGGGTAGCCTTGAGGACTGCTTGTTACTCTGTATCGCAGCATGCCCACGTGCACCAAGAAACTATGGGGAAGACCAGGATGCTCTTACACTTCCTTTATACTTCCAGAGTGAAATGAAAATTTTTGGGAAGTGGGAGGAAATATTACAGTCCCTGGTGTGGATTACTCACCTGAAACACAGTGCTATTTAACTTTCTGTTATGAACCATCTGTTGTTTGTTATTAGAACTGCAGTAACTGATCTTTCCTCATTATTGTTTTTGCATATGAAATGAGCTCTATCTACTTGTTTCCCGTAGGCTGTTGCTTCAGTCATTCCGTTTGTTTTGTTACATACTTATGAAATCTTTATGAAAGGGAAATGCAGTACAATGGGCATTATATAAATTATATAAATGTCTTGCTCCTGCTTTCCAGAGAGGCAACATGTTGCTCAGGGTGTTTATACAGGCAAAGAAACTCTGTAGTCTATTCTTTCCTCCCTCTCCTCCTCCTCTTCCCCCCTCCCTGCCCCCTCTTTTTTTTTCTTTTCCTGGGGATTCTTTACTAGTGGGTCTAGGTTTTCCCAATAGTTTCTGCTGATTTGAGATCTATTCCTGTGAAATACAGGATTGCTAGACATGAATGAGCCATTCCTTCTACTGCCTTGGGTCCAGTTTTGGATTAGCACCTGATAGATGGATTTTTGTGTCAAAGGTTTATGTTCTGTGATGTCAGAATTCATAATCTGAAAATTAAAACCCATGTTTATCTGTGTCCAGTTCATAAATCTTAGCCTTCACAGATTGACTAGTCTAGAACTTGACCCACATGCTGCCTGCTGTGAAGATTTATTATGTGCTATAGAAAACAGTGCATTACAATATAGTTCTTAAAATTGTGTTAAAATGAAATTGCTATTATTGAAAGAGAAAACTAAGCAACAATGCTTCCACTAAATGCAGAAGTGATAGATCTGAATCCTTAAATGTGTAGAGTTGAAACTATGTTTTTCATTCATGCAGAACAGGTTAATTCATCTATTAACAATTTTTCATTAGGTTTTCTGAAGTTGTTTTTAATATTATCCATCTCTATGCAATGTTGTTTGTTACCCTTAAACATACTTGAAAAACCTTACTACAGTAGTAAAGTGTTTGGGGTCATCTGTTCCCTAACATTGCACTCTTTGGTCATAATCTACAGTATAAAATGTATATGTAAATCTTTAATCTCTGTTTCTATACTTGTTTATTCTCATCTGACATGTGCTAGAATTGCATTCTGTGTTTCTAATTGGACAAAATATGTGCTCATTTCCAGGTGAGCAACATTTCTGTTCATTTTGATGTATTTCAGTGTTGTATAATTCAAAGGGTTTTATTTCATTTTGGATTTTCAAACTTCAAGGAATTCAAGTGAGCTTGGATACAACTTCTATATTTTAGATGCATTTTCTTGTCTTGCTTAACCAAAGAAAACCATATTAGCATGACACTTCATGGCGATCTTTCCTCACGGCAATTGGATTTACTTTATCTAAATCTTCACATTAAAGGGACCCATGTTAAGAAATTAGTTAATTCTTCTTAATTCTAATTAAGAAATTAGTTAATTCTTTTGCACATTGTACTGAAAAATATATCATTTTCATTTTATGTCTTTCGTTTTTTATACTGAAGGAAGTTGTCATTATTTCTAAATACTCTGATTTAATTAAGTAACTTTAGTATCTCCTTCGACTGTGTCTCATAAGAACGGAACTTAATTTGAGGTAACCAAGTGTTTTCTTGTTTTGGCCACTTGTTTTTCATTTGTTAAATACCTTTTCTATCTAGAGGAGCTTTGATTTGTTTTGAGGTGCAACTATTAAGTTGCTATTCACATACGTGTATATAATTTCTAGTTCTGCATTAAATGAGTCTTTGTCATTACAGCATGATGTCATCAGAAGAATTTTATTTTAAATGCTTTTAATGGTGTTGGCAAGAGCACTTTTCAGGCTTTTTCTTTTGCTGATTTAGTTCTAGGGAACAGTAGGCCTGCAAGTGGAGTATGTTTATGACACCCAAATGTTAAATCCTTCTTGAAAGCAGCTTTGTTCATGGGACTAGTGATGGGATTACAAACTGGTCACTCCACAAAGGTTAGGCTCTCATATTCAGTCAGTGAGGTGCAGTAGTCAATATTGTACTTTTATATATAGTGCATTATATTAGAATCAGTTTCCATGTTACCAGAGAACTGAGTGCGTTGGGTGTAGCTACAAAACATTTTTTTGGTAGAGAAATGTCACTGGCTGTTGTCTTCTGCTTCAAATATCTGGCTATTCAAAAGCCTCCAGTTATGGTGGGAAAAGGGAATGGTTAACAAAACATCTATATTTATAAATGTATATATTTCTGTATTCATATGTAGGGTTTGAATGTTCCAGCATATCATAGCTGATGTGTAGCATTGATTTGGCTAAATCTGGCTTACTGTTCCTAACAGGCAAAAACTCGTTTATGGAATTAGTTAATATTTAAACCTGAAATTACTCTGGGCTTTAGAGAGAAAAGAGAAGTTTTAAAAAAATTTTTTTTCTCACCAAAGGTTCCCTTTTTTTTTTTTTCCCCCAGTAGTATATTATTTGTTAAACATTACCTATTTATTATTATAGTTCAAATATTCTTGCCTGGAAAGAATAAAAATAAATATTGATGTCAAATCATCTTTTTCCTTATGACAACAATGAAAAACATGAGACGTATGAAGAACCATATATCAAACTGGCAAGCTGGAAACTAGAAATTCTGAATAGGAGCAACAGATATAATGCTGTAGCATGCTTTTGAAATACATTAGTACCTTTTTGGTAATAAATCAGAATGAGGAACTCCCCAGTCTTAAAGATTTTCTGTTATTTTAAATTTTTTTTAGTAGGATGATAATTCTGCTGTTTTACTGAGAATAACCTGTTGCTAAATTCAGTATTTGTGAAAACAAAATTGCAGAAAGATATGATTGAAAATCAGTCAACTTTTAAATATTTATGAATCAGTTAAAATATCATCCATATTCTTGTTATTCATTTCAAATTATAAAATAACTGCAGTGATTTAAAATGTGTCTTTGACTAAATATAGAAATAGTTCATGGCTGTAGACAATTAACATCCAAGTGTTGATGTCCTTAATCAGCTCTTGTTCCTGCAAAACACCAATTTAGCTTTAGGTATGATGTTTTGAAACTATGTTTTCCTAAAAGAGTTAACTATTTACCTGCTGAAAATGGTTATGTTACAAGTATCAAATATGAGTTTAAGGAAGGCTATTTCTTGCCCAGGCATTTACAGACTAGGATGTAGAGGAAGTAACAGTCTGTTCCAGCTGGGTTTTTTGCAGATGTTTAAGTACCATAAAATATACCTTGTGAAAAGTTTAAGATTACTCTCCACCTCTTTGCTTTATATGCAAGCCAAAAAAAAAAAAAAAAAAAAAAAAAAGAAAAAAAAAATAAAAAAACACCAATGCTCTTGATTAGGTTTAGGTTTGAATGTATTGAATGAACTTTAAAGGGTTTCATTTTTTTATTTCATATAATGTAGTTGTATATTTCTTTTCACACGTTATATCAAGAGTGAAAGACCTACAGAAATGTTATGAAGCTATGCTACCTCTAGGAATGGTGATTTTGTCATCTTAGGCACAATGTTTAAATGTTCAATAAAGCCTCCAGAATCCCAAAGATACCTCTGTGCAGCCTCAAGCCAAAAGCACATGTTTGCTCAAAGTAATCCCAGGTGTTCAACAACACCACAAAGATGTTTGCTAGGAATTACTCCATAGAGGTCTCCTATGTCAACAGACCATGAGGCAATGGTACTTGATCTACTGAGCCAGTTTATGAAACAATACATGTAGGGGATGAAAGAGTGGTTTTTAGATTAAAGGAGGAAATAATGTTCCGCATTCTTAATTTGTTTTTCAGAGTAATCCCTGTCTTAGGAAAAATAAACCTGATTGGGAAAGAATAAAGTAAAATGATTTGTAATGGCAAAGATCTCTTTTCCAGATATTGTTCCATGATCTCACTAATTTACTCTAGGAGACATCTATGATAATTGAAGAAATCCAGAAATGCATTTTATTCCAAGTTTCAAAGGTTCTAAACACAGACTCAGGTTTCATTACTACCATCTGCTGCATCCTAAATGGCTTCACAAATTTGCATCATTTTACAAACCACTAATGAAATTTTAATATTTTCCTCTGTGAAAGAAGTGAAGTGAGCAAACTGAGTACTTTTTACCCTGGTTCTCTTAACCTCTTTTTACTGAAATGGCATTGTTTGATAGTACCAGCCATTTTTTTCACATAACTGTCTTTTTCATTCATGATTGTTTTCTCTGACAGTGTACATAGCAGACAATTCCCATCTCAGTGTTTTTGTAGCTTCTTAATTATGTGCTGTCAGTTGAATGAATGCTTCAAGAGTGTGAGTATCTACATACTGTTTTGTCACCTTTCTTAACTTTGCCTGTCATATCGAAAACTCCTAGTAATTACTGTAATAGTACTTCAGAGAAGTTATGTCAGCCTGCACATACCATTAATGCATTAATGTGTCAAAACACCAGTGAATGACACAGCTCTAGGCAATCTTAAAAGCTACTAATGGTAGCCCAACTCAGAGGAATTGATTTGTAAGCAACACTGAAGCAATAAAACCTTCATCCTGATATATGGCTTCACCAAGTTTTTTTCTATCATCCACCTTACATTTAGTGCATGAGGAACAGCTGTTTGAATAAAGCAACAGTCTGTAAGGACAAACCTTTCATGCCATCCATGGTAGGATATTACTGCCAGAAGAAAGGTAGCAGAATCATAGAATAGTTAAAAGGATCCAGTTACTAACATTGCAAAAGAAAATCCAAAGTAATGCTCTATTCCACCAGCAAGAATCTAGAGTTGTCAAAAGATGAAAGGAGTACATCTTGAGTTAAATTTTAATGAGTGAGTTTGGATTCTAATGTGAAATATATTTATAAACTAATAAAGAAAAGATTTAGTAACTAGAATGATAAATAACTGATAGTTAACATTAAAAGGGTAAAGAAAAAACAACAAAAATACGTGGGGCAGTGGAATGGTGATACAGGTACAGGAAAAACTGTTTTCTAGTGGCTCTTGGATTATGACCTCTCGATGTAGCACTGACTTCAGTAGCCTGGAATTAGGGATAGTTTGCTGTTATCTAACTGGATGCAGGGGTAGGAGAGAGCACATGAGAGAGGAGGTTCCTTTCACAGAATCACAGAATATTCTGAGTTAGAAGGGGACCTGCAAGGATCATCAAGCCCAAAAGCAATTACAGCTGCAAAAGTTTGAAGAATATAATCTCTAAAGGATGGTGCATTCAGAAACGTGTCTTGTGACTCCTACACCCCCATATTATGTGTGGATATGAGTTAATTTTTACCATCATGAATAGGGTGTGCAGTTTAACTTTTCTGAAGTGATTTATTTGTCAAAAATCCATGTGCAAAACAAACAAAGGGGAAAGCAATTTGAAAGTCTCATTTCAAATGTCAGTAGAGAACTAAAACCCTGTCTCTGCTGATGTCAGTGAGAGCTGTGTTATCAACTTCAATGAAACCAAAATTTTTCTCTATATATTCATATATATCTTATCTCCCTGCAGAACTGAGGCCTGGAAGTCAGGAAGATGAATTGCTAGAAATGAAAAATAAAAAACAGAAAAGGGCAGGTGATGAAAGACCAGGTTATTATAAATGAAGAGACAAAGAAATAAGAAAAAAGAATAGAAATGAGATTAGGCAAAAGAATGCTAAGAGGAGAAGAAGGAATGAAAAAGAGAATTATGAAAGAAATTTATAATATTCATAATAGTTGAAAAGTTTAAGATTTTTGATCAACATGGTTAAGTGTTCTTTTACTTCAGTGTCAGGCTAGCAACAAACCATGGCTGACACAGCCACTAATCTAAAGTTACTCATTTCATTAAATGAAATGTGCAGTTTGAATTGGGAGTACAGAGTGTGCAACAGAGCAGAGTGAGGAGTATACTAAGAAACAGTCTCTTTGTGACTTAGAATATAATATTCATTTGCCTCCCATAACAACTGGGAAATCACTCTGGGAAGCCAAAAGTATTTTCCACCACTTCACTGAAGTACCAACTGCCAAGTGAAAAACATATAATAATTTTTAATTATATGAAAAGAAGGGGAAAGAATTAGTTGCTGGGAGTTGGAAAATAAATTCTTCAGTCTTTGTATTCCTTTCTTTCCTCCTCACATATTTTTATTGTAGTTGTGGCCTGAAGGCATAGGAGGCTTTATAGGCACAGTTTATTAGAGTGATTAGTGTTTAGGAGACAAGAGATAAATTTTTGAAATACCCTAGGGAAAAAATGTCCTTATGTATGCAGACACTTCTCTAATTTTTTGTCTTGAAAGTGTCCATTCTATGTTTAGAAACTTGATGTCCTCCTTCCCCTACCTACCTTTTGTGGGGATATGGGGGGGGAAAAAGTCCCAATGTTTCATCTTTCCTTCCTATTCACTATGAATTTTTAGAACTGATCCGCATCTCAGAAAAGACTGATAACGACCAGCAAGATACACAAAGCATGGTTTAATGCCCAGGAGGTTTTTTTTGTTATTATTTTATGAGATGTTTGATAGAACTCTCTATAAAGGGAGGTTTGTCCTCTGTTTTGTTAATATCCAGAGTTTTGACGTAAGACCGAGTATGAAAAGTTTGTAGAAAGTAAAATATAAGTAAACTTGGTTAAAAGTTGTGTGATTAAGCACAAGATACTTCAGTAGTCATCCGTGCTATGTTTAGCAAATTGCTGTTGTATTAGTTTTAGTGCTAACCACTGAACATCGAAACCAGAACTGTTTATAATTCCTAAATGCAAGTTTAAGCTCTCCCATATGTTACACCCACCATGTAGATTCTGGATTTTTTTATTCTTTTCAATTAAGTGCACAATATATTAGTGTTAAGTTTTATGTCTTCTAAAAAATTACAGATTTTGTCTTCGAATCCAGGCTCACTTTAGCTAAAGTCTTAGATTTTTTGAGAGAGAGGGGGAAAAAAAAAAGAAGATAATTCATTTTACTCTTATGAGCATCATGGAAAAATCTTCAGTCTAAGATCTAGCAAGATCTCTTTCAGCCTTTCAGCACTCATATTTTTTTCTTAACTATTTTTCATGTCTTAACACTTTCTTAGACAGGATGATGCTATTCCGTAGGATTAATTTTAGAAAATACACTGAGTGCCATGCTGGAGCAGGAATGCACAATAGCAGGAATGCACATGTTTTAAAATAGTGGAAAGAAATCTTAAATAATCTTTTGGATTTGGAAGGATAAAGTGACTGAAATGAGCTCTTGAGAGGATAATTAACTAATGCTAAGTTATCTTAACAGAAAGGACTATCTTTTTTATTAATGTGTGGAACATTAATGATAGTCATGTGATTAACATGGATTACCTTGAGATGGATGCAAGAATTATCACTATTTAGGAACTTAACATGTAACATGAATCAAGCTTTTAACATGAACCAAGAACATGTTGTCATCTGGAGTCATTACATATAGAAATGCTGTGTGGTAACTATCCCAAAGGAGTTAATTACTCTTACTAATGCATTGCAGTTGCCTTAAGTCAATGTTTACTTGCTTAATAATTGAATTGTTTTGGTTTGGGGTTTTTTTGGCCCATAATTCATTTTTCAGCAAAAATGATCCCATTCTTTCCACTCTGTCCTTGGTACACTTGATAATGTTTACCGTCATAGCAGGCAGATATGTCAAATGAAAACATTTAGCTTTGTACAGAAATCCATTCCTTCACAGTGAGAAATATATTTTGTGTAATACTTCCTGCACCAAAACCAGTGTAGACACTGATGTACAGGTGCTTATGCTTTTTTTATTTTTCTGGCCATATGTCATGACACAACATAGAGCCAAAAATGATTTTGGTTTTAAACGGAAAGTACTTTTATTGACTGGCATAACTGTACAACCTCAAACTCTGGGAAGATTTAGATCCCAATTGTATTTGAAGGCCATTTCTGTCAGAGAGGTTTGAGAAAGACAGACATCAAAGGTCAAAAATCTAGATCTAAACTTTATGACCGGCTGCAGTCTCGGAAATGTGATAAGATTTACAGAGTTTATTGAGTTTATTTATCCAAAATTCATAACAGCATGCTTCCAGCTGTTGAAGTAGATTCTGGATCTCTAGCAACCATACACTTGTCTGAGGTCAAAAGTGCCTCTGCAATCATCTGTCCTCAGCTCCAAGGAGCGGCGTGTTACCCTCACAGTACAGTTAGCTACCAATTCTGCATCAGCACCTGTCCTGACCAGGGGCCGCTGTGGGGGTGCTTCCTACACACCGATCAATATTAGACTTGCTTCTTCTTGCCTTTAAATCACCTTCATATTCTGACTTCACTTAGCTAATGAATATTTTCATCTGAAGAACTATAAGGAGATGCTGTTATTTCAAATAGCTAGAACAAAAGCTTCATTTCTTTTATCCATTAAACCCAAAAGTTAATGGCAAAAAGGTACTTTGGGAAGTACAAATCCAAGATTTAAAACTTTTATTGCTTTTATGTAAATTTGCCTCTGAAACACTAAAAATTTTCCTTGCAAGGTTAGAGAGACCTAGAGACAGCAAATTATTTTAAACGACTTATAATTCATGGAGATGAGGCAGGCTTTTTGCCAGAAAACTTTTTTTTATCCTTTTATAGAAAAATGTCCTGCTAACCTTAATCTGTTGAAGTGAGGCATTGCTTAGATACTGAATTATTAGAACAATATTGTAAAAGAGGAAAAGTTGATGTGGAAAATAAACCTGCACTGAGAAGACTATAAAATGTTTGATAGAGTTACTGTCACAATTGTACTTAATGGTTCTTAAATAATGGCACAAATATTACAGTACCTCTGAGTCTTCAAAAATATGCATTTCCTTAAATAGCTTCTTTTAATCAGTTGGGACATAATGTTTTCTTCTATGCAGTTTTTATTATGAATGAAATTAATTGTAGTTTACTGCTTTAATCCTTCTGTTTCAGAAAGGCAGGTGAGGCACTAGCTACACACTCCATGTAATATACATATTCCTTCATTTGCTTAAATTTCATCCTTGTGTAATATGTGTGTCACTCAAAGAAGTAGCATAATATTGTAGAAATACTGTAGTGCCATAAATGTAATACATAAATGTATTTCTTTTTTTCATTGTGAACAAGTGCTTTAAAGTAGTCCAGTAACTTTAATCTGAGAGAATAAAAATTGAGTTTAACTGCAATGTGTTGGACCACATTAAGTCATCACCCGAAGTTCTTGTAAGAATGATGACATGCCAATATATCTTTTTAAAATCACATTTTCTATATATATGCTTTCTGAATTTTTTTGGAAGATAAGAAGTCCTGTAGATATCTGATGTGCCTAATATAGAAACTGTTCTGCTTACTTCACCTTTTTCTTCCCGTCTTTTTACAAAATCGTGGAATGTGTCAGGTTGGAAGGGACCACAGTGGGTCATCTGGTCCAACTTCCCTGCTCAAGCAAGGTTGTCCTAGAGCTCATTGAACAGTATTGTGCTCAGAGAGTTCCTGGGTATCTTCAGTGAGGGAGACTCTGCAACCTCTCTGGGCAATCGGTTCCAATGCTCAGTCACACGCACAGTAAAAAAATTCTTCCTCATGTTCAAGTGGAACTTCCTGTGCATCAGTTTCTGCCCACAGCCTCTTGTTCTATTACTTGACACCACTGTGAAAAGCCTAGCTCCATTCCCTTGACGCCCTCCCTTCAGATAGTACTAAGAAATTAATGGCTCTGTTCTGTAACTGCCCTAGTCCTTTTGCTTCCTTACAAGCATAGTGGTGCCATGTTTTGCCAAAGTCCAAGATGCTGTGTGCAGTGGCTGAAAACTGGAATGGCCTACTTGGACAGTAGGGTAGTCCTGTGTATGGGAGAAATGCTCATGCCATGAAAGTGCTAGTAGCTGAAATGTTCCCTTTGTCCCTCAGCTTATTCTAAGATCAGTCTATTTGGCTTCACTCAACAGACATTATTTGAAAGACAGCTTCTGCTACAGAGCGTGCAGGCTCTCCAGTTGGCATATGGAATATGCTGACTGGTCATTCTCTCAAGTCATCCGGTGTCTTACCTTTGCAGGAGTTGTGCCAGATCTTTGGGCATACCAGTTGTGATTATTTTTGGTGGAAACACAGCACTCCAGTGAAATGTTCCTAGCATTGTTCAGACTAAAATTTTTTTGAGCTGCTTTTTATTTACTGCTCAGACTTCTAGTTTGGTGTATTACAAACTTCCAGGAGTGCTTTTCCCCCTCACTGGATCATCTATTGAATATACATATGAACAGGAAAAAAGTTACGCTGTATTTACAGTGGATTCAGATCTCTGCATATGAAACTAGTTTATCTTAGCTTTCTATATGCTTGCTAATTAAAGGCATCTTGAAGTGATGCTATCCACTGAATTACAGGCTGTGTATTAACCTGCTTTGAAGCCATGTAGTCATATATGACTAAATGATTTGTATTGTAAAGGTACAAGAACTTTTGCTCTGCGTAAACCCTTTATCTGTTGTATAAATCAGTATATACATGTATATAAAATTGTGTTCAGCTATAATGAGCCTCTTAAACTTTCTATAACATACTTCAATCTTAGAAGGAATGGCAATGATAACATCTCTATTGCTTAATCAGTTTATAGAATTTGTCTCTGAAACTGTTGCCACCATCAAAACTTTTTTTATCAACAAGGGGGAATATGATTATTTTTCCAGTTATAGCCCTAGATTTGCAATTTTCTATTGAAGAGAAGCACTCTTTGAAAGACATTTCAAAGCTCATTATTATTTCTTAACATTTTAAAAATTCTTAACATACATAATACAGCATAACTTCATTATGCTGTTTTCTAAATCAATAAGAAAGTTGAGACTGTGTGCTAAAATGTATTCTGTTTTTTATAACTTTTCTTGTCCAGATATGAGAAAACATCTTAGAAAATTTAAAAAAAAAAAAAAAAAAACAACAAACGGAACCAATGTGTTTTTAATTTCTGGGTTCCTCTTGGAATTTCTCTATCTTATACCTACAAATTCTAGCAGACTGCAATACGCAAAAATAGAGACCTTTTATGAAGTGTCTTGCAGCTATCACTAGGGTTGAAAGCCATTCTAGTACATTTTGCCTTGGCTCATATTTTGCCTCAATCTTTTGTACTACTCACTTTATACTTTAAATAAAAAAGCAGGAGAATATAAAAAGAGAGAATAAAAAAAATGTAGTCAAGCGGGAAAGTGTTTGGCAAAAACAGTAAATGACTGATGTTCATAATAGTTCTGGGAAACAGCATAAGGAATTTGAGATATGGTTGAGGAGAAGAGTAAGTGTAATTGCAGAATGTGAATAGATAAGTCCCTGGGAGGATCATTCACAGAGGATACTAGATATCTAAGCATATCTATCACTGCTCTATTTAGCACAGTACCTGAAGACTGAATGGGAGCTGTGAATTAAATATATTATAGTGATTTTCTATGACTATTATATACATGCAAAAAAATTGGTTAGATATTCTGTAACCTGTAAAGAGAGGATTTTTGAAATTTTTGATTGGGATAGTCAGCAAAAATTCTTGGTAATTTCTTTAACAAATGTCAGATCTCTTTATGAGTAACTGGAAACTCCCAGACATGTGAGTGACTATGAGTGAGCCATTATCTCCTCAAGGAATATCTTTCTGTCTTATTTTTCATTTTAGTAGCTGTTTTCTGAATGTTACATTTGTAGGCACTGGGTAAAGACTGTCTGTTTGCTCTTTTGGATGATCAATCACATAAATTCTTATTGCTGAGGACATTGCTTGATATTCTGAGTAATTCCTTCCATAGATATGGGATCTGGTTCTAAGCTTCTGATTGATAATAATCACAGTGTTGTACTTATTCTTGCAAGGAGTTTGATGTCTACAGTATCAACTTCATACTCTTTCAGTCCATCACTTCTTAAGTAACCCTAGCATATTCCTAAACCTGACACAATCGACCAGGTCCTGCCATGTACATTGTTACACAGTATAGGAGTGGAGAGCTTTGAGTTCTCCCATTAGAAAGAATACCTGGATTCTATTCAGGAGTTACTCCTCTTTGTGCCTACATTTGAAGAAAATCCAGGAGGGGACTTGCTTCACTTCTAGGTTTTAAAACAGCTTTCAGCTTTGCCGTTACGTTGGAGGCACTGACAGTGCCTCAGGATGCTGTTAACAGGATGCAACTGCAGGAGTTATAATGAATCAACGCTTTCTGTCAGGCATTCAAATTTGCATGTTTTCTCTTGAGAAAAACACAATTTCTTCTGTTTGATTGTTTGGGGTTTTATTTGTTTGGAGGTTTTTTTTCGGCTTTTGTTGTTTTATTATTTTAAGAGAGTTGCTCTACTACTGAACTGATGTCTGAAAAAAAATTCTTGTAATGTCTTTGGTAGATAACACTAATGGGTTACAAACTGTTGGACCACATTCAGATGAAGTAGGTCACTAGTATGGTGTTTCTGAGATACTCAGTTAAACTTTAGAGATATGTAGCCTGCCTAAGTGCAAAAGGTCTTGTGTATCTATAAAATTCCAAATAGAGACGTGATTTTTCTTCACAGACTATCAATTTTTTTGGTAGCCCTCTGAGCCTACCATATATTTTACCTTGTAACCATGGCAGTGCGATAATTCTCAAGCTGAACCTTTTCAGGGAATAGAGCTTAAGTTTCACCAGCAGCAGGAAGCATCTGACTGAAAGGCAAATCATGATCTTCTGGAGATGGCGTGCATGCTGTGTAATTCTGAGTTCTGTGTGGGTCTCGGTAGGGCTGGACAAGTTTAATAAATTTCTTCCCAGAGGCAGTTTATTTTCTGCTGCCTGGAGTTACAGCAGGCATTTTATTCAACTGATAAACTTCAAATGCACTGAACTCAATTGTTAAAATCAAATAAAAAAAGCTAATAATTTTTCTACTGCTCTCCTGGTAGCCCAGGCTGATTGAAAAGTTTGCATCATGGTAATCAAAGGGGATATGTTACTTGAATGTTTTTACTAACTTTTAAAAACTGTGAGAGTGGAAAATTAAGCTGTTAATGAGTGAAAGAGAAATGTAATCATTATACTTTAAACACATTCTGATGGGGTGTAGGTCTGTATCTCTGCAGCTCATTCAACCCCTAATTGACTGTTATACTGAATGCATCGTGTACTATCTATTCAGTAAAAATTGTAAAGGGATGACATGATAACCTTTATGAGTTGTACTATTCTGTGCACTCTGCATCTATTCATTTTGCCTATTCAACATTTATAATATCATGGAGGGTTTTTTATGGCACTAGTTTGTCCCAGAACACTAAAAGACCATACAAGCATACAGAGAACCATTTGTGTACAAGAGGCAATTACTCTTCTTTACTGGGACTGTTTCAATATTATGAGTTACAGAGCTGTACACACATCAGCTGCTCTTCCATGGAAGTAAATCTTATTTAAAATGCAGCAAGAGGAAACTACCTGAAAACATATTTCACTCTTTCTGCTGTGCATTTGGGCTTGATCCAGCTTACATGTAAATTAAATTGGTTGTTTTCAAGTAATTTATTTTTGATCATATTTGTGTGTCTGACTGACGATAATAGTTTGCTTGTCTGATAATAACAGTAACTTGCTTGTGCTCACTGCTGTCCTGGAAGATAAACTTGCAACTGGACGTGATTTATACATGAGCAGTTATACCTTCCTGAACTACGGGGTCTGTGCCTGGCTCATATATTAATGGAATATTAACATTAACCGTATATTAATTCTCAGAGCAAGAATCTTTTGAAATATTTTACAGCAAAATAGGAAGACATCCATCATTGCCATAATTCCTGTGGGAATAAATATTTTGTGATACCATAACTTTGAGACTGTACCTTGTAGATTTTGCATGCCCCAAGAGTTTTTGTGTATTGGGGTAATGTTCTGCAGCTGGATTTAAACACAGATGTTAGAGAGATGTTTAGTGGCAAAGATCCTGTTTTTCCAAGTAAAGTGGAAAAATACTTTTTGTAGTGAGTGTTTATCTGCAGGGAATATTTGCATGGAAGTAGTGTGAGCTTTATAGCAGCTGAATGATGAAATTCATGTTTGGCTTTTTTTTTTTTTTTCTTTTTTCCTTTCTTTGGATGTAATATGCAAAGCATAGCTGTTAGAAGAATTGGTTTATTACCAAATTACTCCATGAAAATTGTTGAATGTTCCTATTACTGATGAGAAAGCTGTTTCTTCTGTTTGTTTGTGTGTTTTAATCTGTTCAATGAGTTAAAGCATTAAAATTAAGCTAGTGGCTTGGCATCAGTTGGACAAACAAAGCAAGTTTCTGGAAGATAGTATAAATACAGAAATTAACTATTAAAACTGCTTGTTGTTGCAGAGGACAAAATAAATTTTAAAATTTTATGGGTTTAATAAGAACATATTAGTGAGGATTCCCTTTCTAACTCTTTACTGTGGTGTTACTTATCAGTTATGATCAGCAATTGCTGCATGAAAATGGCCAATGATTTTCAAATCATACAGCAAGCCAAGTTCTGTAGTATAGAGTTCTTTCACTTAAACCCTTTCCATCCTATTTATGCTAAAATACCCTGCACTTATTTCCAGTCTGAGATGTCTTCAAGGCTAGCATATTTTTCCATGACTGTAAGTATTTTGAGATTAAATAGGAGACAACAGTTTGAGCTGAAATTTATAGAAATTAAAGATACTTCTTTTCCAAAGTGGAATATTTGCTATGATTCAATTTATTTTTTCTTGAGGCAGATTCCTAAGGTGGATTGTTACCTTGGAGCATATCAGGTTTTCACTAGTTAAGAATTTAAAAAAATATTTTCCTTAATATACATAGTAAGTGTTTCCTGGAAACTATAACTGCATCATTTAAAAGCATTACAACTTTAATTACTTTCCCTATTTAATAACAGCTTGCTTGTCTTCTTGTTTCTGTAGGAAGAAATTTGGACAATGGGGTTTAATTTCACTGCAACATCATTAACTTGTCTAGGAACTCTGCTCGGAAATTAATCACGCAGTGTGGGTCATTGTTCCTTCATTGATTACTTGTTGTTCAGGGATTATGCTATCAGTCTTCTTCCTACTAACTTTACTCCAAGTAGTTCCTGAGACCCTGCTGTGTTATGGTTAAGCTGTTACTACTGAAAAGAAATTGTCTTCCTGTTGTAGTGAACACTAAAGCTTTTGGCTTCCTTGCTACTCAAAAGGCATTTCCAGCTCCAGTTTATCAGAGACCTCAACCCTCTTATGAAAACGAAAAATTGACCAGACCCTTGTTGCCAGGATACAACAATTCAAGTATCTTCTCTATCTTCTTATCTTACAAATAGAGTACAGTCAGTTGTGAAAATAGTGTTTCCAGCCCAATAGTCATTTTAAAGTGCCAGAGGAAACCAAATCAGTGCCCAGACCAGGTATGGTCAGACCATCACCAATAGCCATAGGGTGAGAAATGCTGATTTTGTGTGAAGATTATGTGTGATCACAGGCACACATGATCAGCTGTTGCAGTGAACTGTAATGAGTCCCCTTGCTGTCATCATACTCAGCCTCCAGCTGAGTTTAGTAGGTGTCCCTGACATCTACAGACAGCTTCTTCCTTCTAGGGATGTAATGCTTTTACAGTACTTCTTAGAGATGATCCTCTCATTTTTCTATCTAAATATGGTACCATCTAGAACTGTTCATGATACACACTGATGATGATTGTTTCGTAATCCAGGATATTTTAAAAATGTTGCTTAGTAATTTTATAGATGTGCAACCCGGATATCATTGAACTTGTTCTAGAATGGGGAAAATACGAAGTAAATGTTCTCAGTATGTTTTGTGAAACTGGCACAACTGGAATGCAAGACAAAATAAGTTCAGAAACATCCCGTGACAGAGTGTTTTTTGTAGGGCACTCAACATGTCTAACACTGCATATGCCAGTCTCTTATTATTTCTCTGGAGAATTAAAAATTCAATGTGACTTTATTTTTCTGCAAAGATATGTTAGAGACAGGAGCTTCAAGAAGCACACCCAGACAGCTCTTCAGCTGGGAATTAGAGAGCTTTGCAATGCCTCTTCATTCATGTGCAGGTTTTTTTCATAATTTTGGACCACGTGAGCACTTTTTTTTTTTCATGGAGGACTTTTACCTTGGAGAAAATGACATGCTGAGTCTTAGGAGTTGTGTAATTTCAAGTGGCATTTCTGACATGCAGAACCTAGGCTCTGACTGTTCTGAAGCTAAAAACCAAGAATGCATTACAAGCTGTGGTCTTTAAAGGGTCCTACAAAAATATTGTCCTCAGCTGTAGAGATGTCACATTGTTGAAGGACTTAAGTTTTGTCTAATTGACATGAGATGAGATGCCACTTGTGTGAAGATTTTTGAGCAGTAAAAAATCCAGCACTTCTACCAGGGATCCCTGCTAATTAACTGTAGTTGCATGTCTTGTTGTAGAGCTCAGTCTTTGAAAGTGTAAGGCTCAGTCTTTCTAGAACTTTTCTACCTCCACTGCTGGGCAGTAATTTTTGTTCTGAAGAGAGCAAAGTCTGTTTATACAAATTTTGTAAACACACATGTTTTTGTCTGCCTTCTTGGTTAGAAACTAGAAGTTCTTGGCTCCCAAAACTGTAGTGTGTGTGCTGGAAAGATACTTGGTGTCTCAGAAATGTGATGCTTTTTGAAATTAAACTGCAGAGTTTCGCTTTTCAGGATGCTGCTATTAACACATGACTATCCACATCCAGCCTGAAGCCATCTACGTGCATACTAGGACTGTGTGACTATTTCCAGAGAAGTCATTCTGCTGTTCTAACTCTTAAGCTGAGGTGCTGGATTTTTTGTGTTTCTGGACAGCTGATTTGCACTTGGAATTATTGTGGATTGGAAAATGCATCTGCTTATGCCTTACCTATGAAGAGTCCTTAAGCAAAATGGCAGGTGTGTGCTTATCTGCTTCCAGCATATTTGCAGAAAATCAAAGCTGGTATCCATGTTCTCCCAAATGATAATGCTGAGAACTATCACGAATTGAAAAAGACAAGTCTTACACTTTGAAGAGAAATGGATGTGCTTATGAACCATTCATTCTCTTGATTATGAGGCAGAAAAGTAAGTCGTGAATGAGGATGGGAAACAGCTTTTCAAGATATCTTCTTGTGAAATTCGAAAGACTTAAATGGATTTCAGTTTACATATTTTCAGGACAATAATCCTCTCAGTACTAAATCCAGACCAGATGTTCATTTTAGGAGAACAAGGTTTCTGTTTCTTTCAATTAGTGCTCTTCAGCTCTTCCTTTTGAAGCTTGGAGTCTTGCTAGTCTTCTCAAGAGAATCTGCTAAGTTTGTACCTTGAAGTAGAGAATACAGTTTTTTCCTGGTTCCTGTTCTGGGAACATGTTGCATCTGCAGAGTTTTGGCTCTTCATACTTTGAATTTTTATAATTGTCCTTTCCATCCCTCCTATCTCCTATGGCATTGATTGTCCCCCTACTCTGCACTGGTCCAGCCTCACCGTGGATATTGTGTGCACTTTTGGTCCCCACAACATGAGAAAGATATTAAGCTCAATTTTAACTTTCCATTTATATAAAAGGAGACTAATGAGGAAGGCACTCACCTTTACCTGAAGATCAAATTCAGATTGGTTTTAACTACAAAGGCGGTGCGGTAATAAATATTAACAAACTGTAGCCTTTGCTTGAAATATAAGAATTTTCACAGAGGAAAATCTTTAACACAATTTCACAATTTAAATATGAAATACTAAAGCATTGTACATCTCTGTTGTTGTTGTTTGTTTGTTTTGTCCCTTCAAAACTACAAGCCCTGGGAGTTAATTTCAGAGAGGTAAGTGGTTGCATATTTCTAAATTTTTCATGGCCTGATTTTTTGTTGAGCTCATTTTAATAAAAATGTAGGAAGAAAACCTCGAGGACCAAAGAAATATCTTATTGTAGATTTACAGTTCATTGGCAGTCTGTAATATTAACTTACTGAGCTTATGGTAGTTCAGGTTAGATGAAGCGCTCTCCTGTATATCGTCTGTTATAAAGGCCATATAGAGATTAAAAAAATGCATTAAAATGCTGGCTCTGATTAATATTAAAACTATTTAACAAAACTGTATCAGTAATTTTCAGTTGTAAGTTTCTATTCATTGTTGTCCACATTGGATCAATGTTTATAACCAAATTTCAAAGTTAGGGACATCACTGGAAGCTCATACACTCTGAACTTCTCAATCCACTACACCTCATGTGAGGCTTTGATCAGAGACAACAGTTATAATCACTCTTCCGTGTAAACTTTCCCTGCTTTCCTAAGAGTTTGTCCCAGATTTCTCAGTCAGAGACACTGCAATGGGCTGCCCCAGGGCGTGGTAGAGTCACCCTCTGAAGATGTCTAAGGAAAGACTGGACATGGCACTTGATCATAGGTTAAACTTCAAGATCTCAGAGGCCTTTTCAAACCTAATTGATTCTGTGACTCTACAATTCGGTGATTTTACAACCTATTACAAGGATAGGGAAAGTATAAAGTATATAGTTTTTATTTACTGGACTCTTTATACTACTTACTGACCTGTTGCTATATTTTGGTTGTTTTTTTTTTGTTGTGTATGGTGAATGTAAGTAGAAAATCTTATTAAAAATTGGTCCTATGCCTATTATTTTCTATTTCTATTTCCGCCCAGTCATAAAATAGCAAATCTTTGACTTGAGCCATGACAGCATGTTTGTCTTTCTGTAAACTGAATGCTTTTTTATGTTTGCTCTTAAAGCTACTGGACTCCACTTTGTGCAAAGAATTGTAAAACTATCTCTAAATACTCAAGAACACTTGATAATCTAACCAGCAGCACAATCTAGCCATTTAGTGCCGTAAAAAGAATTAGACTCTTTAAGCCAAAGAAAATTGGTTGGTTTTAGAGTCTATGATGAGGTAATTTCCCTGAACCAAGTTCACCTATAACTAGAACTTTGAATTTAGTTTTAAGACTGAATGTTGATCGCCAGGCTATGCAACTGCAAAGGAGAGTTAGTAAAGAACATCTTTCAATGGCCGGAGTGACGCATTTAAATCTCAGGACGAAAAAGGTACATGTGTGCATGTGTACACAGCACTTCTCTACTGGTTGGATACAATAGGAAAAAAAAAAAAGAAAAGTAGTATATAGAAGCAGGTAAGATCTTTTTCAAGATATACTTAATGCATAACAAATACCATTTCAGTAAAGTAGAATTTATTTTGTATATGAAAGTCAGTTAGCCTGTATTTTCACTAAAAGTTTTAGAAAATACTGAAAAGGAGAATACCTCCATGAATTTTCATTGGGTTACATTTTATCTCTGAAGTTTTAAGTGAAATGTAATATTCACTAAGCCATGCTTCTCTACAGAAGCATTGCCATTTCTATTGGTTTTGTATTCACAAATCATGCAATTTGTACATGATTCCAATGCAAACCAACACACAAAAAATCTCATATTCAGTGCAATTGCAGTTGATAAGTGATAAACATGCAGTTACACAGCCCATATTTATCAACGTGGCTGTGAAGGAAAATTGGGTAAAATGTTGCTGATAGATAGGTTACAGGAGTTCAAAGCTTAAAGTCTTCCCAATGAACATGTTGAAATTATAGGTGTTATAGGTGTTTGCAGACTGGTCATTTAGTCACTGTTTATTCAGCAAATTATAATATAATTCTGATTTTCTCCTCCTGTTCAATTAATATTCACAGATGGTGATATGAACACTGAGCCAGTCATGCATGACTGCTTGATTATGTGAAGGAATCTTTCCCTGTAGTTCTTTTCTTCAATTTATTATCTTTGATAGTTTGTTGGGGTTTTTGTTCAGTTTTTCTTTAATGTTTTCCTCATTAGTGCTGTCTTCTCAGATTCCACCACTGATTATCTCTCCTTTCCAAATCTTGTGTTTTTTGTTTTTTTTTATTCCAGATTCCTTCCTGTGAAAAAATAACCATTAAGGCAGAACTTTTGGTGCTTTAAAGTTTCCTTCTTTCCCACTTACTTTCTCTCCCCCTTTTTTATTGTTGTCTGCATTTCTTCTTTTTTATTTCTTTTTTTTTTTTTTTATGTTCTGCTTTCTGATCTCCCTTATTTCCTCTTCCTATCTATCCTTTTAATGGTATAATCAAAGTCCTCAAAAATACATGCTATCAGCCCTTTGCTGTACTGTGTCTTCCTGATGCTTCTCCAGGATTACACACTGTGTTCCTTATGTACTTTTGTGACACCACTTGCTTTTTCTCTGTCTCCCTTACTTTAGCATTTATACAGAAAACAGAAGATTCCTTAAAACCTGGTTTAGGAATGCAGTCATTGAATAGAGAGCATGAAATGCCTGAAGTCATCAGTATAAAGAAACATTTGCAAATGACATTCATGCTGAAATGTGTTTTCACAAATAGGACAATTACAAGTAACACTGAGTCACATCATGGGTAATTCACTGACAGAAAGAAGGCCCATAAATGTTAATGATTCTTCACAAATGCCTTCTGCAGACTGTATTTCTGACCTTTGATTTGCAAGCTATTTTAAATTTCTTCAAAACTTAAAAATTGTAAGTAATCTATAAGTATGTGTTTGCCTCACTTTAGAATTCTTATCTATGTTCTGGAAAGTTTTCAAAGGGCTTTCTCCTGTCAAAATAGTATAAAGAGGTTTAAAAGGAAAAAAAAAAAAGAGTTAAAGCATTTCAGAGTAAAAAAAGGCTCAAGGTTTCTTTTCTGCATCCTCTATATATCTTACATATATATTGAAATAGTGCCATTTGATTTACCTGTAGTCATATATTTATCTTTTTTAGTCTGCTTCTCTTACCTGGCCATTAAACGGACTGTTTAAGCCCTAACTGATGGAGTGATGGAGAGAGCATCTGCTTGCAGGGCCTGAGACCTGTGTATATTTAGAAACTATGTTTATATATGCCTCTATTTATTTATTTATTAGTAAAGGTGTAAGTATGTAGCAAGCTGCATGCACCCATGTATGTATTAAATACGTTTGTATTCAAAGATTCATAATTCAGTGGATGTATTCCTTGCAATATTGCCTTTGTCCTGGGTTTGCTTCTGTGCTACCTTCAATTATAGAAGAGATTTGGCATGTCCACCAATTCTTCATCAAAAGGACCATCAGTCTACCAGTATAAAACCTTGGAGGACCACCAGAATCCTGTGAGGATAACCAGTTAGAGGGAAAGAGAATGGTAAGTGTCATGGGTGGTTGTTGATACTCACAGCTGTATTACTTAGCTGTAAGTAACCAATAGAGGAAAAGCTGTGTTTTCTGTGTTGTTTTTTTTTTAAGAGGCCCAGTCATAAAAATGGAAGTGTGATTACAAACAGACATTTGAACATGAAGAAATTAAATCTGTAAAACTGCTTGCTAGCAACTAGGCTTGAAAGTGGCAAAATGGTACCAGTTAAAGCAGTGAAATAATTTTAAAAGAAGGATTGTTAAGGAAAATATCTTCAAATAAATTAAATCCCCCAGGAGACTGCTATATATTTTACGTTGCTCAGAAATACAAGAAAAAACGCTATTATCATCTGTCTGACAAAAAATAGTGTGGGGTTTTTTTTTTTTTTATAACAGGAGTCTGTAACAAAACATTTAGTAAAATCTTTTCTTCATATTCCTGCAATTTTTTAACCTTTTGTTTATCTGTTACCTTTGGAGATTCAAAAATGTAATTGAATTTGTTCTTTCCCCCCCCCCCTCTGTTTTTCATTTTTCACTTAATAGAGACATTTTTCTTTATTATAAATTTTTTATGTCATAAACATTTTCTCCGCAGAAGAATTTTTATATAGCAGGAAATAAAAAATTCTAATAATGCTTTAGTGTGCAAGGCAGTTCACTTTCTTCAGAGAATTCTTGCATTTAATATAATCAATAGCAAGAGCTAAGTAAACCTGACCCAAATGCATGGTGATTGACTACTGAATGCTATTTCATATTGTGTGTCTGTTGTGGTTGATCCTCTGTTTATTATGGAAATTATGCAGGCCAGCCACCGTGACACCGTTCAACTCTGTGCTGAATCCATAAACTGAAAAAAGATTCTTCTATAAAGTCCTTTTTATTAATAGTGCTGCAGCTCAAGCTGCGACTTTGAACAAAGAAATCCCTGGGCAATTATACCCTTGCAATCTGAATTCCCCTGTCCATTGTGCAGGAGTCTGGATCAGTAGTAATATTAGGGTCTGTGTTCTTCCAGTTCTTCATTGGGTCCTTTTATTATCTCTAGGTGGGCTGGTTCTTTTCTTATCTCTAAAGTTGCAGCTTCTGTTGATGAGTGTAACTCCTGTGACTTGAACTGACTCTGGAACCTTTTACTTGACTCAGTAAAAGTTCAACATATCCAGGTGAATGTTCACAGCTTGCAGACTAAAGCTTCAGCAAATTTAGCTGCTAACACCAAGCAAGTTGTGCTCAACAAGTCCTTTATAGCTACTACACCAAATTTCACAACACGTTAAAAATAGTACTGGAGCAAGGTATTAAAGGGATAGGGTGGATCAGAAGACTGGTACTGTAATCCAAGTCTTTTCCCCTCCAGGTCACTGGTTTGTGTCTGTCTCAGGCTGGTAATGACTAAAATTCATTACCATCTAAAGTTTGGTCAATGGTCTATGTAAAATGAGTTGCTGGCTTAGTCGACTTCCTATTGGAAAGGTGTTCATATCACAAGTACACCATAATTGGCACCTTTTCTGATTGATAACCCTTTTAATAAGGCCAAGCACTCAACTGTCAGAGAGATGAGAATTTGTTTCTACCATACTCTAAAGATTCTTTGTTTCTCCCAAACAGTGGAGATATTTCCATTTCACAGCAAATATAATAACCCCTACATGTAGTTTTTAAGTGTTGTGTGTGTAACCCCTGGGCCATGCTGTTACTGCCTTGGCTACTTCAGCAATAGAGAAAAATATGAATGTACACTTACAACTTTCAGCCTTTAAAGAAATTCCTTAGGGAGCTGGGAAGATGCTTAGAGCCTAATCCTACAGTACTTTGCTCTTTCATATTTTCCAAGTCCTTCGTGCTCCTACACAATCCAACACTGACTAATTCAGGGCTTTCCCTAATTTCTCTCTCTCCTTTTTTTTTTTTCTTTTCTTCTCTCTGCAGTTTTCTGACGAAAAAAGTACACAAATATTGTCTATTTCTTCATGTTTTCTCATATTTCCTTCAGAAATATTTGCTATTTTGAGTATTCTCCTAAACCTTGTTCAGTGAGAGCTCTCTCCTTTTCTAAATTGCTCCTGCTTTCCCTTCCCAGCTGTAAAATTTAAAAGTGATTTACTGAAGGTATCATCTCTGCCATTTGTAGCTGAGTTACCTATTCCTACTTTTAATTACAATATGTAAATACAAGGAGACAGCTGTGGTAGGGAAAAAGCTGATAAGCTATAGGGAGACAGCAAGGCTGTGCAGTACACGCTGGTGTACTCAGGTCTGAGTTCATTTCACAGGCAAGTCTGGATACAGCAGGACTGTAGGGGGGCCTTTAAGGATGCTGCAAAAGCAGTGGGTTCTCCTCTGCTGGGTAGGAAAGTATCACATGTAATTTTTCACTCTTCTTCAGCAGAATTTTGCTGGCAGACTGTATTTTTCATTCCATTCTCAGGGGGAAAGTCACCATGAGACTAGCACCTTTCTGGAAGGTGGGTTATAGAGTTTGTAAGAAAGTACTATTTTTTCTGTGTCTTTTCTTTTTTCACTTTTTGTTTGAAAAAACATCATTCTGCTTTATCATTCGTTCTAGCCCATATATCCACTAACTCGTGCCTGAAACACCACCTCTAGGATTCAGGGTGTTCAAAGAGGATCCATGTGATAGGGTCCTGAATACTTATCTAGGTACACAGAAATATGGTATCTGAATTTCAGAAATACCAAGCTTCTGCATTTTCCGGCACTGTTTAAAAGCTGATAACTTAAAATCCAGAGCAGCTTGTAACAACAACTATAGTGAGCAATTTTTAATGTTTCTCCCTACGGAAGCATTCAAAATGCGTGTGTGTACAATGGATATTGATGTTCTCTTCTCTCCAGCAGTTTGCCAAGAAGTAATAAAATCAAGATTTTTCTAGAGTCTTCTGTTGTGTGTTCGAAATCCTGATCCAGCTCCTGTATTTGTGACACAGTACTTTAACATTTGTATATTGACAGCTAAACCTATTGCTCAATGAGAGAACTTCTAATGTTAATTTATAGAGTCCTGGTGCCCCTCAAAGAAAAAGCACTTTTGCAAAAGAATGAGGCAGTCTGTCATGATCCTCTCTGCATCTGCTTAGGAAATCTGTGATGCTGAGTATCACTATATTGCAAGAAACTTCAGAAATTCAAAATAGATTATTGTATTTACTAGCACACTGTCAAAAATAGAAATCTAATCACTCTGAATTTGGTTGTCTGACTAGACAGTGAGTACTTTTATGCTGTATGGTGTAGAAGCAAGTAACATACTCAGAATTCCCCACCTGTGCAATATACAGAAGGAATGATATTTGATTAAATACATTTTGAATTATTTTCAAAGTAGAACTCTTAGCTTTTAGCTAAAAAATTGTAGTTGTTGCAGAGATAGGTAGAAACATCTATTTAATTTCAGACATGTTTTTTCTTTCTGTGTATGTATGTTAGAGGAACTGAAAAGTTATTTACAAATAAAATAGAGATGGCAGGTTTCTCCATGCTGACTTTAAAACTTGCTTCCCAAACAACAAACATTTCTCCTAATACTGTCACTTATGCAGCATATTGTTAGTTTTTTGAACTGTTTTAGACTGAAATGTATTTTCTGTTCTGTTAGCATCCTGTCCTTTTTTTTTTTTTTTGGTAAAAGATTTGGCTATATTGATACCAGTTATATCTCCTCTCCATCCAAATTAATGGGATTATTTCCTTAGTTACTTCCCAATTTACAAACTTTTTTTTTTTTTTTACGGGTAGCTTGATTATCCCATCCTGTCTTTGTTATTTCTAGAATTCCACATTGCGTTCTAACTAACAGAAGAACTTAATTGTTCATGTAATCCATGTAATCTTTCTCTAATACTTGCATATTTCAGTGACTGTGAGATGCATTCAGCATCGCTGGCCTGTCAGCTGAATGTCAGATTGATGCAGCTTATTTTCCTGGCACCAAATTTATGCAAATCTGTATACTAAGGAACCATGTAAAGATGGTGAGTCCATGGGTTTTGTTAAAAGATGCAAATTGGGTGTGAATTGGAGAAGAAGACCAGGAGTTTAAGATTCTGAATTAGAAGGTACATTGTGAAAACATCCAATTGACCAATTAACCTTTAACCTTTTAAACCACAAAAAAGATTTTGTTTTAAATTTCTTCTCTGAAATCTCACAGTTCCTTCAGCAGTAGTAGTTTTGTTCAAAACTGTTGGCTACAGACATATTCAAGTTAACATCTCTATTTTTCGGTCCACCAGATACATTTTGCTAATTTCAGGTGGCAAGTAGAGATTTGCAGCCAAGCCTAATACACATAGGTCTTGATATGGTTCACTAATTACCTACAGTAGCTGAATAAATCTCTTGGATGCAATTCGACATTAAAGAATTTTCTTTATAATGAACTAGAGAGGATCTGAAAGCATTTTGTCAATTCAGGTTAAGTTACATTTAGTGAATCGTCTTTTTATTTTTTCACACAGAATTTAATGCAGCATTAGTACATTACTGACAAAGACAACCTGAAAGCTCCTTCTAAATGAGAAATTCCTTTCATGGTGATCTTCCCCAGCTATTCAAAGTAGCTTTCCTTATAGCTCCCTGATAAAGGAAGAATGTCCTCGCAAGAATTTTTTTCTATTCCAAACTTTTTCCCTTCTATCAGAAGTCTGTTCTTCCTTTTTGGATGTCATACTCCTCTATTCTCACAGTACAAACAAAAATACAAGCATTCAATTTTTCTTCTAATTCTTTTCTAAGTAACCCATAAGTTGCATAACTTTATAGTTGTGCAAAATGTGGAAGCATTTGCTGTCTTCAGTATGGGGAATTCATTTACATCCAGATTGACCCAACAGAGCTGAAAAGTCTGTCATAGGCATAGAAAAAAAAGAAAGGAAAACCTGTATTTTCTTTTCCATGTTGAAATCTCTACAGCCTTTAAGCAGAGGAAATACTTCCTTTGTCCCTTCCCTTTTAAGGGTGTTCCCCAGCATCCCTAAAGCCCCTGTGAGAGACTCAAATCTTGGAGAACAGAATCACAGAATCATAGGATGGTTTGGATTAGAAGAGACCTTAAAGATCATCTAGTTCCAACTTCCCTGCTGTGGACAAGGTTGCCATTCATTAGACCAGATTGCTAACCTGGCCTTGAACAGCTCCAGGGATGGGGCATAATGAGTATAGCAGAGCAAGGTAGACAACTTTCCGTATCTGATTCTGGAATTTATTCAGCCACTCACCTGCCCCCTTTTCACTGGAATAATGTTGACAACTACACTCATATGTAACAGCACAGTTGGAAGGTGTGACCTATAAGTACCATTACTTGGCCACAGGCAAAAGCTTCCTTGCTATTAAAAACATGTTAATCCTTGGTGACAAATACAAGTCAGGTAAAGGGAAAGGTATCTTCAAAGAGATCTGTGGGCATCATCCTCCTAAACTAGGAAAATGGGGTAAACTTAGACAATGGGGAGAATAGTGGAGTCATTACTTATCAGTGCTCATTTTTTTCCATCATGTTTCTGGAAGAGAGTAGAAAGTAGAAATAACAGAAAACTATTGATTTTGATGGTGGATAATTGTGCTATTCCAAATAAGGGCATGCTATTGCTCTTTTTTTCCTCTTAAGTATTAAGTATTCCTCATGGTTTTCCTTGTGTTTTACAAAATACTAAACTTAAAATATGGCATTGTGTTACATCGTGTACCAAGGGGAAAAAAAGCATCAGGCTTTAGATGTCTTTCATTTATGCAATCCTCAGGATACTTTGAATGAAAATTCAAATATTGGAATTTAAATAATTTAAAAATAAGCAAACAAAATGAACCACCATAATTTGGAAATTCAGGCAGTGTCTTTTCAGGGTTTTTTATCTCACAAATTTCTGCTATTGGAAAAATATCAAAATTGTGTTGATGGAGTAAGAGAATTCTCAGTCTGCCAAAGCTATATTACATATATCTCTAACTCTTATCACTAATTATTTACTCTGAAAACAGTATTCCATAACTTACGCCCTCTAAAAGTAATGGAGAATAATTTTCACTGAATACACTGAGAAGATGGCCTATATGATGTAGCTTAAAAACTTTTCTCTGTCTTTATTTTCACTGGTACCACTCCTTAGAAGTGCTTGAGAGACTAGGACGAACAATTGAAAAGAAGGGTAAAATAGTTTAACCACTTAACCATGAAAAAAGCCCCTGATTTTGTGGAACGAGACACACCCACGACATAGACGGTAAGGGCTTAGATGTAATGCATAAATGATCTGTAACTTTTCATATTGATATTTGATGTCAAATAGAACCTTTGATAAATAAGAACTTTTGAAAATGGAAAGCATGTTTGTCTGTTAATTCTGTCTCATGATTTTGAGAGCAGATACAAAACTTACTTTGTCTGGATGCTGAATAGATGTAAGCTGCAGGTCTTAGCAAAACACTGAAGACTAACTACCAACTAAAAATCATTCTGCAGTATATCATTGCAATGCTCAGCATTTAATCAGTCTTAAATTCACTGTAGTCATTCTTTTTATTACAACCTAATAAGGTCAGTACTTAGCTACTCTGTAGATCTTCCTACTACAAAATCTTTCTCAACAATCATAGCTCTGCAAATTTCATAGTTCAAAAGACTCATGAACTCCATTTAATCAGCAAACTCAAGCTGGTAACAAAACTCTGCAGCCATGAAAACATGTTTTGAAACATTTTTGAAAGCAGAACACTGATGAAAACCATTGATCTTTTGTCTCAAATTAAAAAAATAAGAGCTGTATGAAGATAAATGCTGTATTTATAAGGTAACTAAACAACGCTCAGCACAGTCATCATAGTCTATTGGTTAGCTCTTAAGGGTGAAAAATATTCCAATCATACATTGGTTTGGAATAACTCATTTTGGGTTTGTCCTGCTTCACTAACCTGGAACATGTTTCTTTGAAGTTCTGAGCATACCTAATTTGATTTTAACCATTTCTGTTATATTAAGCACCACAAAAAAGAACTAATACCCAAATTTCTTAGTTCATCAGCTCCCATTGGTGTTAATAAGATTCTGGTGTAAGGTTGCAAGAGAAGACATTTTCTCATAAAATCTGTGCTAAGACTTAAGGGACTTGTATGATCACCCCTTTTATTTTAATAAGAGCTGGTAAAATAACATAAAATATTAGAATAATTAACTGCCACACAAAATTAATAACTCTGTGTAAAATTTAAAGATTTCAGATGTTTCCTCTCTTTTTATTTACTGAAAAGTATCCTGACTGGCAATACTCAAAACAAGGTATGTTTTCTGTCAGTGTGTCTTCCCTCTTGCTGTGGTGACTGTGTTTGGAAGTTGAGAATGGAGCAGTTTGGGAAATGCATTGCAAAAGATCAGGAAAAAAAATAAATTACATTTTCAATTGTCTATTTCCTTGCACATTTGTCTTTTGTGGCTAAAGTGATAAAAAGGACATGTGAGTCCACATGTATATATTTTTATATATATATATATATACGCAGAACACCCTGCAACATTTTCGTGCATGCATGGCAGATACAGCCATAGTACCTACAGGAATCACAGTATGCACTGGTCCACAACAAACTCGGCATTCCCCGGTGACAGAACTGAGTAAGCACTTCCTGCTTTGAGGTGACATTTAAGGTAGGTTGGCCTTTGCTCATTAACCTAGAGAATTCTTCCAGGGTAAGAAATACAACAGGGCATTCCACAGACCTTGCAGCCCTTCAAGGTGCTGCAAATCAAAGTTTGATTTTATTTGCAGAACAGGCACATGGTTGGTCTATTGGTCTGTGCCTTCTCCCTGCAGTTTTAAGTCTGTAGGGGAAATTTGTGCAAGATGCGATTGCACATATGAAAAAGACACAGTGTATGCTGTAGGCAGAGCTTTGAATTTGGGATGTGTGGGCTCAGAGCTGAAGGCCATGATGTGCTGCTTGTTGCCTCAGCCGGTGCAGCTCTTTTCAATTATATTTATAAGCAAATATAACTTGCTAATGATCTTTTAATGATCCCAATGAGTTTCCTGTTTCTCACTCCATGGTGGTACACTGGATGCTGTTGTGTGTGGCTAATGCTGTCCTTTTAATTCCTTTGTGGTTACCTTTTTTTTTTTTTTTTTTTGGTGCTTCACATACACAGTCAGGTTCCTATCATGAATGTGATTTTTTTTTTTTTGAGGATTTTTCAGGGAGTCCAACAGAAGATGAAAAATTTTTGGGTTTTTTTTTTCTGTATTTTTTGTCATCTGGACTTAAAACATATCATTCTCACATATCATTAACATATAATTTTTTTCCTTTTTTTTTTTCCCCGTAAGTTTTAAAATGAAAAGCAAGTACAGGTTACAGCTAACATTTACAAATACCTTGGAAAAATTGCAAGATAAAATAATAATTAATTTGCTTGATAAATTAAATTCCTAATCCCTTGAGTGTTGCGAGATCCATGTTCTGTTTCTGCATTTTGAAGGCACTGAAGAGAATGGAATACAGCACTGTGTTTCTGTGTTTTTGGGTCCTTGAGAGATACTGGCACATTGCTGAAAAATTAACAAGTTCTGTGGAAAGCAGCTCTGACTAGTGGATGTGATGATGCTTCAGTCATACTTGTATCCACCCCTTTATCTTATGAATTCCTTTGAAAAAACAAGTACTTCATTTTTTGAAGGGGCAAAACCAAGTCAGACCATTTCTGAGAGTCTTCCCCTTTGACAAGGAAAAACACTACCCTTTCAGCAGTTTTTGTTCCGCAATGATACTTTAAATGTTGGGTAGCGACAGGATCTATGGGTAGCAAGGGTTCACGAGTCTGAAGATTAACACCCCGCGCAACCCTGTGGATGCGGGTGAAGTAATAACCAGTTGGTCTGGAGGGCTGCCTGGTTCTCCAGGAGTCCAGGTGGGCCATGCAGAGCAGTTTCAATTCTTAACCTGTGTTCTCCCTTGGCCTGTGCAAGTTATGGGCCAACAGTACAAAGGAGGCTCAGGGGAGACCTCATCACTCTCAACAACTAACTGAAAGAAGTTGTAGTGAGGTGGGGTTGGTCTCTTCTCCCAGTTTAAAAGCAATAGGACAAGACAAAGTGGTGTCCAGTTGAGCCAGGGGAAGTTTAGATTGGGTATTAGGACAAATTTCTTCACAGAAAGGCTGAGCAGGCATTGAAACAGGCTGTCCAGGGGAGTGGTGGAGTCACCATTCCTGGAGGTATTTGAAAGATGTGTAAATGTGGTGCTTATGGACGTGATTTGTTGGTGAGCTCGGCAGTACTGGTTTAATGGTTGAGCTTGATGATCTCAGAGCTCTTTTTCAACCTTAATGATGCTTTGATTCCACGATTCTAGCTGCACATGATGGCAACAGTCAGGAATGAAGGTGTTTGTGGTGGATTTCTTTATTTATTTGAAAAAACCCCAAACTGAAAAAAATTATACCCACTGTATAAACACTTACAGTCTGAAACCAAGCAAAATAGCCAAAAAGGTTGAGGAAGAGGGGAGGGAGTTGAACTGGACATCCTGACCTTGTAACAGCCACAGCACTTTGGTTGAGCTTTGACACTGATTTTCAAGGGCTTTTTTTCTGAACCTTCAATTGTTAAAAATTGGCCAGTCCACAAAAGCAAGGATTACAGTTCCATTTTTGTTCTGACTTTCTGCTTTTAGTGACAAAAGAACTGGGGGGATTGTTTTAAAGGTAATCCCTGAGCACTTATCTTTGGCCTCCAGAAAGCACAGGCTGCTGCTGAGCAAGCAACTAGCTACAATGTGTAAACCATATTCATTAGGAGTACTGATAGGCTGCAGTTTAGCTCTGACCTCATGATTAACAGTAAAATGGGAAGGGTTTGTGTGCAGGGTGAAGTTTTAATCTCCACCCAGGAGTTGCATGAGTAAATCCTATTAGAAAGAAAAGGATCTGAGCACGTGCATTTCACACGTAATTTTGTCCATGTCCCTATTAAATGCTTTGTGCAAATTCCGTCAAACCGCAATGGTGGTGAATTTAAAGTAAAATAATGTGTCACCTACATTTCATAAAAAAATTGTGTTCAGAGATTTTATTTCTACTTTAACATTTCTTAGATATAATTTTAGAAGGGTTTATTGGAGATTAATAATTTAAATCCTTGTCTCCTATATTTAACCTTCTTTGCCACTGAATTAAAAAAAAAAAAAAAGTAGTAAAATAACTTGTCACCAGTTGTGGGGGCAAATGCAGTGCTACTGTTGCTGTATATTTAGCCTCTAATAAAAAGGGATTTTTTTTTTCTTCTGAAATGCTTTTGCTTTTGGAAAAGAGCAGGTAAAACAACACAGGAAATTGTACTAGTGAAAAGTCAGTAAACAATGTGAGCAATGCAGGATGTTGTTGCCTTTATCCCAAGACAGGACTTTCAGCTTCAAGAGTGCTTCAGTTCTACAGCTAAGACCAAAAGCCTGAGTCCTCTTCTTACACCTACATCTTTGCCAATTATTTTTCCTACTAGTAAGATGTCATGGATTTGCTCTCAGCTAATTTCTCTCACCCCCCACAAAATTGCTATAAGTTGAGAGAAGGTTTATGCAGACAAAAGAGATCTGACTCGGGAGAATAGTGTTAGGATTTATTACTAGCAAGATAAAAACTAAAGAACTATATCTACAACAATTCCAATTAGGCACAATTGTTATGTATTTACAAAAATACCTGTCCCCTCTTTGTATCAGTTCAGGAGGAGAAGCAGTTTCTGTTCCATTTCTGGATCTCCAGGTCTTTTAAATAATTTTGCAGCACTCACAATTCTTCTTCTATTATCTCTAGAACCACAGCTTCGATTCGTCACAGCTGGAACTGTTTCTCTTTCTCTCTCTCTTCTATGTCAGCCTCAGGGCTGGGCCTACCCCTCTCCTGGGCTAAGACCGGAGGCTGGGGGTCACCCAGGCCCTGTAGGGTCTTCCATGGACTGCAAGGGGACACTTGCCTACCATGGATCTTCACCACAGGATCACAAGGGATAATGGCTCTTGAATCCACCCCCGTTTCCTGTGGGGTCTCTTCCCACAGGAGAACAGTCCTTGATAGACCTCTCTGACAGGGGTTTGTCCCTTGGGCAACAGGTCTTCCATTCTTTGCTGTCCCTCAGGGTCACAAATTCAGCTGCACCAGCACGGATCCCTCACCGAGATCCCAAGCCTACCCGGGCCGTCTCACTCCAGCGTAGGTTTCTCTCCCCGTGGGCCCCAGGTCTCCAGCAGGACTCTGTTTTATCTACACCTCCCACGAGTTACATCTTCTTCATGCACTTCACTTCAGCATGGGTTCTTTCATGAGCTGCAGAGGGTCATCTCTGCTCCCCAACAGTTTTCCGCAGGTGGCAGGAGTTTTAGTTTTCAGTCTCTCTCCCTGCTGAAGGGAGAGAGAGCAAGAAGGGGAGAGGAGTTCCCCCACTTCGCAACTGGAATTCCTTCTGGAGTATTTCTTGTCCAGGCAGTTTTCCTCTAGAGGTTTTTTTATATTTACTCTGTTACAAGAGAGAAGGGGGGCTTCAGTGCCACACCTGACCCTGGCCCAGGGCCAGAGTAACGGGGGGGGGGGCCCCGGCCCACTTGGGGCCTGCCGCCTCTCCTTCATGGCTACTAATTTCATCTGTGCCACAACCTTCTCTTCCGTTTTCTCAAATATGTAATTGGCAGAGGCATTACTGAAACTTTTGATTGGCTTTTTTTCTCTGGAAATCTACCTGGAGAAAACCGTTTTCAGCCTCCAGCGAATGCTGGTGGGCAAACCCATGACATAAGAGTAGCAGTTTAATACTAGGAAATCTGCTGCATAATTGCCCTATGACCTTAATTTTCAACAGTTAATTCTAGAATTTTTGGTTTTATCCATTTTAGGGTTTTGTTTTGGTTTGGGTTCTTTTCCCCTCTACATAGCAAAGTGTTGTTATAATGAGTTTAATTAATAGAAAATAGAGGTTGGCCTACAATGTTACAAAAGGTTGCTATGTGCCAATAATTCATAATTAATTGTATTTAGTGTAATAGTAGGAGTCATTCTCAGCCTTGGTACTTGTAAAAAATGTTAATTGTTTCCTTAAATGAAAAGCCCTTCCAGTTATAAAGAAAACAAACCAAAAGTGGAGATTTGCTAACCAATACCAATGTAATGTTTACATTACAATGAATATAACTGTTTTACTCATGAGAAGTTATTTGATATGATAAAGTGTTAATATCTGGGGTGCCTGAAGGGATTTACTATGCCTTATTTGTTGAAAACTGGTTGGTGGTTGTTTTGGTGAAGTGTAGTTAGTGTGATATCCGCTAAAATGTAGAGAAGAATTCCCAGAGAAAGCTTCGTGGCTTAACTGTATAGAGCAAAGCAGTTTGAATATAGACCATGTGAACTCTGGTCGTTATGAGTTAAGAACTAGGACTTTTAGGATTCAAAAGTGTAATTTAGAAGCATGCAGTGAGCACACTATGGGATTATTCAGGTAAGTAGGTAAGTACCATGCTAGTTGTAGCTTCATTCAACCATATTTCAAAGAGGAACCAACATTTTGTCGTGGGCCACTTTTGCAACAGTTTGTGCTTACACATGTACTTTTAAATTAGGTTTTTCGATACATCAAAATGCTTCTACAGAAGAACTCTCTGTCCTACATGTAAATGTGAGGAAGCCTTTAGGGGGAGAATGTACTTTTCTGTGTGTTTGGAGAACATGTGGTATATACTGGGGCATTGCTGTAGCTACAATGAAGTAGTAACAATTAATTACAGTAGTAGTTACAATGTACAATGAAGAACTCCTGCATACCCTTTTTTTTTTTTTTTTTCCTCCTGTGGCAGATACTATGCCATAATTCCTTCCCTCTCACCACCACTCCTATGCATATACACTTTTATGAAGCCCAAAGGGCTTAATGTTACAGCCAAAAGAAAGGGCTCATTTCTGCTTTCATGGCAGCTGGTCAGAACAGCGTCAGCATCTCTGATAACACTGATTTAAATTTAGACTTTGGGGACCTGCATTAACAGAGGAAAAATGCTGTATGTGCAAGTGAGCTGGGGAAAAAAAAAAAAAAGATTTGAGAGTTTTATATTGTAATGTTTGGATTCTTTGGATCCTGTTTACACACAAGGTAAAAGAAAGACTTCAGTGTGGACCACTGTCATTATTAAACTTGTAAATATTAGAATTATTTTATTTGTTTCTCCATTTGTTTTTCTCAGTTCCTCCAGTCTTCACAATAGACAATTCTGGGAGACAGGGATTAGAAGCAGCTGCAGGCTTCCTGTGATCTGAAGGGCACAGTAGGAGTATAAGGAATTTAAATATCATTCATTTTATTTTCCTTTGCTCCTTTTCCCCCCGCCTTCCCCATGCCATTCTGCATGGGAAACAATCAGTCATTCAGAGCCATGGACAATGACCCCCTACCTTTCACAGCCCGTATCCAAAAATCCTTTGGCAAAGCAGACCTGGACTCCAGCTAGCTCAGCACTGCTGGACGTCACATTCTGCACTGTTGGACACTGGATTCATGAATCACAGGCTTGCACTGTACACCGAGTACCTTCAATCATTTGTCAGAAACATTGCCTGACCATGGCCTGAGCACTCTATATACTTCCACTTTTGTTTTAGCGCCCTTTCAGTTTTCACAATAAGCCTGTGGAATCTCACTGGAATGAAGTTCCTTTCTGATTAAAATGTCTTGTCTTTAAACCCAGCCTTGCAGGAGGGATGACAACCTGAAGGGCGCAGCACAGCCAGGGCATACTTCTAGTGATTGATACAACTTCACCTCCTTGATGATCATCCTGAATAAATCTCATCAGCATTTTCAGCCATGATGTAGATGCCCTTTACATCCATATAAATCTTGAGCAAGGAGAAAATTAGCCAAGCCCAGACATTGATCTTGTGAGGTAAATTGTACCTAGGCAGCAGGGGCTCCATTGATAAACAATGAAGCAATGCAGATAACTTACCAGCTTACTTTTAATCAATGCAGCTTCTCACAATGTATTATTCCAGCAATGGGTCTAAATCACTGTGCACTATAAGAGTTGTTTTCAAAACCTTTTAATCTAATTGGAAAATCTTCCTTTCTACTGGTAATAAACACTCACTAAACTGTCTGCACCTAATTGAGCTGTAGTAATTTATGTGAGCTCCCCACAGCTTTTTCTCCCTTTAATCAGACAGACTGCTTTATGTCTTTAACTAATGAAACCTAAGACTTTGCCAAGTAGATTTGATCAAATGTCACTACTCAATAAATCTTCATTAACACTGACATGTCCCACATCCTCCCCATGTCCCTCTTCATCATTAACTCACAGCAACATCATCATTGAAAAGTGATGGCGACTACTTTATTTACATATATAATTAAGCAGTAGTCATCAATGTCACACCAAATAAGAAGTAAAAAGAAAATTTATTGTAGCTTTTTGTCAGGACATAGTAACTGCAGTGATGCATTTTTTCCTAGAAAGGAGATCTCAGTACCCTAGGCATGTGCTAGAAATGCCACCAGCTGCCATGTACGTTCCTAGAAAGTCTTCCCTGTTGTAAAGCTGTTCATATCTGTCCTTCCCCTTGATAAATAAACATTCCTCCCCACCTAGAAGTGCTTTGCAGAGGCATTCAAGTTGACTTAGGTAACGAGAACTGTACAACTGCTTACCACAGGACTATCAGTGGTCCATGTGTGTGTGACCTGGCACAAACCCTTTGAAGGTATTGCTGGATACTAGCCTAAGCAGCACCTGTCATTATTAAAGAGAACAGTAAAAGGTAGTACTCCCATGCCTGCTGAGGGAGAGAATGAGAGAATTTTGCAGAGTAGACCCATAATGACCAGAAATAAAATTACAGGGGAAAGAGAAGCAAATCAGTTCCCAATAATGCAAAACAAAAAATTTGGTGGTGCAAGAAATATTTATTTTAACCAATGGGAAATGAATGTTAAGCATTGCAACAGATTTAATGTCAGGCAAAGTTCTTGGGTCATGTAAAGTGGCAAAAATGTGGAAGAAAACTGCTTTTTGTATTTCCTCTGTTGGCATACGTGACTTTTTTGCACATATAAAAAAATCAGAGCTGCCAAAGGAAGTGTTCAGAATACTGGTTGTAGGTATTTTGATGTGCTCAGCACTAATTCCCCTTATAAAGTTGATTTTGTACTGTCTTCTCTGTAAAGTCAGTGGGAATAATTGCTTTAGAAAGCCTTTGAGATGCTCATCAAATGTTTAGTAAGTGGTAAAAGGCAAAAAAAAAAAAAGGTAGGAATGTGAATGCTGATATTTTATGGGAACTGAGTGCTGAAAGATGAATTGGGAAATGGACTTGGGGACAGGGACTGTGATGACAAAGACTTTAAGTTGCTAATTTGGACAAGAAGCAGTCAAGGAGCAGCTCATGGTGGCCAGTGATAAGGTCAGAAAAGTTGAAAAACAAGATAATTTTGACAGTGGAGTTTGTCAGAAGTCTGATGTGTGGCAGGTAGTGACTGCAGGACACGCTGACATGCATGTACCCACCTGGACATGTTTAGTTTCGCAGGAAAAAAAAAAAAAGCTATGATTTTGAAGACTGAATAGAGCCACATCTGACTTGGCTTAGTTTTTTTTCTTGAAAACCTTCTTGAGCTTTTCTTTTGTTTTGCAGAGTGCATGCATTGATTAAATTGGGCCTACTAAACTCAGCAAACATTTCCTGTCTGAAGCAGCTGCTGGTTTTATATATATATATACACACACATACATGTACATCTGTGAACATGTACTGTGTCTGACTCTTTCACAAACACCATGTGAATGTTCTTCTCATAAGCCCTCTGGTCCCTTCTACTATCAACATTTCTTTAGTTGCATGAAACGATGACAATGGGGCCCAGGTGAGAAAAGAGGAGACAGGACTAGGATAAAGCAATACTTTTATACCCTATCATGAAGAGTGAAGGAAAACTTGAGATTTAAGACAGACAGAGAGAGTGCATTTGGATTTTCTTTAGGCCTTTGTTTACTATTTGCAACTTTTAAAACTATTAATCCACAGAAAACGTTTTTTTAAGGTTAATAAGAGTTTCTGGAATGTGTTTAACAATCATTGTTTGGTCTTTCATCTTAGACAAAGTGCTTAAAATAAATGTAAGTCATAGATGACTTTGTAGAATAGCTGTAGCCTGGACAAAATTTTGTTTTTCAAGGTAAGACTTCAGCTAGAGATAGCTCTGTTCACTTGCATTCCTGAGGGGTTTATACTGGGTAGCTTTAATGCTGGAAGATAAAGGAAAATTCATAGTAAATGATTCATATTATATGAATTAGTTAGATTCTGTATTTCTTTAATCATTAGAAACAATATCAATTCTGTTGTGTGAAAATAGTCTTAACTATCAAGGAAGAGACTGTTTGACTGTGGAAGGAACATTATCTAACAGATGAAGACGAAAGTACCGTTGCTGAGTACACTTGGAAAGGTAGGAACAGGTGGCGATTTTAAAGAGATACCTGCAGGCCTGTGGTTAATACTACTAATTTGTTACACTGAATATAACATGACTATTGAGTATATTCCAGAAGGACTTGATATCTATCACCACTAGAACTGCTGAACTCTTCTACAGCAATTGTAGAAGTCCCAAAGCTTTGCCATGCTCCGTGACTGGAAAATGTATGGTGTAGATATACACATGCTTCTTGTATGCATGTGTATATAAGACAGGATACATAACTTGGTGTAATAACTCATTTATAGCCCTGCATTACACCCTTTCCACTATAAGAAATTATATTGTTGCCTTCAGATACTGGATATATACATACATGCCAATAAAAAAAAGTGTGTATGTAGTTTCTGAGAAACAGACATCACAGAATTTTATTCATACGTAATTTGTCTTTCTGGGCTATTATCTCAGCATACCCAGCATATCCATTAAAAGTGTATGTGATCCATTTAGGGCAATTGTCTGCCAGTAACTGCTTTCTCCTGTTTTCTTTTCTCCTGGATTAACCTACTTAATGTGAAAAAATAATCAACTTGAGTATGCACACAAACAGAATCAGCAGATTAGAGCATGTTTTACAGCTTATGTTGTTCTACTGGAAACCTGTAGGTCAGTGGCACTGTTTTATTTCTTTTCCAATGATGGAAGAGGGAAAAAGATGAACTACAAGATGATCAAAAAGCATTTTTCCACTGCTGCTCCTTGATATACTCTTCTCTGTAATATAAATGCTATAATAAATCATACTTTCTGTTTGTTCCATGTCTTGAGGTCAGTGTTCAGCACATTCAATGGAACCAGCTTTTTTAAATTTTGTTTCAATGAAAGCATGTGAATAAACTCCAGCCAGCTTATCTGATTGTTTGTTCTGCTTAGCTAAGCAAACTGTGCAAGTGTGCCTAAACTAAATTACCTGCAGCAAGTCTATACTGGTTGTCATTCCACCAGAGACTCTTCCATCTGTTTTATTTTATTCCCTTTCTTCTGTCTTTTTTCCAGTCATTGTTCATTAAAGGCCGTTGAAAACAAAAATAATCATAAAAAGAAGCTTTATACAGTTTCTTGTGACAGGCATCTCTGATCTAAATGCAAAAATACTTTAAGTTCAAAGAACGGTCTTTCCTGACCTAAAGTGAATTTATTAAAACAGGCAGTGTTCTTGGTCTTCAAATTTATAGAATGAAAGGTTTACTAATTTTAGACACAAACAGCTAACTGTCAGCTGTTTTTTCCTAATTTTATTGAACAGGAATGAGGTGTACCAAAGTTCTGGTTGTTTTCAGAAATAATTATAGCAAATAGTTCACTATCTTAATTGACTTATTTAAACTTCAGGCCCTAGGAATAAACTGTGGACAGTTCATTTTTGGAAAGAAGAGCTGAATGGTAAGACTGGGAAGGCTGGAAAGAAGGAGCAACCAGTTTCAAAAAGCATTATACAGCTACAAGAACTTACTTAAGATATTTTTTCCTTTTGAGTTTTTGAACCACTTTGAGAATCCTAAGCTAAATCTTTTGAGGGAGTGAATATCCGAAGGAACTCCTGACTGGACTGTGAGACTAAGGGCTTAAAAATCTTCAACTGAGCTGTCATCAGAGATTCCTCTTGGATAACAGAGCTAAGCAAGAAATATTCTGGCAAGTATGAGAGAGCAATAAGGCATATCATCAATCCAACAACATACAGGTAGGTGGATGAAAACTGCAAGAACATTTTTGCCATGTATTACTCAACTGAATTTTTCCCATTGCCACATTATGCCTAGATCAACATTTTATATTTTGCTTTCCATGATGGTCTGAAAAAAACCGAACTCAGTTTCAAAGCATTCAAGATTATGAGTTGCTTGTTTTCCGAGGCAAAACAGTCTCATTTGGCTAAGAGTCTTCCTTGCCAATGAATCTTTAAAACAAGTCTTGCTGAATCAGGGAACAGTGTTATTTAAAACCTTCCTTCAGTTACAAAAACACTACAGAAATCCATGGATGAGATTGTACCTGCCTGGAGTCATAGATGTGTCTGTCTGATTAAGAAGAAATATTAATGCTATTTTATGGAATTGTCATTTCTCAAGATAAAATGCAGGTACATGTGCATTGCTTGCATCTAAACAACTTGTGGTTTAACCCCAGCTAGCTACTAAGCAACCACTCACTCACTACCTCCTAACTTCCCCTCTGCCCCAGTGGGATGGGGAGGAGAATCAGAAGGTAAAACCCATGAGTTAAGATAAGAACAGTTTAATAATTGAAATAAAGTAACATACAGTAATAGTAATAATAATAATAATAATAGTAATAGTAATGAAAAAGAAAGAGAGGATTAAAACACAAGAAAAACAAGTGATGCACAAATCAATTACTCATTACCTGTGGAACAATGCCCTGAATGTCCCCAAGCAGTGATCAGCAGCTCCTGGCCAGCTCCCCTCAATTTATATCCCGAGCATGATGGGCTATGATATAGAATACCCCTTTGACCAGTTTAGGTCAACTCTCCTGGCCATGCTCCCTCCCAGCGTCTTGTGCACCTGCTCACTGTCAGAGCAGGGGAAACTGAAAAAGTCCTTGATTTAGACCAAGCACCACTAAAGCAACAACTAAAACATCAGTCTGTTTTCAACATTATGCTCATATTAAATATAAAGCACAAGACTGTACCAGCTACTAGGAATAAAATTAACTCTATCCCAGCTGAAATCAGGATACAACTGCAAGAAGATAATTTGCCTCTTAACATGTTTGGTTTTTTTATTGAAAAACTTCACAACAACAACTAGAATTGCAGGACTACCTCTTTTAAATAGAAACAGAATAAAAAATGGATTCAATAATCTTATCATGCCTTAAAAGTGAAGCAAAATTGACATCCTTAATTTCTATAAAACATTTTTCCCTTTTCAATTTCTAGTAAGACTCTGGGAAAAAGTTGATGTGTGTTTATGACTTAATCAATGTTATGCTGGTCTGTTTTGCAAAATCAGAGATAACATTCAAAACTTTTCATAATCATAAGCTCCCATGGGCAATGTTTGCTTTGTCATATGGCAGAAAGAGAAATGAATTGTTAAGTTTAGATCCAAGTCTGAATTGATTTGAAGACCTTGGTCATACCAGTTGGTGAAATGGTTTGGTTCAGTATTGACACAGACATCTGTTGTGAACGTCTAAACCTGGATGATAAGTTATTTGTGTTGTATGCAGTGGTTTGAGATTCATTTGGAGTAAGGCAGTAATATTTTCAACAGAAATTTTTGTATTGTGCAATTTGTATGGATAAGTGACCTCTGAAAAAGTTTAAAAGTTGCTGCTAGTTCAGGTATCAAACTCTAAACACATTTTATAAGCTTAGCCTAAATAAGCCAAATCTTATAATAGTGTTAAATGTTCTCATATAATAGGATTTGTCTTTAGTGACTTTATTTTGTAGTTGAATTGAACATATGATTAATAAATTTCCTTCTCCTCTGTTTTGGTCTTTCTTATTTTATTACTTAATCCAAAGTTTGCTGAAAGCAGTGGGTCAGGAAAATGAGTTTTGGTCTGAAATTCTTATGAATGATGAAATCATCCATTTTTTTTTTTTTTTAAGGAGTTTTGGGGGGTTTTATTTTTGAATTAAAAATTTTAACAGAACCACCTGTGTTTTAGGAAGAGGTTTGTATAATTTTTGATGCTGTGCTCTGTACTAACTCTCTTTCCCCAGTTATTAAACTTCTGCAAAGAAGACACTTGTCATGGTTATTTATATTTGTTATTAAAATGGGAAGAGGATATCTCTTTTCACTTTGATTTCCTCAGTAAAGCGTATATTATGCCATTATAGTCAGAGCAGAAAACTCGAGTCACGTGTTTCACACTAATGTAATTACAGAGGCTAATAAGACATCTCTCTGCAAATTCTAGCTTTTCAAAATCAATTTTTTTTTTTTTGCTAGATCAACAAACTGTAAAAAATATTTACTGTACTATTTTACAATTAAACTTATAAATGCTGTACAAAGACTTAAAAATACTTAGAAATGCATTTGAAATGAATTTTTGTTTCTCTTTTAAAGCTGATTAATTTGCTTGTAACGTACTTTTCTCCCTATTTCATCATACACATACACTTCCACTGCAGAAGGCCCTCCTGTAAATAGTAAACACTAAAAATATCTTTCAGTGGGAGAAAAAGAAGCCCAGCTGCCAACTTTTCAGCGGGATAACTACATTTTGGAGCATATCAATCTGTAGTCCATGTGTATTTTCTAAGGAAACTTCATCTGCATAAGTAAATATGAAATCAACATTTAAATTGAGTGAAAGATTGAATAGAAGACAGAGTGATGATATGATTGACAGATATAAAGGCATTTTCTTTGTGAAAATTATTAGTGTTCCATTTGCCAGAGGAAATTCATAAAAAGCTGTAAATTGCAGGTGAGCTAGTTTGATTGAAAGGTAGCACCTATCTCTTGCAGTGAGAGTGGCACAGCCTACTAAAGGAGTAGTCTACTGACTGCACAAATGAGGCATTCTCTTTCCTTATTTTTTAGGTGAATATTCAAGGTGCAATATGTCCCACATAGCTTTACGTGTCTAAATAACAAACATCCTCCCTCCAGTTAATTGTCTTTATAGTCAATGGGCAGAAACGGACACTTCCATCCAGTGATTCACATGACAGATTATCCTTGAATGAGATGAGTCATGCCTTAGGTGTGTCTCTTTCAGTGTCAAAATTTGGCTGAAATAACTCTTGCCCAAATGTCTTCTGTGAAATATAATTAAGTCATACTCAGGTAACTGGAGTCAGGGATGGGCTGGTGGACAAATTCTCCATCTTAACTGAACCTCTAAGGGTGTTACTGATAGAAGACTATCAGGCCTGCATGACCTTAACCTCTGTGAAGTGCCAAAGCTTGAGATCCTACACCCTGAAATGCTCCCTTTGTGTCTATAAAGTGTTTGAGAAAATCACTGTGTCTTTTGTATCTACGGGACTTACCATACTTGTAGATGTGGATGTCCTCTGTATATAGGTATGCTTAAGAAGAAGGAAACTTAGTACCAAAGTAAATCATATACATCATAAAAATTATAGATGAGAATATAAATATAAAATTGAATAATTTTACTAGGTAAGTGTAAGGCTTCAACTTTTATGCTCCTGTATTATATATTACTACAGTTTTATTCAACTGTTCATACCTTGAAACTTGGTTAAAGTGTTATATTCAAAGATTTATGGACTAGTTTCCATACAAATATAGTATATAATTATCTGTGACTTACAGGCAAACTATGACAAAACTTAATCACTGTCACTTGTGCCTTGGAAATGAAAGGTCACACTACATTTATATTTGCTTGAGTTTATGGTATCATGAACACATGAATTTGATAAAACATGGTGCAATAATATTTTGTGAAAATCACAGAATACTCTGAAGCCAAATGTCAGTGATCAGCTGTTCTTTGGGAATTTGAAAAATTTGCAATCAGCTATATTTACTTTCCTTGAGTCCCTGTGTGTCAATTTTGTATCAGTTCTTGCGGATACGTAGGTGTCATAAAGGGATAGATCTGTATTATTTACAGATCTTCACAAGATATAGAAGGGATTGGGATTTATTTTTCCCCTATGTAAAAGGTAACTGAGTTGTAAAACGTGGAGTGAAGGTGATGTTTCTGTTCCATATAAATTCCCACAACCATAAAAATAATGGATTCTGATCCAGAGTTTAGATTAATAAGTGGACAGCATGGGAAATATAATCGCTGTGATCCTCTCATGTGCTGAATTTCTACCTTCTGACTTCTTTTCTTTTTCCTCAGGGTTTTATATTTTGTAAAGCCAGTAGTTTTCATTTGAATTACTCTTGCAACCAACACGTGCTCTCTTACCTACATGGTAGTGCAATAGCAACAACTCAACAGCTTCTTACAGTAAAGGTTTGTTATGCAGGGGACCTTAAGAGGGGATCTTAACTCGGCCCTGGGTACTGAGTAGCTGAACAGCACAAGACTGAACTAATCCCAGGTTTCAGCTAGGAAAGATGCTGAGGAAGATGCCCATAACGCAGAAAAAAACTGGGCTGCCACCTGTTTTGGTGACAGCAGGAAGCCTGCTTTGGGACTCAGATTATTTTTAACTCAGTTGAGTGGTCTTTTCTGGACAAACTACCAAAGAGGAAACAGATCACGTTGGTCATGCTTTGCCCTGTACCTTCAGTCTTTTGAAATGTTGAACAATTTTCAGCTGGTCAGTTTTTATCTTGAATTGAAATCATGCCATAAAGCACATCCAGGCAGTTGTCATTCCCTCGCTCCTTTATTCCCCCAACTCCAGTTTCAAAATATCCTCAATCACTCACTGATTCTCAGCTTATGCATTAGGGCCTGAAATACTGAACTGTATCTCTCAGATAAAAATAGCAATCCTCTGTCATTTACCAGCTTGGCAGGCCTCCCGGCCAGACTTGCACAGATTGCTCTTCCTGCCTGTGCTTTGAGTGTGTCTCCTGCAGTAATGGCATCAGGGCACCCTTGGCACGGCTTCACTTGGCTACTATGGAGAAATGCTTTTACTGATGGTGTGTGATGTGAATCAGAATCACGCCGTCCTACATAAGCACTGGCATAGCTGACCACCATTTCGCTGACCGTCTGCTCTAATCATCCCTCTGCAGTTTTCTTTTTTCTCTACCACAGTTCCTTGTTTCTTAGGACCAGAGGATAGGCCAGGCACCCCCAGTAATAGGTTTGCCTTCTTTCCTGGAATATGTAGGCACACAAACATGGCAGTCTTCCGGCCTCTTAAGACACAGTGGCACACACATAGTCATCATCTTCCTTACCAAACAGGTTTATCAAAGTGATCCCGGCCATCACTCCCTTGAAATTTGCCCTCTGTGTTTCCTAACTCCCTGCCACCAGTCATTACTGCTGTCACAGCATGAGCCTAAACCTTGATGTCTTTGTTATTACAGATGATAACTAGTGATAGCAACCAGCTGCAAAAAGTTATAGCTCCTTCACTGCTTTCGGAGGCATATCCCACTGTTCTGGAAACAACAGGAAACAAGTTTTCCACTTCAGTCAACATATCCAGCTGCATTCTTTCTTGTGGGACCAATGCCAGGCTCCAGCCTATGCTGCCTCTTAGTGGAGTTTGCTCAGGAGTCATTCAGGATGTTGGTACACGCAAGCATATGCACACAGACGAGAGACAGACAACCCTTGGAGCACCAGTACACAAATACCATTCCATTGGTGCTGTAGGTGGGTTTTCTGAAGTTTCTTCCAACTGTCACTGACCATACAAGGCTGGTCCACAGATGTTGTTGCCAAGAAGCTGCCTACAAACATCCCCTCGGTGCACTGAGGGCAACACCACATATTGTGCTAGCTAAGAGGATGGCAAGATGTGATGCAGTATGGCATGTGACACAAACAGCACATCCCATGTGATTATGTAAACTTGCCAGAGTTTCATTTGTAACCAAAAAGTAACCTAGCATTGCTCATGTTCTGTATTAATCACAGAATCATAGAAACATATAATCATTAAGGTTGGAAAAGACCTCCAAGGTCATTGGGTCTAACCTTTGAACAAACACCATCATGTCAAGTAAACCATAGCACTGTGCCATGTTCAGTCATTTCTTAACCACTTCAAGCGATGGTGACTCCACCACCTCCCTGGGCAGCTTTTCAGTGAAACCAAACCCTTTCAGTGAAAAAATTATTCCTGATGTCCAATCTGAATGTCCTCTGGTACAGCTTTAGATTATGTCCTCTTGTCCTGTCACTAGTTGCCTGGGAAAAGAGGCTGACCCCCATCTTGCTACAATACACCTTTCTTTTCTTTTCTTTTCTTTTCTTTTTTTTTTTTTCCCATCAAATCTTTGTAATACCTTGAATTATCTAACAAGAGTTTGATGAATTTTATAGGATTAATGGGTAGAATCGTGAGTTAGTATAGATTTTGATTATTCAGCTGAAGTGAAAAATCTACTCTGCTTTCCTGCATCTGATCTAAAGCATTTTAAACCACTACATTTTCTTTAGAGGAAAATATATAGCGCTGACCAGCTTTATGAAAGACTTCTTCTTTTAAGGACACTTTAAGGACATATGGTAAGAAAGCAAAATACTGTACTCATTCCTTGTAATTATTGTGTTTTAAGTGTAGAATCTCAGGAGCAGTGAAATTTTGCTGTGACAGATACATAGGTGAAAGTGTGATTATTTAATGCACACTGCCACGAAGGGACTCCTCCTGTTACTGCAGAATATGACGGTGTGAGTATAGTGAGAAGAAAACTCTAATGCAGAAGAGGAATGGACATAGCTTGGGCAGTAAGTCTTGGTTCTTGAGAATATTTGTGAGCTGGGCTGATTTTTGTCTTTGGTGACTAATGACTTCAGCGCCTTGGCTCGTTTCCTAAAACGATTCAGCAGGCATCCCTGGGAAGTGCCTCTTTAATCCACGTCTTTTCTTCCCATGTGCAAACTGCCTCGGGATAAGTCTCAGTTGGTTGTGGTTTGGGGGCCCTGGTAAAAGTGTTCAGTGCAGAGGAGCTTTGTGCAAGACAGATGGCTCTTATTACAGATCTTTGCATTACAAATCGAGGGTAACCGATTGCACGACAGGGGGTCCTGCTCTCACTTTCTCCTTCCAGGCAGGTGTCCTTCATATATGAAGGTGGGCTTTCAGGCTCTTTCCAAAGCTAAAAGCCAGAAAAGTTACAGGAAATGAGTTGCCCCTTTGGAATACCTGTGATACCCTCTGACTCAGTATTTTGGCTTATCCTTAAGGAGTTTAAAGTGAAATGAAGTAAAGAAAACTGCTAAGAGAACAAAATCTCCACATCTGTCCATCCATGATGAATTTGATCAATTCTCTACAGTAGTTTAACCAGGAGAAGAGTTGTTATCTGTACTTCAACCTCTCTAATTTATCACAGTATATTGTATATTAAGGCAACTGTATTTTATCCAAATTCCACAAAGAGGATTTTATGTGAAGGTAAGTGGAGTGCTGTTTAGCAAACACCATTTCTATGAAGTGGCAGTACTTACCAAACAATTAATCATCTTTTATACAGTCTGCTTTCCTCTATTTTGTTGTATTTCCTTTTTTTTAGCTACTGGATTTTGATTAAAGAGACAAATTACAGATTTGGTGCCAATGTGCCATGGTTCAACGCATGACTGTGGCACTGCAGCATGAAATGTGGCTGATTTCCTCAGAATCAATACATCCCTTCGATAACACAGCTTTCCAGATTTTAATCTAGTTGGATAGAGTCTCCATGTCTCTCTGTCTCTCCTTGCTGGTACTGATCACAGCACATTTAGCTCCAGCAGATGGGAAATATGCTCACCACTTGTGGCTGATGCATGGTTATAAAACATTATGGAGAAGGGCTAGGAGGCATAATGATAAAGATCAAATTGGGGTTTTGTCCTGTTTTCCTTCATCTGCATGGACAAAGTGCATGGAATGAATCACGTAGCAAACAGAGTAAAGGTTGTTGCCAAGTGTGTTCTCGTCTTATAGCTCAGGTGATACACTGGGAGTTACCATAATGCATTACTATACATTTAATATTTGAAAAGGCATTAAAGTGTTATTGTTGGTTGTTGTGAACATTTTTACTGCTCTTCTGTGTGCAAGTTCAAACCAAGACACCAACTCTGGCCCTTAAACTTTCAAAAAATTTTGGAGCTGGATTGAAATGTTACAGGTTCGTCCTGCCTGTATCTGGTAATCTTGCCTGCATCAGAGGGTATCAGGTTTTCTCCTTTATGCTATTAATTTTAAACCCTAGGCAATATATGTAACAATGTAAGCTTTAGAAAGTCATTCCCCGATTTTGCCAGTTTCCTAATTACTTCAACCTGCAGTAAAATGTCAGTCTACCTAATTATCTGGTTACTCCTCTCCTGGGTCCAATATAGCCTGCAGGTGTGCACAGTAATGTGGTTAGCAGGTCTGACTGACCTACCCTGCCTTCCATTTATTAGACTGGCCTTTTGCAGAGTTGATCAAACCTCTTGTGTCTTCAAGACGCTGTTATTAATTTGAACTTCATCAGACAGTGCTAGATCTGAAACTTTAGCAGACTGCAGGGAATTGTGAGAGCAAGGCTAGAGAATCTTATGTAGACCTAGAAAGAGTGTGTCTGATTAACTAGGTAAATCTTAGACTTTGGGGCTTTTTCAAAATATCTGGACAATCTCACTCTGAAGTATCTGTTTAAACTGTTTCTGTGGATTCAATATACAAAAGGGAACCTGCTGCTTTGTTACTCCTGTCGTAGCAATGTTGTGTACCTGTAAGGAGTCTCTTAGAATGTTTGGCTTTTATTCTTTTGTTCTTTTAGTGTTTTCTTTAAAAAGCAAATGAACAACAAAACTTGCTCCAAAACTAACAGCTCTGCACTATCCCTATTTACTGCCTCTCAGTTATAAATACAGTAGCCGCATTTAAACCAGCTAAAACTACTAAAAATTCATCCCTCCCTAATCGGAGCCCAAGTCCTCAGAGTAGGTTTTAGATGCAGCTCTTTATAGTAAATCTAATGAATGGGGAAGTAATGTTTCCAAATATCTCTCTAGTTTTCTACTTGTACAGTGTATTCCTTGGAGGCCTATTATTATGTATGGGAAGAGGTATGCTGTGCAGGTCCAATAGTTGATATATACTTCATATACTAACAATTTGCACAAACATGCTGAAGAGCCTGTGGTGAATGAACACAGCTCAAGCCTGTTGAATTATTTGAGGATTCAAAAGTGCTGTTTTAAACTTGAAAAGATGGGAAAATATCTGTGCACTTCCTAATTTTGACCAGAAGAGGAAGTGGAAGTACCATCATGTGAAATACCATCCCTATAACAGTTTTCAACTGATAGTACTGTGCAGATTCTGCAACTCTACATCCCTAAAATTTAGTGAAACTTTATGTAGAAAGCCTTTCTAGGCTCCAAAGCAGGGATAATTTCTTATATACCATTTTCAATAATACACAGACCCAAACAGAAAGAGGAAAGAAGACCACAAAAGCTAATAATTAAAGGAGTCAGTGAAAACTAATAATTTTGTGTCCTCTGCAAATTCTTTTGTTGTGAGAGGCTGATCAATTCAAGTGAGTATGCTTAAATTTATTAATTCAGTTTAAGCAATTAGGGAATCAGGTGTCCAGTACTCAGAGCATGTCTATATAATTTTTTTGATCCCTATAGGGACTTCTGAAATTCTCAGTCCCAATCAGATAATTAATATCGAACATATTGCTCTTCCAGACTGTGTCAGAAATATTTTTTTCCTGTACAAAATGCAACAATCCCTAGATTTTTAAACAAAACATTGTTCCTTTCATTAGAATTCATTATAAGCTGCAGATTTTTTTTAATTGGTAAAAATGATACCCCAAAGCATTTTTACAGGCAACATGTAATCAAACAGAGATTTTAGGGGGGGTTTTGCATATCTTATTGTAGTCTTCAGTCCAATTTTCTGATCAGCCCTTCTTACTTTGGAAAGCAAAGGAATGTGGGAAAACTGCAAACACAGAATCAGAGACTTAATATTAGTATTTCTTGTCTCATACTGATAGTGCATCATACAGCAGTGTAGTACTAGAAATTATGTAATAGGTTTTGAAACTCAGGGCAGAGACGTTTTATAAGAGGTGAATCCCATATGACAAGGGTAACAATTTCACTTTAAGCATTTTTGCTGCATTTGAAATGAATAGCTACTTACTTAGGGAAAGGAACAATACATTATTTATTCTCTAACATGATGCCACTGCCTGTGCAATGAAAACCTCCAACCAAATTGACAAGGGGAGCTGAAACAGCGGGCTGGGCATAGGCTAAGAGCATCATATTCATTGCAAATTTAGATGGTAAGATAACACCTTCCCAATGAGAAAAGCTGCTGAAAAACCCTGGCCTTTATTAATGGGCCTCATGAGTCAATCTGCAGCAGTGATGTATCATCCTCATTTAGGGAAATGATGTGCTGTGAAAATGCATAATTTTAAAGAGCAAGAGAGTGAATTGAAACAAGTATACACCATAAGGAAGCTCAAATCTCTCATGATGTATGCTGATTTTCGGGTGGTCCCCATTTGCACGGCTGTTTAAGCAAGCACTCTAAATGGAAATGCACTTGACATTTTTGTGACTAGCTGTAATCAAACAACATTAGAATTCAGCTGATCTCACAGAAGACGATTAAACAAATTTCTTGTTCATTCCCAGTTCCTTCTAATGGGAAAATGGAGGGAAAAGACATGCTGATGAAAATTATCCCAGAAGGAAAATGGTGTCTTAAAATGAGCTTAGAGAGGAATGTCAACTTCTTGTCCCTTTTTCTAAAGCAAGAGTCCCATCACTATATTATGTCCATAACCACAGGAGTCAGCATTCATCTATGATTGCCAGACATTCTTACAGAATAAATATTCAAGCCTTAGGACTTAGTCTTACACTGACGGTGTGCTGGTTTCTAGAGAAGGGGAAAGTAACCTCACTGGTTTTCACAGTAGTTGCATGAACACTCTTCATACAGTGAGAATAAACTCTGCTACCAGGTAGCACAGTTGCTTATTCTCTCAGACCATAATATTTAGAGCAGTGTGTCTTTCAGCCTTCGTGAAACATGTTATTGCAGTATATGAATAAATTTTATATAGAGTCCAGTATCTGGTATAAAACATCAACTGGACTTCATAAACGCTTTGCACTTCTAAAGGTTAAAAATCCTAGTCTTGGACTGCAGCAGTGTTTGGGTCTCTTGTACAGTGCTTTGGGAGATCTGTTTACTTTTTCTGGGCATTCGTTTACTTCAGTGAGTGTGTTTTTTTTGCCGTGGTTAATACCATTGGGATACCAGAGGGTGAATGTCATCCTTGTTATGCTGGGAAGGCAGTATGACAGAAGGAGGTTTTGCAGGGTTTTCTGAAGGCAGAGTCGATGTGCACCAAGTCTCCTCTGGGGCTGTGGCTGTAGCATCCCTGCAGCTGGCAACACTTGGCTCCCCGCTCCGCTGCCACTGCAGCACTGTCATCTGCCTTGTCCCAGAGGATGGCAGCTGTGTTGACAACTCACGGGGCAAAATTCAGCCTGCAGCTTATAGAGACTGGTCTGGCCATTGTTGTGATGTATGTATGTCTATGTGATCTAGACTTATTTCCAAGTGGGTTGATGCTGGAAGCAGCATGTGTGTGTTTGTGTATTTGAGGGGCTGGAACAGGAATTTGATGTGCTCACAGACATCAAAAACCAGAGAAGCCGCACAAGGGACACTGTTAGCAAGTCAGCTCTGAGTGGAAACACACGATGGCACTGTAGCAAGAACAGATACGCACTCCTTTTATTTACCAGAAATAACCCCCACCCTTTGCATGCCAGCAATGGCCTTTGAAGAAGGGACTGAGTGCAGAGACTGGGACCTGAGCTGCCTGCAGGACCAGGCAGAAGCCAGGCAAGTTGCAGGGCTAGAGCACCAGGGCAGAGAGGGCTGCTGTCTCTGCTTAAGCACCTGGAGAGTGGGGCCAAGTGCAGCCCTGAGGGGTTATAAATAAGTCTGCACAAGCCAACCCAGGTGAGAGCTGTCAGAGCTTCGTTTTCAGGGGGTCTTGGTGCATGTGGAGCAGCTGGGAGAGTGGGAGCAGTCCCCCTGAAGAGCAGGGGGACTGAACACACCAGAACAGGATAGTGATCTCTGGGAGGAAGGTGGCACTGGACAGAATAGGTTGCCTCTTGGGGGATGGCAAGAACTTGCAAGGCTGAAGCCATGAATTGCTCCCTCCAACAAAATGAGGTGGTGAGGTGTGGGTTGCTCCCAGTGCCCCCGCAGCTGCTGTGGTGGAGAGCATGGACTCACTCCTGCCTGGGGTAGTGGGGCAACAGCGCTGCCCACCCGAGCCCTGGCAGCATCTCCGTTGCTCTGTTTCAGCTAGAAATGCCTAAAATAATGCTTTTCTCTGGCTGAACAACGAACCTGGCTATTCATAAAGACCATCTGAGGGGGACAAATGTATCTTTCACTTGCTCCCTCCAGAATACGATTCTCACAGGCCTTCAGGAAATCTCTGGTGTGACCAAATGAATCCCTGCCCTTGCCAAAGGCTCCTACGGAAAGAAAAGGGCTTCGAAATCTACCCTGTGAACAGATGGATGGGCAGTTGGCACAGCTGATTTCAGTGCTTGCAGTGAGGGGAAAGTGTTTTGGGAGGATACCTCTTCGTCCAGCTACAGCCAGGAAACACTGCTTCTCACAAAAATGACAAAACAACTTGTTAGCTGGTCAGAAATCCCCCAAGCTTCAGGTTTGTGAAGTTCCATTCTAACCAGTGCTAAAAAAGACCAGTTTCCTGTCACAAACCCTAGTAACTCAGTGAGAGATGGGTTCTCTGCCCCTCAGACACAGAGTCAGCTTACTGCCTTTGTGGAGGACAGTGCCTGGGGAGGTGAAGTGCTTGTGTCGGGTCTGAACTGGAAGCTGAAGGGGAGGAGCAGTTGTCTCACAGAACACAAGCACTTGCCTATATACGTGCCAGGATATTTCAGCTCAGGGGAAGCTCAGAGGCAGGGGATCATGCCTTCCTCAAAGGCAAGTCACCATCAGTCAGATTCCCTGAGGTGTTTTGTTACGGTAACAACTAGTGACAAACCACCTTGAATTTCTCTGAAGGAGTGAGTAAAGGACTGAGTGAAGGAATGCAGCTTTACCTGCCTGGAAAATAATTGTATAATTATCTTACATTCTTTTTTAAATGCTACTTCTGCCTACTACCCTATTACCAGCACTGGTTATTTCATAAAATCCTGCTGTTCAGTTGCCATTTCCAGTTGCTGGCTGACTTGGTTGGGACCACTTAACAATTTAATAATTTTCTCCAGTTCACAGGATTTTTTTTTTTTTTTTAACATCGCATTTTCCTGTTGCTGTTTTTTAAAGATAAATGAATATTTAATGGTAAATTATGAAATGCCTATTATTTACCTCAGCTCTCAGAACAGCCCCAGAAATGTCACTCTGTTCTTTCAGAATGGATATTCTGTAGCAGTAACTCTTTGCTTTTATATAGCACTTGTCATCCCAGAAACAAAGGTCTTAGCAAGCTTTCACTAATTTTATATTTATTCATTGCAGCTGTATAATTTATTTGGGAAGACCCTCATCAAAAGTTCCATTGATATCAGCTGAGTGTTGCATGATCATGAGAGTCACATCTGATTACAGTTTCCAGGACCCAGATATACACGTGTGTATATCTCTCCTGTGAAGCCAGTACTGAAGATCTCATCAATCTTCATGTTGCTTTTGGGGAAACTGAATTGCAACACGTTCATGGAGCAAATCTCAATTTATGCAGTGTCTATAGAACAACTGGGAGCTCAGTTTTGCATCTTTACTCTTCAGACTGTTGCTCCAACTACTTAACTTCTTTGTGCTTTATTTGGGTAAGACATTTAGAAAAACATGCTTTTATTTAATCTGATTTCAGTACATTGCTGCTGTTTGGAGTGTCCTTCTCCAGTACTCTTCTGCTGAGACTACACAGGTCTTCTCAACTTTGTTAGGCCTACATGAAAGTCAGTTGTCCTTTGTGATTATTAGTAAAAAACTTACTTCACAAAGAAATGAAAAGGAGTCCATCAGGCAAGTATGTGGCCGGGAAAGTTTGTGTTATATACCCAGCAGAAACAATCTTTCCACTGGAGCAATTTGAATCCAGATTGTACTTAGTGTGGACTCTGTATTGATTAAAATGGATCTAGTGGGAAAGCTTCCAGTGTATCCAATACCAATTTTGACTTGCCTGACTTTGTTTTGGGTAGGAAGCAACTGCTAAATGAAGTTGACATGGAAGAAAATGACTGTGTGTTTTATATCAAAAGTTTTGGCAGAGGCAGAGATCATTTCCATGTTGTCAGACTCCAGATAACCATCTGTTTATTGAGTATGATCGTTTTGAAGTTGATGTATATTAAAAAAACACCAAACATTTAAGCTAATATTTGAAAAAATGAAACCAATGAAACCAAATGAATCCATTTCTCTCTGGTCAATGTTGTCCTATTACCAACCTGAGAAGAGCTGAGAAATTTTCTTTTTTTCTCTTCTACATTTTTATACTTGCTGTATTTAAATGCATTTTCTGTCCTTATCTGCTTTGCACTTCCCTCTTTTTTGTTACAAAACTATTTTTTTCTAAAGTTTTTTTTCTGAAAAAAAGAACTTTCTTGCCCAAGAAGAGCTACTTGATATAAAATCTAACACACAACAGAACAACTTAGTAAGAGTCTCTTTTTTTTTTGTTTACGATGGAGGGGGGTAACTATGCTGTACACTGTAACATGTGAAGTCTCTACCTTTGAATATCTGCTCTGTGGAGAAACCTAAGAGTGAACATATCTTCTTCATCAATGTGACTGTCATTGGAATCTGTGACCTGTCCTGGTTTATTCTTTTCTTTTTTCCCTCTGTGATTTTATACAGAAGAGTCCAGTAAGTATTTCCAATAAATCTATTGTTCCAAGGTAGGCGTTTGTCTCTCAGACTGGTGCTATTACTACACCACCATATCCTTTCATTACTTTTGAGTTTCAGTGTATGCATTAGAAGACTGAGTTGCTTTGGCAAATAGACACAGAGGCTAGGGATTTTGAGAGAAAAGTGTTACCATTCTTTGCAGCATCTGTGTTTGTGTTGTTTAGTGTGCCATGGAAGCTCTGAGATCCCTTAATGAGAAAGGGCTAAGCTGCCTTTGACATGAACTTCCTTTGACATAGGGTGCTTGCATGCCTTTGGGAAGTTACCACAAAGAAACTGAGGCAAAGAAAATTGTTTCCATGTAGTATTATTTTGCATATCAAAACCTTCAAAAATACTGCAGGAAGGCAAAGAGCACTCATAGGTAATTATGATAGCTGTTACAGCAACCTCCCCTATGAAATGTCTTTAGAATTGAAAATAGATTAAAAGTTTTCTCCCAAAATGCATGGTTTATATCTTCTCCAAAGAGATTGACCACTCTTCCTAATTTAAAACTTGTTCTTCTATGTAGACATGCAAATTTTGCCCTCTCTTTTGAGCTAGAAACCTCAGGGAAGTATGACTCTATTTTAGTGTGGGACAAAACTCCATTTTGCATGCTTCAGTTCAGAATGCATTTTTCATGAACTTTGAATTCTATATCAATCTGTATATTTGAAAACATACATGCCAAAGTTTTCTATATCTCCTTTATGTTGCTGTTTAACGAGTCTCAGTTGAGACGTGATGCAACAGGAATAAAATCTTTTGGGGTGAGTTTTTCCTGGCCTCTTTACCCAAAGCATACCGCAGCCCTTTTCCTTTCAATAGTCTTGGTAACCTTGCCCCCAGTGTGTCACTGAAGACGCAACTGCAATTTATTTCAGCAAGGTCTCTTGAACCTGCATGACACCAAGCAGAATTTTGAGAAATGTCAATTTAATGATGATAACAGTAAAAGAAAAATATGCAGCTCTTGAGGCTCCCTTCAGGACAGGACATACTTGGTTGCCTACTGGGGATACTTGAGGGGAGAGAAAGAAGCAAATAAAACGGTTTTCAAAATCCGTGTTGTACACCTGCGCACTCATAAGAAGACTGAAGTGATTGGTAATCCTCATGGATGAGTGGTTGTGCTACAATGTGCCCTTTCATTTAGTGCACTGGGAAAAACATGAGTCGATAATTTTCAGATGGACATTCTTTGACTACGCGAAGTCATTGTGAAAGATAAAGTGCACATAACCAGAGGATGCTGGAAAAATCATGTATCTGTCCAGTTGTATAAACTGCCAATGCACTGAAGAAGCCAGTGGCAAAGAGTAGTTGCCACAAGCCGGAGGAATGTCTATGAAATCCTTGTCCTTGAGATTTCCTCTTGAAACCTGGCATGATTATGTACTGACTGGAAGCTGATGTTAATTGTTTAGATTCAAGGAACTGATGAAACGCTGTACTGAAGAAGATTTGCTTCTCTAATGGCTGAAGATTTTGGTGGGGCACAATAGGGACTGCTGCTGACTGTCTGTCACCTATTAGGAGAAGGCATACATTGAACATCTAGGTTTTCTTTCTGAACCTCTTCTGTATACTCTAGTGCTTCCCAAAAAAAGGGGTTGCATGGAGTTGCAAGGGGTCAAGATGAATGTTAATTACCTCCCCCATGAATGTGATCAGGGTGAGAAGCAGCAGATTGTGTTAGAAAAGTCATGAGTTTCCTGGGAAGCAACTTTTCTGATGTCATCGGGCACCATGGAGGGAACCCAAAAAGGGACTGTTTGCAGAAGTGTTATAACTTGCAAAAAAGTTTCCCAGTTTGTTAGTGTTTGCCAACATATCTGTCTTTTTTTTGTAATTTAGTAACAGCTGCTGTCTTCATTATCACTTCTCTTATTGCAGGCCTTTATCTGAGTGATACTGCATAACAATTTGCTCTACAGCTCCGAAAAATATCTGTGTAAAGCAGAGCTCTGGATGGCAGTAGTTCATGTCAATTTTAAAACAGAAATAGAACTTTTAATTAAAGCAGACTTACGAAGATTGCAGTACGTACTAAATATCTACTAAAGGCGTATTTTCTATTCAGGATAAATCACTGTTCTGTTGCCAGTGTTTGAAATATCCTGATAGAGGGTGCTGGTGCTTTGTTTTAATATCTAAAAATGGGTCAGCTTCATTTGCCTTTGTTTTTAAATCTCACCGTGTTTTTTGTGTTGATAATAAACCCTTAGGAAAAGGCTGGATATTTTCCCTGGTTTGTAATGAGGTATGTTAAGATCAAGTCCTGCAACAATGCCTTAAAAAATAAAGATGTATTTGGGAGAATATGACCAGTTCGATTTTGCTGAGTGGAGACAAATGCTGAAGTTAGTGGAAAGATCATGATCTTTTCTCATTCCAACTCTCTCCTCCCAGTTTACCCTCCATATTTTCCAATGGTAACATAACACCAAAGGCCATATGTCCCTTTACCAGAAGAAAAGAAAGAATTTCGTGGTAGATCTGTAGGTAGCTACTGTGACCAGTCACTCCAGCAGGATATGAAGCAACATAAAGACTTTCTTGAACATGGTTTAAGACTGTTAATTGAACTCCCACAAGAACTAGGATCAATACAAACTAAAGCAACTTCTATGCTAAGTAAGAAGTGCGTGTTTTACCTTGTTTTTCCTAACACAACATATACAAGTCTATGTATATGTCTATTAAAAACAAAAAGGGCAAAGAAACCCCAAACACTACTGCACATACTCCTACCCCTGGCAAGTGGGGGAGGGAATGAACACATGACCAGATACCGGTCACATCACTTCATGAACTACTGGAAAGCACTCAGTTGCTCCAGTGATGATGTGGACATACGACCTTAATGCAAAAGAATGGGATATAAACTTGATGGCCATTCCCATTTTTTCTTGGTCTAAAATATACATAGCTCATGAAAGTACACTCCTGAGGAAAGGCACAAACCATCTAGCAACAGCATGACAAAAGCCTTTTCCACTCTCTTCCTAGGACAGAACATTTGCTTGTCACTGTCCCTGCTGCAATGAATTTTGTCATAGATGCATCCACTGGGAAGTGTGATTATGAGGGGAACATGTCTCCTATCAGCTTGCATAATCTTGTTGATGTGCCCCACCAGGATGCATGTGAAACTAGTTCATTTTCACACCTGAATCCCCTAAGGTCATAAGGGCCTGCATTTAGAGTACAATGTGAGGAAAGGTATTAAGACTTTGGACTTGAAGTGTAGGAGTGTAGAGGTCTCTCCTGCTAGAGAGGATTTTTCATTAGCTGTCTAATGAAAGTGTCAAAGTAGCACTGGCTTGTGTGCTTGTTGTAAAAGATTGAGAAGAAAAAGATCACTTGAACATAGAAGCAGTTGTGATGCCCTGTGGCACAGGTGATCAGCATTATTATGAAATTGTTATGCAGCTTTATCTTGGAGCTAGTGGTAAGTGAAAAAAAAAGTAAAACCCAAAATATTTTTCTCCAAGTGAAAACTTTGAAAAATGTAGTTTCAGGCTGATCCAAAATTATTTGTTTGTTCCTGAATCAGTGACTTGTTCCTGTTCAGCTTAACAGGGAACTACAGAACATTTTGCTCCTTAGGCTACAATCAGAAGATCTGTTTCTTCTCTGATATCTGTAATGTCAAAGATCTGGAATGGATACTTTGGCTTATCACTGGTGGTTAGGCAGTTCTAAACAGAACTCAATTTCCTCTGCCAAATGAGGTGGTGCAAAGTAATAATGGGCTTCGGATGCAAAGGCTAGTTCTGTGATGATTTGTAATATATATGAGCTGCTACAAACACTCCTAAACTGAAAAATCCAAGTGCAAGCTCCTTGCCTATATTGATAGGGTATTTGCTCATGTTTGATACCTTTGTGGAAATGTTTTTAATGTGTATGCCACCGTTAATTGTCTGGATTTACTTGCACTTCTGTTATCACATTTCAGTTAAGTTATGTCTCGTGGAGCTTTAACTTCTATGCTGTTTAATGCAACATTCTGACTATATTTTTGATAGGTACTTTTAAAAGCAAGAGATTATACCAGTCCCTACCTGCTCCAAAATACTCTTTCTTGTAAATGAATATCTCTTGCAGCTACTGAATAAAGACAGCTACAGCCTCAACTGAAGAAAAGTAATCCTGAAATTAGAAAGATAAATCCCAGCTTTAGAGAGACTTAACTAGTACAGCAAGATATAGAAACCCTAGACATAAGCTTTACACAAGAAATCACTAATGGCATTCTTTTCTATATCTCAATAACATGTGGACATGTAAGACACTTAGCTCTGTCAAATTCAGATGTGCTTCCAAAAGCTGAATAAATAACTTGAGTAAGAACCATTTTTAGATCATCAAAAGTACAGGCTGTTTTGTATGGGTTATTTTCTTTTTTAAACCAAAAAACCCTCAAATACTTTTAATAGTAATACTTTCTGTTTTGAAAAATGGAAATTATTCATGGACTTGGAACCATTCTCATCTCTTCAGATGCTTAGTGTCCCAAAAAGGTAATTTTAATAATTGTGAATAGTGACTAGTGAATGTTACTGTTTGCATCCTTTTGCAAATTGCTAGGATGTGCTTTTGTATGTGCTATTTACAGTTTACACAATCTGATTATAATGTCATAACTGCTCCTCCAAAATTGCAATAGGGTCATGGGGTGGTAGTTGTGTCAAGCCAGCAGAAATGCATTGGGAAAACTCAAAAATTTCAGAGAAATCTTCTACATGGGCACAGACTGTCTAAAGAATTGTGCTAAGGTGCTTCATATGCCAAATTCTCTTGCCAATGCATGAAGAAGGAATAGAGATTAGCTCCTGTTTTTAATATAGGTTTTAGACATAGGGAAAGATGTCAATTTATGTACTGAAAAGATGCATTGACATTAAAGTTAAAAGAAAAAGAAATCACAAAATAAACATTTATTCCTTTCTCCTAGTGGCTCCTGGCTTGGATTCAGGCAACTGGACAATGAAAGAGGAAACAGACAGGACATCTTGACTTTCCTCCAGCACTCACATACTGGTCAGCAAAATCTCCAACTGTAATATTGTGGACATTTTTAAATGCAAAGTCCTGTGTGTTTGTCTTGGCAATTAAGAGTAATCCAAAATATGCTTTTGGGTGACTTCACGGTTGTTGGATAACACTAGGGTACACTGAAATATCACCACTCAGCCAGTGCAAACCAAAGACTTTGTCTTCAGAAGAGCCAACAGAAGAGATCGCATTCCCTTAGGTAGCAGATATATCTCCGCTGGCTCAACAGTATTTATTTGTGGCTAGAATACTGTCCTTGGATTGGAGTCCTTGTTGTGTAGAGCCCTACCAGATACATTAAGCACTTTAAATATCTGAGCAGATGCCTCCTGGAGGGAAGCACTGCTACCAGTGTCAGTAGGCAATTTTATTTCTTACCTTATGAAACCTAGACTTGGTTTATTTACTGTCTCTGAGAAACTTATCTCCTTGAGATTAAGATGCTGAGTTGCTGCATTTTCTAAAGTTTTGGTTTTTATCTTCATCAGTTTAACTTCATGGCAATGCCATTTCACCAAATATTGATATATCTCTGCCTTCCCTCACTTTCAGCTTTTTTCTCTGTCAAACATCCGGACTCTCTCTTTGAAGTCTCTCTTCAGGTCCCAGCTTTTTCACATTTCTGCTTTGCCTTCTCATTAGATATCCCTCACCCTTTGCACTTTTCAGACCATCATTACTCACTTCAAAGACATTACTGAGTCCTGAGAAACGTATAATAGACAAAAATTTATAGAGAAGGAGAGGGAAACAGGACCTTTGTCTGGCTCTCCGCTTTTTTATTAACAAATACCCTTTGGTAATGAAGACTTCAAGGGAGCTTCATTAGGGTTTAAGAAGAGAACAGCATGAAAGTTAATTACCTGGAGCCAAGAATCTGTATTTTCCCTTCAGCAGTCCAGTACTATGCTTTAAAAACAATCAATGGAGAGTTGTCTGGCAAACATTCAATCTTTCCTTGAAATGTTCGGTGTAATTAGAACTTCTCCTGTCTGTCATGGCAAGACAAATTGTTTGTGGACTGTTAGGAGTTGAGTACTGTAGTATGCCTCCAACCTTTATCATAATTATCTTACCAATATTCGTGGAAATTTCCCAAAGTGAGAAATGGGAACTTATTACTAAGCTAATTGCTTGATAATGAATTGCTGTTTTTCATGTAGAAATACTCTATTTTTTCCCCTTTATTTTTCTTAGGGCCCTCAGAATACACAATGCGTATACAAACCAATTAAGAAGCTTCCTGTAAAAAGATTCATCTATTCCATTTCTATGGCTCATTTTTGTTTCTAACTGGGGCAATAAACCATTGTACTGAGAAAAAAAAACCAAAACACAGCCCAGTTCTGTCCAAAATTAACTGGTTAGAAAGACACAAAGATATCATTAGTTTCAGAGAAGCTACTGTCAGCTGCTTGTGGGAATAATGATTTTGGAGTTTTTCTTTGCTGATGCTTTGTTGATGCTTTAAAGCCAGTATGCCTTTGTGTGTCGCTCTTGCCTGATAATTATAAGGTAGTTGCTATAATGCAAAGGCATACGGTAGTCTCAGCTCAGCAAGGATGATAGCATATGTGTATGTGTGGGTTGGAGGTGTGGTGGAAGAGTTGATTGGTGTTTAGGAAGCAATAACAAACACTTAGTAATTTCTGGAGTGTTTTAGTGATAACCCTTGTCACTGCAAGCCTTTGAAAAAGATAAAGAAGTTTGATTCAAACAGTTAATCGCATTGAGTAGGAAAGTCAGGGGATGGATGAGTCAGTTCTGTTTGCTTTGTCACTTTCCAAGCAACCACTGTTTTATAACATTCACTCATTACAGAGTGTTTGTGCAGGGGAGTTACAAGATTTTTAATACAGAAGGTTGACCAGGTTCAGTGTCAGCAACAGATGAGGTAAGTTGTCTGTAAAAGAGGATATTTAACATGCTACAAGATAAAAAAGTATATATCTAAGCCAAGTTGACCAGGAGATTTTGGATGAAGTTCTTAACATGCACTGCAATTCAGCTGCCTCCTTCCAAAGGAGGTGGGAGAAAGGGGGAATTCTTCAAAATTACAGTTTTCAGTGAGGCTACAGCTATTTATGCCAGCTGAGGGTCTAACTTAAAATATACAGCTGCATTGTGATATTTCATTCTAAGAAAGCATCTAACAGGGAGCAGAGCAGTAGGGATGCCTTCCTATTTAGTATATTAGATCAAATAGACAGGGGCATAGGAATTAGCATGTTTTTGTTTTCATTGCCTTCTGTAGTGCTATCTTGTACTCTAAATTTCATACTGGTGATGTGTAAAATCTCATAGAATGGAACAGAACATGCCAGTTGCCTTAATAAATAAAGGCAACCTTAAATATAAAAGCTGCATGTCTCTCTGCATTGCTGCTGAATAACTGATCTGCATCACGTGTTTCTTAAAATAATATACTTACTATTAATCTCTTCTTCCTGTTCAGAGCACATCTCTGATATGGTGGGCTCATTCCAGTTTGGAATAAGATCCATTTCACTGTTAACTTCCCCTGGCTGTTTTACATCTAACATATTTTATTTTCTGTGTAAAGTACTGTTCAGACTGAGCATGTTTAAGGTCTGTTGTATTGACAATGCAGCCTTTTGATTGATTCCCCAGTCATGGCAACTTCTCTTTTCGTAAAGCTTTCCACATAGATACACTTTGCTTCCTCTCTTATCCTCTTCCGTGTCCTGTCCCAGTATGTTGTCCGTGGCTTCTGTCTCATTGTTCCCCTGAGTGAGTGCCATTCCTTCGTGAAAACATCTTTTGTTTTCCTCCCTGCTGTTTTTTGACCACTTATTTACTATTATATTCTCCAGGGTTATGCTTGCTCTTTTTGTTTTCTTTCTGTCTAGCCTATATTGACTTTTTGAACATTAAAGATGTTAAAAGTAGTTTGAGAAACATATTCAGAACTCTTAATTTCCTAAATGGTATTGTCAGCTTTCTTTTCTGCATTCAAACAATTCCTATCCCCTGTGGAGGCTGAAAGCATGGGACTGCTTTTCTCTTCTTTTTTTTTTTCTTTTTTAAATGTGACTTGCAAACTGATTAAATATTATTGCAAAGCAAACCATGATAAGGTGAAACCTTGACAGATACCTGTGCAAGGGGTTCACAAAATGATTGACATTGTTCAGGGCCACTTTACAAGGTCTACGGTAGGAAACCCAATACCTTCCTAACACTGGTTGGAGTCTCATCCAGCTTTAATGTCCTAATCAGCCTCAGGGCAGGATTTCTGTTGCTGGGATGTGGTGCTGAGGTCTGTGTTGTTTTTCTGGGCTTTCTCAGAAAAGGTGGTCCAGAACACCCGATGCAGAAACACTGTGTTAATCACAGGGAGAGAGAAATGGTGTTATAGCTAGTGGGAGAGGACAGTAATTTTTTGCTTGGAGCTCTGTGGCTAGCCTTCTAAAACTGCTCCTTCCCATGGCACTGACTTGTTCTTTGCTGTGTCTTGTTACTGGAGTGGCTGATGTAACTCTACTAGTATGTAGAGTGTGCATTTAAAAATAACTGTTGAGACACCATCCAGCAAATAGGCCATAGGAAAAAGGAGGGATTCATAGATCCAAGCTATCTGCAATCCTTACCAGGAAGAACTAAGAAAAAACTTGTATTTTAAGGAAAAGAAAATAGATTAAGACTGTATCCTTCATGAGAAAGCAGCCTAAGAAATTATCCTTTACAGAGAAGACCAGCCATGATTAACCTTGGTATAAAACAAATTCCCTACACCAGGGGGTGGGTTTTGATTTGCACAATGTACAAAGGCTGTCTCTGCAGTGGAGGACATGCCAGAGCCTCGATGCCAGGAGATGTATATGTTGTGTAATCTTGTCTACATCACTAGGGAATATCAGACAAACTGACCTGCTCAGTTGCAAAAACACAGGCACTCTGTGTGTCAGCTCTCTTCCTGTTCTGGCTATGGCAGCAGCCAGTGCCATCAAGTTAGTCACTCTAGGTCATGCAAACCAAATCAGCCTGTAAGTGTGTTTTACAAAAAGAGCAACACTAAGAATTTGCACGTAAACAATGCAGATGCATGAAACTGATTTTGTGAAGTAGTCAGGATGACAGTGAAAGTTTTAGACACCAGTACAATGAAAGGGTGCAGACATTGTCCCTGTTTGTTTTCAAAAGTTTGGTCTTTTCATGGATAATACATAGTCACTTTTGTCTTATTCTGTTCCTTGTACTCAAATCGTCTGGGATTTTTCCTCAGCCTTTCCCTTTAAAAAATATTTTGATATTGAATAATGACTGATCGGCACAGAACTGCTGCCATAGCTTGTGTTTCGCTTGTCTGTGATTACAATTGTGATCTCTTTGTTACTTGTTAGTCTGACTTTTTGGACTATTACTGCCCCTTGATACTAAAAACGAATGCTCAGACTGACCTGCCTTGTTCCTAAGTGCAAGGAAAGGAACAAGTGTAAAATCGCTTCTGCAGCTCCAAACAGGAAGTAACACTTGCACCCTAACATTTTACTGCATGGGGTTTTTTATTGAGTGCCTGCTTGATGAAAGTCTTCCAACAGCATCAGTTTTTTTAAGACCTGTCTGTGTCTTGGAAAGAGCAACATTGGAGCTCAATAGAAAACATAAAACATTTATAAAATGGTGTAGATAACTCTGTTCAGGAGAAATAATTGAAATACTACTATCACACATCAATGTTTAAAAAGGGACAGTGATAATGACAATAACTCCTTTGTACCTGAAATACTGTAGTATCTGTAGGCCAGCTGATATTTGACAACAGTGACATATGAACAAATGTATGTCTATGTAAGGCAGAAGTTCTTCTGATCACCTTTGATCTACTTCGCATCTATTTGTAAAGATCTTTTAGGAAATATTTTCTGTAACTAAAATCTTCTGTGCTCTTCTGCCAGAAGTCAATGAAAAGGCATTCGATGATCTATGCAGAGTGACAATGACAGAGCACAAATTGATGACACAAATGTGATGTCATTTTTCTCAGTCTGAAGCAGGCAACACCAAGTGTGGAAAAACTGAGATACTTGGAAGGCACTGGGGCTGAGAGAAGACAGTGGGTTGTTCTGAAGTGGATCCGTCATTTATTTCCGTATTCCCGGAAAGACTTAGACTGAGATTTTTGGAAGAGTCCAGGGAAGCCTGTAACTGCATTTATGGCCACTGTGATGGATGCTTATGTGCAAGACATGATGATTGCTCAGATGCTTTGTACCTCTCTAGCCCTAACTGTCAAATAACATTTGTGGACTTCGGAGGTTCCATAAATGCCACCAAAGTGAGAGAGAACAACTCATATCCCAGTAGCAGTTCTGCTATTGTTTGCTGTGCTGTGTCTGCTTCATTCCCAGTGTATTCAGTTTGTTAATTTGTTTTCTGCCTTTCATCCAGATATCTGAACTCTGGTGTAGTTTTGAAATATGAAAAGCATCTGTGATTTTTGCAACTTGTGGAATAGTTTGAATATTTGAATGCTTTTTCTACAGTTTAGGTGTCAATAAAAATTATAGGCTTTCAAAGGACAAATTCATCTGCAAGAAGGATCTACAGGCATTGGCAGCAAAGACAGCAAGTGAATTGGCTTATCTAAAATTAACCAAATTTTATTTTGGCTTGTTAAATGCAACATATCAATACCAAATACAGACATCCTACGGTAGACTTTAAAAAAAATTCTACATGTGACTGAGTTTGGTCCAGCACTTGTAATTCATGATTTGTATTGTCCTTGTGATCAAATTATTCAGAGACTTACTGCATGATGGTATCTTAAAACCTGTACTGCTTTTTGTTAACAGGATTCTCAGGATGCTATTGGCATTGCCTTTTTTTTTTTCTTTTTTTTTCTTAGTTTTCTTTGATAAGGTCACATCTGGTGAGAGGAAGTGCCTTGCTGTTGAAACCTGAAGATAAAGTAAATAGCCTAATGATTATCAGGCAATTAATGACATTTAAACACATGCATTTTTTTTTTCCTGTAGGCTGGTGAGAGTTAGAGGTTTAACTTTTATTAAAGTAGCCTGTTCAAAAGTAAGCCGTGCTGACCATGTAAATTGTTGTATGATAGTGTCACATCTGCCACCAGCCCTGAGGGGTAGGTTAATAGCTTTATTAATAGCTCCTCATCATCAACCAAACATTTTCATTTGGGAAAGCATACGGTTTCTAGGTGAAAGTAAGCCTTTAAATCACATTTTTAGGGACAGATTTTTTTCATTTGAAGTAAGGTAAAATGGCTGCATTATCTAGTAGTGGTTCCACCACTAAAATGCAACAACAAATAAACTTACACCCTATGTGAATGTTGATTGATGCATCTTTCCTCCCTGGTCACATCTGATTTGCAGATACAGATGTTCTCCATAATCTCCCATGTTTCTTGCTAGTCTGTAAATTCTTTGAATAAAATCTTTATCTTGTCTATCTAGCTTCATCTAGTTAATGATGATTCCTGTTCCTGAAAGTGATGCTTTTTTTTTTCTTTAAGTATTGGGTTGTGAGAGCCTGAAGTGACATTCCTAAGAGACGTAATTAAAATGTTTAGTTCCAGTATGTCTTGGTTTAGATTAGCAAGTCTTTTGTGTGTAATACACTATAAACGAAGAACAGTACTTTTCTGATGCTCTGTTTTCCCTCCCCCTTGTCTTCCTCCCTCCATTAGCAATGAAAAGTTTGCAGCCTTTGTATTATAACTATCCCTCTTGGCACCCTCGCAAGCAACCTCTTAAAGGTTACTCCTAGAGCCTGGCTAAATGTTACCAGGTCTTTAGGGAGAGTGACAAAGATACCCACTCATGTGGAGATGAAATCTTTTAAATCTTTTAAGTCTGGTAAACCTTATGATAATAAATAAGAAATACTTTACCTCTAATAGTTCATTTCACGGTTTAAAGTGCACCTGTTCACCTGTGCTTTACAATTAAAGTTAAACATTAGCAGCTTCTCATTAGTATTATAAGCCCTTTGGTAACATCAAGTTTCAAGATAAACTATTTATGTCGGTCTGCACATGAGTTTTCAAAATCGCAAAATGTCTCGAGTACAGGACAGTGCAACTCTGGCTTACTTGTTTGAATCAGAAGCAGCTGAAATTTCGTAATCTTAAATGGATACCTCAAGTTGCAAATCAAAATTTAGAAACTCACAATTACAGAAACAAGCCAGTGACAGCAGGCACTACTGCTGACCTTGATGGGAGGTGTGGTGAGCTGCATCACCTGGGCAGATGTGGAATTGAGGCCATCTGAGCACCCCAGAAGGCAGGATTTCATACCTGAAGGGGCTGGCTTGGTGAGTACTATGGAGTGAGCAGTTGTCTTGCTTGGCTAGGACATGTACCACAGTATTCTCTATGTGTATTGCACACTCTCTGAGGAGACTGCACATGCTTCACAATGAATCCTGCAGCTAGTGATATCTTTTCTGTAGTGTTTCAAATTTATATAGCTTTTTTAAAGAATATAAACACATGTTGTGCTCTAGCATGTCCTTTTGGGTTGGTATTGCTCTGAGCAGTGTTGCCTTAAAAAGTTCTCTCTTTGCCTAATGACTTCTATTTCTGGATAGTTGGAAGAACTTAACTTACAAAACATGTAGTTATAAATAGCAGAAATTTGAATTGTTGTAGACATATTTTCTAAGGGTTCAAGTGCAGCATTGCATTTCTGGCTATGAAATTCTACTGCCATTCAGTCATTTAGGCACATATGTTTTATTTCAACAAGATTACAAAGATGCATCTCTAAAAAGAGAAACCAGAATTAAAGTTTAAGCCAAAATGCATCACAAGTGTTAAAATAGTGTAACTTTAAAGTATGCTTATTAGATTGCTTAACTTAAAGTTGACTTTTCAACATGTCTGTGGGTAATTAGTGTAATTTTGTTGCCACAACTGAGAAAATCATCCCATGATTTCCCACCTGAGTAAGTAGGACCTTCTGGATTTCTGAACTTATGTATTGAGTCATTTGGGTCCTAAAGATAACAGTTTACCAGGTTAAGTAACTAGATCCATGAAAACATCTGGTTAGAGACTTTGAAACTGTTTGACAGCTGTTTGTTGCATTTGTATGTGTATAAATACCACTGTACATATGTGTGTGTGTGTGCTCTGAATTTTTTGTTAGTCTGGATAATCATTTACATTAGCTGAGACCCCTGAATAACCACACTGGGTGACTTCTCTTCAGAGTTGCACACTGTTTATGCATAGAGCCTCATTTCTTACTTTTTGTTCACAGGTGGGATGTATAATTTGTGGGGAAATAATAGAACAATGGTAATAGAATTGGGGAATATCAGTATGTTGATCTAGATGATGAGAAAAGGCTGTGCATTTATGGTAGGGACTCAGGAGAATTGCATGCACCTCTTATTGTTGTGCTCTTTGTAGGCCCTTCTGACGGTCCTGACCGTAACTAACTCTCACTAATGGGATGTAACTAGAAACCTGGACAGGAAACTTGAGATGTCAGCTTTTTGTTCCCTAGGCAAAAATTTTAGGAGCCCTTAATTGCGTTTGTGAGCTTTTTTTTGATTCCGTAACCAGTATCAGTTCACTCTCTGAAGGTCAGCAGAGCATTTCCCTCTTACCTCCAGTAAGAGCATTAGCTCTCCTTTCCCAGTTATTGAGGATTTGTTGACTACCACAACAAAAAAATATACTTGTTGCACTTCTAAAATTATACTTTTAGGAGAGGGCTTTATACACCACCAATAGTACTACGAAGATAAAATGTGAGATAATATATGAAGTGTTCTCTACATATCCTGGCATTCTCTTTGTCCCATCAACTCTGATTTTGACAAACGCCCAGTTACTTCTATTTCATAAACAACTTCCCTCCTCATGAAAAAATTCCCATGTGGGGAAAAGGAACTCCTGTGCATAGTAGATATAAACTACTAATTGCTCCCTGAGAACAATATTTTGGATTTTCTGTGACATTACTGCATTGTATCAGATAGGTACTGTCATTGATTAGTGGCACCATTGGGTAGGTTTGACCCTCAGGAAGCAGGAGTGCTTAAATATCGCAGTTATTGTCCCTTCATACACAGATTAGTTATTAAAGAGCCTAGCAGGATTTTCTGTGGCTTTGTTGAGTCTAGAATGGTTTTTTCAGTCAACTGTCTCCACTTGTACATGTCCCATACCTCTGGAGCATGTCTGGCGTGCACAGATCTATTTTCCAATGAAAAGCATGTTTTACCAATACTCTATGCAAGAAGAGTGTTATATATGAGTTTATTTGTCTGAAAATAAAGGAAATTTGAGAATAAAAAAAAGGTAATGTCATTTAAATTTGTATGCTCTCTTCAGAGTCAGTTCTGGATTTTTCACCACATGAAAGATCTTGCCCACAGTTCAAATTGAATTGCACCAAAATGCAGTAAAAATGTAAATGAATACTCTGCTACAGCCCTGGGAATCACAAAGTGAACTCTGCTACAATCCAACAATTTCAAAAGCTGAGTGCCAAATTCATCTCCAACAAAAGCCTTCCGAATATACCTAAGATGTCTCACATGTTTTACACTGGTAAAGGAAAGTAATTTGAATAAATCTGAGCTGTGTCAGATCTGCAAGTTTGTAACATGAGAAACTAAAAAAAAAATTAGGTTATTTTTTCATTTTTATGGCAGTATTTTTTTTAAAATTGATCTCTATTTTTGTCTTATTCACTTTTCCCCTGCTAATATTTTAGAGACAGTTGAATGCTCAAGAGGAAAAGTGTTTGTTGTAGGCTTTGAAAAATTGTACCTGATTTCACTGTAAATATATTTGCATTGAGTCTACAATAGCTATTTTTTAACTAGGAATTATGTAAAAATATTTTAAGTAACTGCTTATGTATTGATTAAAAAATAAATTTCACAACATAAAGTTTTTATATTCTATTTTTTCCCTCTGTCTATACACATCTGATATTTGCATTCAATCAAATGCTGTACAGAACTCTACATTTAAATTTCTGGATGGAATATTTTAGGTATGTGAAAAGCTACAGAATGCTTGGACCGGTCAGGGATAACCATCTTATTTCTAACTGGCTTTTGGGATATTTTCCTTTAATAATAAAAAGGAAAGAAAATGTCTTAGAAATGTCTTAGAAAAAATCCTTGTTTTTTGAAGGCAACCAAAGTCTATTGGACCTTACTGAAAATGTTAAGACTTCTACTTTCCCTCTCTGATTAACTGATCAATCGAGATTTAGTTTGATGGTTCATCCCCAAACATAGCTGTGGTCATGTCTTGAATCCTATATGCTGCAGCAGCATTTTAGTAAGGGAGTGATTTCTCTGATCATTTTGGGTAAGCTGGCAACATTTCCCTCTGTGGCAGAAAGCTTTTCCAGGTTCAACTGCAAGTCTTCTTTCTCCAGATCCCAGTGGAAAATTTCTGTGGAATTTCGTGGTAGGAATTTGAGTGTCTGTTACTTCAAAGGTGTTTTAAGTATCTAAGTATTGTCTCCCAAACAAGGAACTGAGTGGGAGGTTGTTTGTTTATTTGTTTTCTCCTGCAAAATTCTGCACTTAAAATTCAATGGAATTCTTGGTATTTTTTATGCCTGCTGGATTCTTCCATAAAATCAGGAAGCAGTAGAGAGTAGGAATCTGATGCCCCATCATTTTGAAAGTGTGTTGGCTGCACATCAAACTGTTCTGATTTGCTGGTAGTCCAGAGTCTGTTCAGAGGCAGTAATCCTTTACCAATTAGGTTTCATAAAGAGGAGAGAGTTTCTGGTCAGGTATATAAACTAAAATTATGATATCTGGTAAAGGTCAGAGCCATGGAAAACTCAAGAGAGTGTTGTTTATGGCTCAAAAGCAGTTTAAATACTGTGATTTAGTTTAACAGCTATGAGTAACAGAGGGTCATCAGAAGGAAAAGAAAAAAAGCATGAAGTGCTAAATTAGATGAGGTGTGACCATCTGTTTTTATACTTGTGTAGAGGGTGGGATTAAGTTTACAGATCCACTGGTGTGACTGGTAAAGAGAGGTTTCAAATCTGGTGTTAGAAATTATGTTGGTGTTGCTGTAAAAAGAGGGGAAAAAATTATTTGAGATAAAAAGGCTACTCACACAGTCAGTCTAATCCTGGTGCTTGAAGCTTTGCTCTCATCTCCTTTTGAGAGTCCCTTTTAATAGTTTCATTCAAGATGGGGGGAAAAGTGCATGTTGTGAACTCTGGGCCTACAACTGCATTTCAGCTTTTTAAACAGTTTGATAAACCTGGTGTGGAATGTTGTGCCCCAGTTTGTTTTGTACAGCATTTGGCATTGTCTGTTTTTAGCAGTGCACACAGCAGGGAAAATAATCTTTTGATTGTAGCATATCACAGATTGCCATGTGAAAAAGATGTAGCAAGATCTGTCTTATTTCTTTAGCTATATTGTGAGAAGTAATGAAAATAAAGTAACTGCATACTAGTTATTTTAAAAAATGAACTACTTGGTATCAATATTACTATAAATATACTTTTTTTTTTTCTTTTAGTAAGAGGAAGTGAACAAAAAATACTGTTTGCATGTTTGGTGCATTTGCTGATTTACACTCAGGCAAGAGTGCCATCCTGGGAAAATGCACCATGTTGATTATGATTTATACCAGGGGAGTAAGATTACTAACTGCATCATTAGGAAACTCCACCTCAAAATAAACCCAAAAAAAACTGAAAAAATTGCACTTTAAAATTTCTGCTTGGATTTGAAAATTAATGACTGAGGAATTCTGTGATACTATAAATATCTATTAACATAATATGTTTTATTATCAAATGTATAACACTGGAAGTAAACAGTATGGCACAATGGTTATGCCATTTTCTACATGGTCAAATGGTATGGTATTGTATGGAGATACAGTGAATAAGAGGGCTTATTTGGCTTGGTATAGAAAGCTGAAACAGGGTTGTTTTTCCATATCCAAATGTTTGATATTCTGCAGTTGTTCTAAATTTGGATTTTCCTTTGAGGATTTTAAATAAGACTGCTAGTTAGACCCAAAGAAAACTGTTAATTGCTGAAGGAGGCTTTTTTTTTCTCTTTCTTTTCTTGAAATAAATTGTGTAGTCAAGTTTGTCTCTGCCAGATATGAATCAAATCAAATGTTGCTGAATCTGTTAACGGTGATTCCAAGATTTTTCATGTTTTAAAAGTCTCATTTGAGTGAAAAGTACAGTATAATTATATTTACCATCATTATTCTTATCATAAGAGCTCTTTATTTAAAAATTTTGAAATATTTCCTTATTTATACTAATAAAGGAATTTGACATTCTTTACAAACATGCATATATGTGTTATTTAATGTCTTCACTGATGATGTAGGTGAAGGGATCAAGTGCACCCTCAGCCAATTTGCAGATGACACCAAGCTGAGTGGTGTGGTTGCCACACCTGAAGGATGGGGTACCATCCAGAGGGACCTGGACAAGCTCTAGAAGTGGGCCATTGGGAACCATGTTTAACAAGAAGTTTAACAAGACCAAACGCAAAGTGCTGCGCCTGGATCTGGGCAACCAGTATTGATACAGGCTGGGGGATGAACAGACCTAGAGCAGCCCTGCTGAGAAGGACTTGGGGGTGCTGGTGGATGAGAGGCTGGACATGATCCAGCAATGTGCACTTGAGAGCAGATGGAAAATTGTATCCTGGGCTATATCAAAAGCAGCGTGGCCAGCAGGTCAAGGGAGGTGATTCTGCCCGTCTACTCCACTCTGGTGAGACCCTATCTGGAGTGCTGCAAGCAGCTCTGGGATTCTCAGCAAAGGAAAGACATGGACCTCTTAGAGCAAGTTCAGAGGAGGCCACCAAGATGATAAGAGGGATGGAGCACCTCTCTGACAAGGATATTTGGGTTTGTTCAACCTGAAAAAAAAAAAAAAAAGGCTTCAAAATAACCTAATTACAACCTTCCAGTACCTGAAGGGAGCTTACAAGAAAGATGGAGATGGATATTTTGTAAGAGCATGTAGTGGCAGGACAAGGGGAAGTGGCTTCAAAGTGAGAATAGGTTTAGATTAGATAGTAGGGAAAAATTCATTACTGTGAGGGTGGTGAGGCACTGGAAGAAGTTGCCCAGGGAAGCTGTGGATGTCCCTTCCCTGGAACTGTTTAAGACCAGGTTGGATAGAGCTCTGAGCAATCTCATCTAGTGAAAAGTGTCCCTGTCCATGGCATGGGGGTTTGGAACTAGATGATCTCTGAGGTTCCTCCCAACCCAAACCATCCTATGAATTCATGATTAGCACAGTAGGATGAGGGAAAATACAAGCTGATTTGAAAAAGAGATTAAACTTATAATTATTTCATAGAGAGCAAACAATAAGAGGCACAAAAATCCTCACTGCCTCTTTCATTTGCAGTCAGTAAGAATGTTTACAGAACGATATCAGCTGAAAAGTGCATGTCTTTCGAGCAGAAGTTATCTGCCATAAGCAAACACTAGAAGTATTCGTGGGGAATACTACTGCAAACCCCCGCTATGAGGTGGCTGGATGTTAGCTTTTCCTGGGCTTCTGCTTGTGGGTTGGTGATGTGTTTCCTGGGTGCACACTATGAGAAGCCAAAATCTGCCTGGGCAGAAGAGTCTAGCAACTCCATCGCAGTCTATCAGTCTTTACAGAAGTTTTCTATGGTTGCCTCTCAGAGCTCCATCGAGAGTCTCTGAGTCACATGGGTAGTGACATGATGGCAATAAGCTTGCACTGGACACTTGACTGCGGCTCTAGGGGAAAGCAGTCCTCCTTACTTGGGCCTTTCCTCATGCTTTCTGGAAGTGGGCAGCATGATGGGAGGGGGCATTTGCAATTCCCTACTCTTTCCCTCCTCCTGACAGCATGTGCAGGGATCAGGCTTGAATTAAGTGCCACAGGTCTCCCCAAATGTACAACTGTTCCTTGAATGCAACCCCACTTGCAAATACGGTCTGTCATGACCGTATCTGATGCTTTCTCCTTCAATCAGTGTTGTGACATGATGCTGGGTTTGCCTTCTGCTTCCTGCAGCCAAAACTGCTGCAGGTGGCAGGTACAAAGGCTTGGGACAGTTTCACCCTAGCATTTATCCACTCATAGGTATGGGGAAACCTGAGGAGAATGCACTGTATGAGTGCTCTATACTAGTGAGACAACTATAATAATAATGGCCAGTCTTCGCGAACGAAGAACCGGGGAAGGTCTTTACACCTTCCAGCCTGCGCATTGGATT
>JAYRBT010000139.1:22347297-22362735 GCA_036023395.1 Myiotriccus ornatus | reverse complement strand
CTGCCGGGGCCAAGCAAGCTTGGACGGTGGCAGTGAGGTCCTCAGGACGTAGATGGATTGCCTTATAGGGCTAACGAACTCCATCTGCCCGGGGAGTGGATCTGACCAGGAATCGAACCCGGGTCTCGGGGGTGACAGCGCCGCGTCTTTACCACTAAACCACCAGGGGCTCCCATAGTGAGACAACTACCTGCAAGAAAAGTACCAATGAATGTGGTGCTGTCTGTCTAAACCTGTCTCCTCTGTAGAGAAAGGGTGGGAAAAAACAAAAGCCTACCATCTCAATAAGTTACCTTTATTCTAGGCAGACAGGTTTCTGGTTTGAGTGATCCTAGTAAGAGGGGACAAAAAAAGCAGTGTTTGGAGGTGAGAACAGCATAGCAAATTTCATAGCAGTGTAAGTAGGCATTCAGATCCTGTGGGGGGAAAAGTGAGAAAGACTAAACTTTGCTAACTTGTGCAAGCCTAATAATGAGTTTGTGGATGTGTGTGCAAACTCATGGTGTCTGGGATGATATTCTATTCTCAGTGTTTCAGAGACTCAAAATTCTTTCAAACTTTATTTTGGGAGAAGAAACAGCACACATTACCCCATCTTCCACTTCTGGCTATAGAAGAGGGAAAAGAGGAGAGCTCTATGTGGGCACTTTTACACTTCAGTATTAGATCTTCCTCTGCAAACCTTGTACTTCTTGAGTTCATAACTTGACCTATCTGATGCTGAGTGGTCTCAGAGCTGGGAGAAGTGTTCAAATATTCTGAGACTACTTTTATACCACTTTTCATTCCAGAGTTATAGCAAATACTCTAAGCACTTCTTGTGATCTGAACCAAGCGGTCTTTTCCAGCTGATCATTATGATTTTTTTAGTGTATGCAAACTTATCTTCTTTCAGTTGCCGTGGGAAATCCCCACTGTAAATTCCTTGGTGGCAGAACTTTCCAATCCATCTGTGGAAACACTAGGGGTTTGTTTTTTTGTTCGTTTGTTTGTGTTTTTCTTTCCTGGGAGTGAGATGATATTCCTTGAGGTACAGAAGACAGGTGGCAAATAATGGCTTTGCTTGGAAGCTGCAAGACACTCCTGGTTGCAGCTGCATTGTGTTTTAGAAAGGACCTGTTAAACTGTAGGAAATAGGGCTCTCTGCTCTTCTTCCTTGGCAAAAACAGGTAAGAGCACTGGAGATATTAGAGGAGACATGGTTAATGAAAGAGCCTCGTGCTTGAAATTTGCTAGCTGTCTAAACTTTCTTTTTAATCAATGGTTACTTTTTTTTTATTAACTGTTTTTCAGACTCTGAAGAGACAAGCCACAGTGTGTGTGGGAAAGCACAATGAAAACAAATTACTTTGCACATGCAAAAACCCAGGTTTTTATTTTTCGTTGATGATTTTTTTTCCCACTCGGTTTTCTAGAACAACCTCTTAAATAGACTTCCCCATGTGACTTCATAAACTAGTAATTTTTAATATATATTTAATTCAATACTTATAAAAACTTCATGACAGTCCCTACTTTCCTGTTTTTACAGAATTCAGACAGTGAATATACACGAACTTCCAATTTCCCTTTGAATTGCTTTTGGGTGATTGTAATATTGAAAGGAAAGAAAGGTTAGCACTAGAACCAAGTAAATGGAAAAAAATTCCCCAGAAGGGGATATAGTAACATAAAAATGGTGTAGTTGTATGCGACTTAGATGATGCTGTTACAGCCTTGGGAGTAAACATTCCAGTCTGTCAAAATTGCCTGGGAACCATCAAAACTTCCTGTGCTAGAAATGCAACACAGCCAGAACAACTCTGGGTATTTCTTCTCTTTATCAATATTCTCTACTTCTTGATACCAGTCCCCAGCAGATATAGAATTGTCACTAAATTAATGGTATCTTGAACTTCTACGCTAATTTCCTTGCATCTTTTGCTCAGTACTGTGTATGTAACACAATAACAAACAAGCAAGAGTTATTTCCTTCTCTTCAGCAAGGGGATGAGGTGCTGATTTTGCAGAATGGAACAGAGACTTTTATGTTCAGAAACAACCCCCTTGCTTTTCCTCAGTGGATGAAATGCACTCTGAGGATAGAAAGAAGCCAGGAGCCGTCTCAGAAGACAGAACAGCTGGGCAGTATTTTTGGCAGGAGATGGTAGATAAGGCGGTTAAATTGATTAAAAATTCTGTTTGTTTTCTATGTTTAAGGGCCCTTCTAGAGTTGTAGTTTACATGAGTTTGTAATGTCTGGCCAGGCTCGCTGAGGTACTAATCTATTCCTACAATATTTGCTTGCACAGGGTGTAGCTCAGTAGTCCTGCTATGAAATCTAAATTTTTGTATGTTATTGCTTAAACTGACCACCTGAAACAAGGATAGAGTAGATAGAAAAGATGAAGAAAGAAATACCAGGCTCTAACCAGCTGAGCTAATCTCAAGGTTGCTGTGGTTCCCTGTTATATGATTCATACTGTATAGTGTTTTGCTTATTGTTTTAAGATATACACACATGTAAAACTTCTAGAAGTTGGCCTAATGGGATAGAGTTATTCCAAATTTAGGTAATAACAAATTGGTTCTCTAATTAGGAAATAAGACCAGCTAGAATGAATCCATGTCTAAAGTGATGTACTGCACTTCAGTGTGAACCCTTTTCTTTTTAAAAATAGTTCAGTGGGTATACACATAGACATATATATAGAAAACACCTTTTAAAATCACAAAAGATGGTTAAACATTTTCTCCTCATTTTTCCTATCCTGTAAGAGTAACATGCATTAACTTCTTGGCATCATATTTCTCAGGCAATTTCTACTTCCAGAAAATGATTTATTAACTAGAGTTCGGCTGCTTTTTCCTTTTGTTGCTGTTGACAAAAGGCATGTTTAAGCATGTTAAATGGGCTTAATGCAGTGGACAAAAATGATGGCTAAGAGTAGCAGAACTTGCTGCCAACACATATTTTTTCTTTGTAACATTTATAAGGAATAGTTAATCTGACCTCAAAGACAAGAAACATATGCTCCACCAGATAAGGTGCTAGAGATGAATGAATCTGTCTGCTATGGAGCATTTGTTGGAATAAGGGAGAAAATATTAAAAAAAAAAAAGTGGAGCATGAGGAAAGGAAGACTAAGACAGCCAAGTACCAGAAGGAAAAAGTGAAGTAAATCTGAGAAGTGACTAAAATAGTGGATGAAAAGAGGAGAAGGCAGAATAATGAGAGAGAAAGTAAAGAGGCAGGTCTGCTGGCAATCAGCCCTCCCTTTAGGGCTTTACTTGTAGTTTTGCCCTAGGTACCAATTCAGGAGTTTGTCTTGCACGAGTTGGGTCTTCTAAAGAATAGGGCTAAAAACAAGTAGTGCTACTTGAGGGGAATAGTTTTCTAATTGCATAATATTAGTAAACCACTCTGTCACTAGGATCTGCTGGCCTCAGTAGTACATACTGCTGTATGCACATTTTCCAAAGGGATTATTAATTTTAATTTCAGTCCAGTGCTAAATACACAGAAAGACAGAAAAATTAGCTGACTGGCTAGAAGCTTGAGATAAAGTATAGGTTTTTGCAAAGGAGGAAATTAAAAATAAGGGAAGCATAAACAGAAAAGAAAGAGGAGAAAATGAATCTGAAGCACAGATCTGTGTGACTGTGTAGAGGGAGCATTTCATATATAGGCTGCTGACTCCAGTCTCCTTCAAAGGCTGTGATAAAGATAAAGCAGTAAGATGATACTGTTGATGGACTTGATATCTGGACACTGGGACCTGACCTGAATTTCAGCTTCTTTTAAGCAAAGTGCTTAGAGACTTAATCTCTGTCATGTATTTTTGGTATGTCTCATGTGTCTCACAATGGACCAGGAAGTGGTGATATCTGAACTCTGTATACACAAGGACAATTTTTCCTTTCATCTCTGCATTTTAAATGTTTTTACTATTATTTAACTTTATTAACTGTATTTACTATTATTGTGAACATTCAGTATTTTTAGTGCATTCTGTTATGACTCCTTATGTTTTCTCTCCAAATGGTAAATTTTGGTTACTGTTAGCTTGTAAATATGATTTGTTGGATCATTTTAAAATATCACAGCTACAGGCTGAGTTTTGGTGATTGTTCTTGTTAAAAAACTTATTTGCAAAAAGAAAGATTTGCTCAAAAATAACTTAAAATTAATGAAGAGCTGAAACTGAACGTGCAAATTTGTATTTGTACTTTTTTTAAGCAAATCCTGATGCACATTGTATCTTTATCATGTTGTTCAGCTTTTGAGTGAAAGCTGTGGCCAAGCGTGATCCCTCCCTCACCTGTATAAGAGATAGGAGCGTAACAGGGCATGTAAGTGACTTTTGCTCTGTATCACAACGCAGGATGCTGTTGCTAACAGTGGCAGTGCACATCTCCCCAGGGTCCTGGGAGCTGAGTGGCCACCCTGTTCTCCACGTCAGGACAGAATGCTGACACACAGGGAAGAGGCTGCATGGGAGGCTCTACTCTCGATCACATGAAAAATACATCCCTTGGCTGTTTGCATTTCTTCTAAAGGTTGGGGTTTTAATTCTGGAGGCACTCAAAGCAGTCTGAGAGGTAGTGGCCTGTTTCAAATCTGCACTGGTCTTTCCTTTTCCTCACTGTTTTCCCTCCAGTAATTCTACTAATATGTAGTGCCTTTTGGGAGCTAACATTTCATCCCTAACACAAAGGTAAGAAATCAGAAAATTAAGTATAAATATTAATTTCATTTGAAAGTAGTGTGCAGGAAATACTGAAATCATCAGTGTTGTTCAGATAGTTAGACTTTTAAGTACTTCAACTGTGGTAGGAAGTAAAGCAAATAAAATAGGCTTTTGGTCTACTTAGGAAGATACCTGTGTAACTTCCATGAAATGGAATCAAAACCTTGTTTTTGAAGCAAGCTGGTGAACAATTCCTGAACAGGAATGTGTGAGTGAAGAGAAGGGCACTGCACTATAACTGAAATAATGGGCTCTCTAGCCCACCCTGGCTGGTTGTGAGACATCTGCAAATTATGGTCAGTGTGATATTAACAAAAAAATCAATTAAAGCAAAAGAGCAACAAGGCAATAAAAAGAATTTCTTGATATCAGCAATGAGCTTGGCCAGTCCCTGAGGATAGTGCAGCCTGAGGCTGAGCCAGAATTAAATGTTTTCATGTTTAATAGATTTTCTTTTTCCTTGTTTTCTACTAGAAATGCTCTCATGGCATATAGTTGGCAGCTGTGACTGGACTGTAGTTAAACAAACTGATATTCAAGGAGAAGAAAAATTGCCCTTTGAGGTAGTCACAAGCAGTCAGGCTCACTGACAGGCAGATGTCACTATAAAACCTCTCACTCAGTGATTGGCATCAGCAGCTAAACTGCCCAAAGCCAACTGATAAGTGAGAAGGACTAGACAGAAAAGGCTGCCTGGTCAGGGCTATTCAGGCTGACTGTATGTTTCAGCACTATCTGGGAAGGAAAAAAAGAGAGATGTGCTGACATTAATGATTAACTTCTGCCTGTTTTTTTTTTTTTTTTATGAAAAAAGTTAATGTTGATAATTAAGTCATTAGAAGATCAGGAAACCCCCATTGTTGAGACTGGTACTTGATGTGTAAGGAATTTGAAGAATAGATAATGACACACAAATAGTATTTCTTGCAAATTCAAATTTGCATTTAACTATGAAAATAGCAGCAAATACTACATGTAATGTGCCAGAGCTTCAGGCTGATCTTAATATAACTAAAACTTTTCCTATTTGTGATTATTGGCAGACATGATCCCCGTTAAATTGCAAATATATGTACCACATTGTGTCTGCAGACAATTACTCTGGCATCCCAGTGACAGCATTTTCTGTGTCAAAAAGCTTCTTGTTCAAAAACAGGAACTAAATTTTTAGTAAAATCTGGGTCAACATGTAAAATATAGCTCAGTGAAAGCTGGAGAGGAAACTGACACAAATGTTCCACTATTTGTTTTCTCATTTGTGTGTTTGGGGGGTGCTGCAACATTTTATATGTGTCCGGTTGTTGCTATTTGTATTATGGGATAGATGGAAATGTGAAGGCGAAAATAAAAGCAGAAAGTTGTTCTAAATTGATTTGGCACTGTTAGCTCGAAGTGCTTGTGCCTTTTCTTTGCTAAATTGTCTACACAGCCACCTCAGATTTGTTAAACCATGCACTATGGCAGAAGTGGCACTGGCTGAGATACCATTATCTGAAGCTCCCATGACTCTTGAGATCTGTAGTCACAGTGTATGAATGTAGGAGACCACTTTTTACAGGGTAAATCATCTTGCTTTGTATAGCTTCTTCACTAGTTTGCAGTGAAGAAGCAATGAAGATGTCTCCAACAATGCTGCATCCTGAATTCTCTCCACTCTCCCTGCCAGTATTAATTTATGTATTGCAGAAATTTATGTGTATACTTGTTTTAATAGTTATGCATAGATGTGAAACAAAAATTATTTTATTTTTATTAAGGGAAAGGTGAGCAACTGTCTCTTTGCCTGCTTTCCTGCTTTGGAAAATGAGAATATATCCAATAGAAATGTCTTGAACCAGTCCTTAGGAACATGAATACTCCCTTTGAGGAAAGGCTTGGTTTGCTTGCACAGTTTTCAGTGGAGTAAAAGAGAGAAAGAGACCTGTTGGCCTTGCTGTGCCCCTTCATTCAGTATAGGAGGTCTGCCTAAACTTTAGTGGACCTTCAGTAGACAATTTAGTCATTGATTTTGTCCCCAGTCTGTTGTTTCGGTGGATTTTTCTTTGTTGTTTTGTGGGGTTTTTTGGTTTTATTTTTTTTTTGGTTGGTTGTTTTTTGTTTGGTTTGGTCAGTTTTTGTTTTTTTTGTTTGTTTTTGTTTTACATATCTTTGGGTTTGGTTTTTTTTTGTGGACAATATGACCTTTCTTAAAAACAAGATACCTCCCCTCAACATGGCAACTTAGATGAGCCTGTTTTCTTTTTTTTTCTTTTTTTCTTTTTTTCCCCTATTTAATTCTTTCTCCCTCCTCCCAGTTTCCCAGCTGGCAGACCTGGCATGGTGACATGATGTGTCAGGTTGCATCAGTCATGTTGTCTTCTGTGACATCCTGGCTCAGAAGGAGATGTGACTGATGAGAGGTGATAGTGTCACATCACCACTGAGGCCTCAGCTGGAGAAGTCTGAGCAATTTTCTCAACCATCATTAAAAGGGACATGGGATTGAGAAGCAGAGTTCTCCCTTACACCCCTTCCTTGCTCTCCAGTCCCTTTCTCGCAGCATATTTTGCTAGCTGTGTCACCTGTGTTAGCCTGGATCATGAGTTGTTGTAGCTGAACAAGTTTTGAAGGCATGTAGAAGGGAGCTCTATGACATCTGTACTGGTGGCATAAATCTGTGGGCAACTGTAGTTGCCCTGAGTCTGATGAACCTTGTCGCCATGCCCTCAGCATTGTCCTAACTAATTACAGCCATCATGTTGTGAGCTATTCCTTACGATCAGGGAGATGAATTAAAAAGCTCACAAGCTTCCCTCGGGCACTGTCAGAGGTCCGCAGCTCGCTAATGTCACTAAATAACAACAGGCAGTTCCGGCTCGTTCCTGTGTTAACAGAGCAGAAGTATGTGTTGCAGAGCTGGAAAAGTGAAGGTCTGAAACAGCTATAGCCCTTGTTAACCTTCCAATTATAGCTAAAACAAATAACTGAGATTCCCTCGCTGTCTGCAGTATCTCTTTGTGCTCCCCTGCAGCAGCTGCAGGAAGTGCTCTCGCTACTGCATATCACAGATACATTTTCTATAAAAGGGTGTCAGCAGGGCTCTGAGCAAGGCTAGGCAAGATGGGTTTCACCACTTCAATGAGTTTCACCTTTTCAGCAGAGTGGTTGCTTTCCAAACTATGTTTTTCAACTGACTGACAGCAATACAGTGCTCACTGGTGAGTTGCCCATGTTGAAAAAAATATTATTCTGCAAATCATCTAATAAAGCTGTGAATTTTTTTTCCTACTATATGACTGACAAATAAGATAATTTTGAGAATAGGAAGGCAGCATAGTACTTCTTACTGCTAGGAGAAACTGGATGAATCATTAGTTATCTATTCCTGAATCATGACCCTGGCTGAAAATTCTCACCGCCCTCAACTTCAAACACCGCTTTTAACTTGGATTTTCCTTTAACTTGACATCTATATTTCCCTTTCTTTTCAGCTGTTTCATTTATGCCTATAAAATGAAATACTTCCCATTTTCTGCCTCTTTCTTTGTTTTGATGCTTTTCTGGGCCATGTTTTTTCAATCTGAAATGTCCTTTTTTTTTTTTTTAAACTCTTCTCTCATATGTTTTTGTTTAATCTTCTTGAAATTGGTTCTTCCTCTCTTATGACCATTATATTCTTCCTTGATTTCATTACTAACTTTTTCTATCTCCAACTCTCCTCCTTCACCTCTCCTGCCCCATCTTTCTTCAGCCCTCACTAGTTTTTTTTTGTATTTTGGAAAGAGTCAAGCTGTCTTTTTCACAGGTTGGAGAGTTAGAGAGAGGTGTTTCCTTATAAAAACACTCCTAGAGGCTGGCCGTTCTCTGTGGCACCCACTAGGCTGGCTTAACTATCATGAGGATGGATTTGTTGAATTACATTGTCAAATTACTACAATAGGCTCAGCTGATAAAGACTTCATAGCTCAGAAGGTGTTCTAAACAGTACTTGCTGTGATGAGCGTTACTGATTTTGACATTTTCTCTTAGAATAAACCTGGGATGCACTTTGGCATTGAGAGTTTTCGTGTAGAAATCTACCTGATACAAATGGGTTTGCTGTAGTTGCATTGGCAAGCAAACTGAAGCCAAGGATGTTTGTCCTTCTTTTAAGAAAATGAAGGGAAAGGTCTATATGTTTTTTGATGTTGCTCTTTCCTCACCTCCTCCCCATGTGTTGTTTTTTTTTCCTGGGAAAACATGCTTTGTACCTTCCTGGACACTGCAGTCCCAGGGCTTACCAGGTGGAGCAATAGAAAACATACCAGTGTATTCAAGTGCTGATTTTTTATTTTGTCCTGATTTTCTATATCCCAACATATCCATGAGCCTGTATTACAGATATTGCCAGGCTCCACTGTTGAGATCTGGCTTGTCTTTGGTCTCTTCTCTGGGAAATATACCAGGAAGATGGGCAAGGGTGGGACATAGGGCAGTCCTGAGGCTTGTCGGAGAGCAGATCTGGGAGCGTTGTGCAGTAAGCAAGGAGATTGGACAGCAAGGGTCCATACACAGAATATCAGCCTCTCTTTCTCTAGTCTCCAGCTTCTGTTTTCCGCTTGACTGCACTCTCCGCCTTCCTACTGCCCCTCTGGGAATTGCCCTCTTATTACCACAATTACAATCTGTACACATTTCATTAAACTAATATCACTTCGCGCAGACTTTCTCCACCGAAGTGCACAGCTGGAGGCCCATTTCTTTTCCTCAGCTTAAACACTTTGACAGGTTAAGAAAGCTATTATGGCTGAATAACAGGTGTTGCAAAACAATGTGCATTTGATGTTTAAATGAGAGAGCTTCTTTATTGACTGCCTTTATTGCATCGAAGACTCTCCTTTTTCAAGATGACTGGATTTTTATTGGTTTTACTGCTTTTTAAAGTGTATTCTGTTGTTTCAGAATAGGTCCGGAGTGGCTGTCTGCAGTTATTTGTTATTCTGATGTCTTTTTTTATTTGCGCTTTTTTGCCTTCTTATCCAGGTGAAGGATACTGGTGTTAAATAGAAAAAATTTTATTTTGTCTCTGTCTGATGCCAGTACTAAGTGCTTCTTGTTCCTGGGCAGCTCCCGGTGGAGCTATAAGCCATTACTGCCCCATTACTTTGTCTTTGCTTATTATTGCTGAGCACATTTGATTCACTACCCACCTATGTATATAGGAGCATCTAATTATGTATTTGTGTAATATATGTAGCAGTTTCCATATTTAAGTCATAGCTGAGCTTTAGAATGGTTTGCAGAGATTTTCAGAATGCTGCAGGAGATTTGGGCATACACTGAGCTTCCAGTGGCCCAAGTCATTCACCTTTGTTTGGGAATCTCATCGTCTGTGATTACTCTGTGGTGCTATGCAATATGATTAATACAGTGTGTTCACAGATGACCTCAGAGGTAGCATGGCCCTGTAAAAGGAGTCTGTGACAATCAGGAATTCAGTGCAATGTGTCATTTAATTAAATACAACCAAAGTATTATAACCAAAAGAAATAATTACAAAGATAAAAAGAGGAGCAAAAGAAAGATTTCTAGACATTAAAAACAAAAGTGCTGTCCAAGAAAAATAAATTAATTCCTAAGTAATCTCCCCGTCTTCCCTCTCCACGCCTCCCACCTGGTACTCTGACTGAATTTTAGTAAAGCTTTCTGCAAGGAGAAGAGTGCTTTCTTTCCCACTCCAAGTAGATTTTGCCTAATGCAAGCAATTTTAAGAAGTATCAGGGCAGAAGAAAATATATCTATGTGTAATAGTAGAGTAAGGACATCATGGTTATGGCCTCATATTTCTTTTCTGTCCTACTACATATTTTGTCTTCCAAAACTGCTAAAGAAGAAATTAATAGCATGGCATTTTAGCAGCCAGAAGTTCAAAGGGGCTAAAATCTTACTTTGGGAAGGAGGACAAAATCGGTTCAAGCCAGCTTCATTAATATGAAATCTTTTCCCTGACTGTAATTCCTGCCACAAATTAGTCACTGATGCAAGGTCTGGCACATTGAGAAGGGAGGGAGATTGTCTGCCTGTTTTGAGGGAACTGGGGCAGTACTGGGGAAATCTCACAGGAGGTCTAGATAGCTGGGCTTATTACACTGTTTTTTCTTACATGACTGATGTGAATGCCACATGAATTATGTGCAACACCAAACTGAAAGTAGAAGGAAAATTGTGTGTGGATGAAGAAGAAGGTGGGAAAGCAACTAGCTGTCACCGCCACTATATATTTTTCACACTGGGCAATAAATTACTTCTGTGAGCCTCTGGAAAATTACCTGTAATAGAGGAATTAGCGGTTTCTCATTATTATGTTGGTCTTGGGTATGTTTAAATTCCTGACAATGCTGAAGAAAAGTGAAATGCTAATTATTACATATTTTTTTCCCTGTAAATTACTCTGTCCATAGCTGAAGAAATCTGTCAGGATGTTGTCAAGAGAAAATTATGCTGTTTCTTAAGTCATCTCTTTTCTTTTCCCATGTTTCACAAGTCAGCTTATGAATATTAGGTTTCAGCTGTTGTCAGCCTGCATGTTGAAGAGATTGTATCTCAATGGATGTGTAGTTGTCTTCAGTACACCTGACACATAACCCAGTCCCTACAGTGTACATTAACAAAAAGGAAAATTTTTGGATACCTAAAGGAATTGTGCTCTTTTTGGAGTAACTTCCCTGAACACACCACAACTTATCTAGATTGATAATGGTGTGAGGGAGTCTAGGTTGTGTTTCTTCTTCTCCTCTTATTTCTCAGTAAAACCTAAAAACCTTTTTCCTCTGAGCTAAAGTTGTATTCACTATTTAGCTATTCTTGCCTTCTGAAAATATAAACCCATTCTGCAGTTATTGGCTGTTCCTTCTGTTTATTCCATACTTGAAAGGGCAAGACACAGGATCAAGCCGCACTCAGGAGGTTAGTGAGTTTCCAGCTACTCCTTCCTCTTTCAACTTGTCTTCTTTTTTCAATGTAACTTCAAGACAAGCAGGGAAGATGCTCAGGCCAAAGCAGAGGATGTGGCTCTTCAATGGAAGGCTGCCTGGATTCACAGGAGGAGGGGAGTTGAATGGAGATGAGGCAGTGAGAATGGAGAGGGTGGCTGTAAGCTGGTGGAGAGACAGCAATGTATGGGAAGCAGAGAAGGTAGCGTGTGTATGTGTGTGTGTGTTTGTATTGCACACTGCAAAGAGAAAGAGGGCTAGAGTGACCAAAAATCAGGAGACTGGCTCTGGCTATTGAATTAAAATTAATAAATTAGAATTAAAGTAGCAGTTAATAAAGAAAAAAAAAATAGGGAAGGAGGGAAGGATATGTTAATCTGTATGGGGAATAAAGGAGAGACAAAGGGACAGGAATAGAACAAATTCAAAGAAGGTAATGAATTACAAAAGGTGTGTTGTTAACTTTCATTTGCATTTATTTCTCTCATGGCTGACTGCAAAGAACAAGTTATAGTAGAAGAGATGAGTGGAGTGTTAGAAACAAAACAAGAATAAGAAAATCTAAATACTGTAAAGGTGTACTTGTAAATAAAACATAAAACATCCAACTGGCTCAGTAGGAGCTTCTGGGAAGGTAAAGAAATGGTAGTTCCCCAATTAACTTTTAAAAAGTCTTTCTTTCTATGTTTTTTTAAAAAGACTTATGATGTTATTTTTCTTCAGTTTCCCATACTTCCTCATCATCAGTTTTGGTTCTGCCAAAGGTCTGAGATCTCTGAGTAGGGGTTTTCCTCTTTAAAAACACTTGCCAACTTGGATTACAGCCACATGCACTTTGACTTTCATCTCCAGCAACTTCTGGGAGGTCTGGAAATCGCTCTTCTTGTTGACACATTTCTCAGTGTAAAAGAGCCTTCTCTGTGGTTTATATTTCATACACTTATTTCCTTTGCTAATCCCGTTGTCTCTGACCATGTCACTCCCACATTTCATCAGGTGCCTTTTGGCTTTTGCTGTTTGGTGTGAGAAAGTGAATTGTGGTCAGGTGGTGTGTACCCGCACCTCTGCCCCTTTAAAGTGCTGTTTGTGTGAGTTGGCTGCACCTGCAGTGACCCAGAGGTACTTGCCCTGTATTTTGGCTTGTTTTGTTTTCTGTCCTAGAGAGTGTCTGTGACTTGGGAAAAGTCTGGAAGCAGGTTGCTTGTCTTATGGCCGACAGGATAATAGGAGCAGGAGGGCAAGTGGGCTTCAGGTTACTTGCAGTTGACATGGGCAGGGGTTGGGTGCAGTGAATCAGTAAAAGTTTCTGTGCCAGCAGGCAGAGCCTCAGAATTTCCCCTACTTGTACCTGTGAGCAACACCAGGCAATTTGCATGTACAGCCATAGGTAAACTCCAGGTAAAGCACACAGGGGCCAAGGATGTGTTTTTGAGATGATCCCATTGATTTGAAAACATATATCCAAATATGGCCTCCAGTATCCAGGCTGATACATAAACTGTTAAAAGTAACAACCATTATGTGCAGATCGTGTAACTCTGAGCTCTGTATCCTGGTATGAATAAGGTGCACAGCTGAGATATGGGAAAGAAAAATCAGGCCTTGAACTGACAAAGCTGGGAAAAGGAAATCCATGGATTCATCAGTGGGAATTTTTGTGTCAGCACCCAGTGATAGGTGCCCCCAGAAGTAATGTTTTTTATCTTTACAATGCTGTCCAAAACAAGGATTTGCGGATAGCATCAGCTGCTACTATGTAGGAATTAAATGTCTTGGGATCTTTCATAATCATTCCAGTCAAGGCTTAGAAAAAAATTGTTGTTCATAAAAAGAATCTCCTATGGGCTTTCAACCTTAATAAACTTGTTTATGGAATTATAAATTTATAAGCATCATAAAATTGTAATGGAAAATCAGTAAAAATACTTAGAACTGTTTTTTACCTTGTTTGCAAAATTTTTTTCCATAAAAGAGAGAAAATATGTCTCTGTGAGGCTTTGCTAGGCATGCAGCATGTATCTCTAGGCTGAGATCAGGATAACTGAGGAGTAGAGAATGCTGACTAAGAATTTCAGTTAAGGGTTTATGTATCCTTTACCCCCTTATTTCAAACAAAATTTAGAAGCAGTTGCATACAGTTTTGGACACTGAAGTTTAAAATAACTTCTTAAATAGTAGAAGGTCAAGTGCTGTGGAGCAACTTTTTCTCAAATCAGGTTGTAAAATCTATAATAGTGACCAAAATGCATCCATATAATGTGCTGATCTCTTTAGATTCATCTCTTGGAACATAATTATTATGGAGATGTTTCTTCTTGTTAACATAAAGATACTTGCAGGCACGTGTCAATATATCTCTGTGTAGACAAGGAAAACTCATTTTTTTTGGGAGCTGATCTTGGCCATATTGCCATTTTGTTTTTCATGAAACTTGCTGCTCAGAAGCTGTAGGGGAAGACTCTCTTAGACCACAGGTAGTTTGTGTAAGTTTGGAAATTTCCTATGAAAGAGCCTTTAAATTAAACTTAAACATGCTGAGAGGTGAACAATACCCCGAACTGCAGTCACCAACTCTCATCTTCCTTTGTGAATCACCATTCCAGCAGTGCATAGTGATCCTTTTGTATTCGTTTTTGTCTTTTGCCTCTGTCTAGTTTCAAAATGTGCATTATCCCACATGCTAAGCATCATTCTCTGTTAAAAGAGAAGAATTGCTCCTGATAGAACTCAAGAGAAAATATTGTACGGTTCAGGTAACGGTTCTGAAGAAGTTCTGGAGAGTGGAAATTCTTTAAATTGTATAAAATATTCATTGGGATAGAATTTAGGATTTTGGCTGTAGATGATTGTCAGGAAGAAATAAAAGCACTGTAAAAGTCAACTGCTTTTTCTAACACTTTTTGACATTTATGAAAGGACAAACGAGCTTTGTGGTGAAACTACAGAACTGTACTTTCGTATTCAAGTTTTTGGCTCTCTTGCAAACTTTATAAATGTCTTTAATCTATTTTTTTTCTCCTTTATTAATCTCTGCCTGCTTCTGTTATCACACTCTAAAACTGAGGAAATGTTACTCCTATGACACTTGCATACCTCTTATGGCCTACAAGCTTTTAAAATGGGCGTTTTCTTTCAAGTTGTTGATGCAGTCCTTGGGGACTAGATACAAGTTAGATTTTTGGCACTGAAACAATAATGAATTATTTTCTTAGATTTGTTTAGTTAAATAGACCAGTAACATCTAAATACCACCAAATGCCAAGATATGTGCATTTCAGGAAAGGAATATGTTAGAGGAAACTGCAGTTTTAATACTAGTTTAAATAAAAATCACAGAGTCTATACATTAAATGGTATCAAAAACATCAAGCTCTGCCTTTTATTATTGTGAGATTGAACACCCCGATGATAAATTGCACATGATAAGTTTGTCAGGAAATTAAAGTGCTGAATAGTGGACATCAAAGTGCTATCAGAGGAATCATCTATCCAGTGGGAGCATTGGCACTAGTGAAAGGATACCTGTGATAAGATATAATTTTAATTGGAATGTGTCATGACAGTCTGACCAGAGGCCAATGAAAAAACCTAGGAAAAAATAATATGAAAGTAAGGCAAGGTAATGACTTTATTTACTTATCTTCCCGTTTCCCTTAAACTAGCAAATAATTTTAATAAGAAGTTTAAAATGTTTTCTATTACAGATTTTTTGTTTTGGTTTTGTTTTTTTTTGGGGGGGGGGTTGTTTTGGTTTGTTT
>JAYRBT010000139.1:22325033-22345208 GCA_036023395.1 Myiotriccus ornatus | reverse complement strand
CCTCTGAGACTTCCTTGCAGCTCTGTTGCATCTTTCTCCATTCTCTGTAGGCTTCTGCTGGCCCACCTCCGACACTTGTGTATATATTTTAATTTTTCGAAGTTACATAAGGGGCTCTTCCCCCTTATGTTAATTTCTCCTTACCTGTCTCTAACATTAATCTCTGAGTTTCTGCTAATATTGTCCATTCTGTGCTGTTAGCCATGGTTGTTTCTAGCTTTTAACAGTGGTTTATTGTGAAGGAGTAACTCCTTGAACACATGTGCTGTTGACTCTTCTGTCGCACTGGCAAGGACGTATTGAGCTGTATGATCTTTTCAAAAATTCAGGAGGAAAAAGCAAATAAGGCAGTCAGCCCAGTGGAAGTCTCGAGAAGGTAGAAAAGCTTATGGTGTACCTATGCTCGCCTACAGCCACTTCCCAGTTGTCCATGGGTCGTGGTTTGGGTGTGAGTATTGTGCTGTGGAGAAACACTGAGGATGTGGCCCTGGATTTCTACACTTGCACTTAATTCCTCAAGTTATGAATCACTTTGGCTTTATTTCAAAAGCTCATTAAGGACAAAAAGAATATCCCTTCCATAAATACAAAATCATCCTTAGAATCAATCAATGTAATGAGAAAAGCGAACTAGAGCTACACAGGAGCGTGTACTCTTGGTGAAGCTGGTGGGAGAGGTGCGGAGAACGAAGGGGCTGTGCACACACAACTGCAGCCTTTCCTGTGTCCCCCTCAGGTGGCACGTGGCAGGTCACCCTCGGTGGCCATGAGCCCTCTGCCGCAGCAATTATTTTAAAACGATCGTTTCACTTGCACCAAACACTGTGGTGTGAGTCCAAGCCCCTTGCTGGTGCCACATTCAATTAGAAGGACACAGATGAGGCACTCAGGGGGCCCACGGTGCCCTTGTCTGATCTCATCACTCAGCAGAGAGCAACCTCGGGGCTGACCCTGCTGTCAGGGGGCCCAGAAGCGTTTCCCATCCCGGGGTGGCTCGGCAGTCCCGTCCCTGTGCCAGGGCGGCGTATGGCAGCGCGGCGAGGGGTGGCTGTGGCGGGGCTGGCAGCTGGCCGGAGCGCGGCGGGGCAGGTGGTGCCGGCCTGGTTGCAGTTGGGGTGGCAGCAAGCTAGGACCGCCTTGACAGGCGTGCAGATGTCACTTTCCACCCTACTGGTTACAGCGTGTGACAGACACCTAGCACTGTTGCACAGCCAGGCACGGCTTTAGGAGCGGGTGCGACAGCCTGAGTCGTCGTCTAAAAGTGGTTCTTCTGCAGAAAACCCTTTGTAGAGGATGGTATGTGCGCGTACAGGCAGGACCTGCCCTTCCTGAACCTTTCAGCTTTTCTGCTCATCCTTTCTTGTCTTTGTTTTTGTTATTTTGTTTTCCTTTTTCTTTTCCCTGCGAATTACATCTCGCTTACTCAGAACTTGTCTCAGAAGCCGGCTGTGTGAGCCAAAATGCCTCCTGCTGATACACACAGTGGGCTAACACTTGTGAGCTGAGCTCTCTTCTGTGAATACTGTTTCAGATTGGTGTCGGAAATTTGAAAGTAACTGGTTAATGCTGTGTCGAGTTAAAGGGCATCGTGATGATTTAGATGGCGTGAATGTGACAGTTATTTGAGAAATTAGTTTGTCAACAAACGGAAATTCAGAACAGAAATAGGCACGTGGGTAATTCTTTAGAAGTTTGTCATAAGGGGTGAAAGGAGGGGGAAAAAACTGGAAGGGGGAAATTCACAGGATGACAGAATTGTTGATAAGAAGAAGTTTCTTAGTTTTTTAAGCTTTGAAGAGTTGAAAATGGGGTTAAGATGTGTATTTTTGGCTATATACTTCAAGTCATTGGGTTGACTGGGATGAGTGCCATGACACCTATTACTGTTAGATGGCAGATTCATCAGAATAAATTCAGGAAAAACATGAAAAGTTGGTTTGTTGTTTTGTGTTTGTTTGTGACTTTTGTTTTGGTTTTTGTGTTTGTTTTTTTGTTTTGTTTCTTTTCAAAAGTGCAAAAAAAACTCTAAAGCAAAACAAAACCCCAAAGCAATACAAACAAAAAAACCAAGAAAAACCACAAAACAAAACAAAAAGTACTGCTTTCTGAATTTAACTGAAGGAACGGGAACATTTCCATGAATAAAGAGATGTGCAGTGCCTTTTTTTTTTTCTTTTGTAATAGGTGATATGAAATGATATCTGTGGTCACTGTTGGAAACGTAAAATGAACATACTGCAATTTATTACTAGAGGTGGCAACTAAGATTCAAATTGTATTTCAGATGTCTAACCTGTGCCAGTAACTTGCCAATATTAACGTTATTAGTATAACTGAGCATTGTAGCACCTGACTATCAAATGTGCACATTTTGTTGTCTTCACCTCATTTTAGAATATTCTTATCTTTTATTATCATGCTATAAAGTTTTTTGAGATCCACAAATGAAACCCTTTTTGAAACATTTTAAAAAGCTGCACAGTACCTGGTCAATCACATAAAAAATGTCAGCAAAGGGACAATTCTTCAGTACTCAATCAGTGTTCAGCAGAATTTATTGTATTAATTTGAAATTAGTTTTAATTAAATGAACTTGCAATTTACTGTGTATGTACAGTGAACAATAAGAGCAGTAATCCTTTTTTAGAATAAACTCTTATTGGGAAATTGTGTAAGATAAAATATGGGGAGCTATTCTCCAAAAGAAAAATTCAGAAAATTTAACTTGCTTGGATATATATTTCACAGAATCAGAGATGCATAGAATATGCCCCTTTGGAAGGGACCCATGAGGATCATCAAAGTCCATCTCCTGACAATACACAGGACAGCCCCAAGAATCACATTGAGTGCCTGAAAGCATTGTCCAAACACTTCTTGAACTCTGTCAGGCTTGGTGCTTTGACCATTTCCTTGGGAAGCCTGTTCCAGTACCCAACCACCCTCTGGGTGAAGAAACTTTTCCAAATACTCAACCTAAACCTCACCTGAAACAGCTTCAGACAAATCCCTCAGGTCCTGTCACTGGTCACCACAGAGAAGAGATCAGTTACTCCCCCTCCTCTTCCCCTCATGAGGAAGTTGTAAACTGTGATAGGGTCTCCCCTCAGTCTCCTCCAGGATGAACAGACCAAATGCCCTCAGCTGCTCCTCGTATGGCTTCCCCTCAAGGCCTTTCATTTGCCCTCCTTTGGATGCTCTCTAATAGCTTAATGTCTTCCTTATATTGCGGTGCCCGAAACTGCACACAATATTCAAGGTGAGGCTGCCCAAGTGCAGAGCAGAGTGGGACAATCCCCTGTCTCGACTGGCTGGTGATGCCCAGGACACAGTGATGCAAACATCCAGGGTTGCCCCATCCCAGGTGCAGAATCCAGCACTTCCCCTTGTTGAACTTCATATGATTGGTGATTGCCCAGTCTTCTAATTTGTCAAGGTCTCTCTGATGGGTGCCCCTGCCTTCAAGGGAGTCAACAGCTTGTCTCAATTTTGTGTCATCTGCAAAGTTGTTTAGTATCCCTTCCAGTCCAGCATCCAAGTTGTATTTTATAACATGAAAACATATACCACTTATTAGTGATCTAAATAACCCAAACTATTTACCTTCAAGGGGACCAGGTTTTCCTTTAGCTCTTTGCTCCCAGTGGAACTGCAACATGGAAAGCATCTTTGGCCACAGTAATTAAAAGCAAGGAATTCCAGGTAAAGATAAAAATTAATGTGTGTTTGAATCACTTTGTACTCCCGAAACATCCTCGCTCTCTCTGTAAATATCATTTTGCTGTCTCCTACTACTCACTGCATTGCAAATGAGGTTTTTGGGGTTTTTTCTTTCAATCTATAAAAATAATAGTCCTGAAAGTAATAATATGAAATAGAATTCTTCTTTAGGCAAAAAGGGTAAACCAGCTATGTGCAGAAGTCCTGCTTGGGTAACTTAGCTAGAGAACAGGCTTTGACTACATCATTTGCATAGGCAAATATTTTAAGTGTAAGTGATGAGGATCCAGTACAGCACTGAGTCTAAATGAGACTAGTTTAGTTGCCTTTATGGTATTCTTTAAACAGTAAAATCCTTAACAGTGTAACATTACTCACATTGTATTTTCCTGAATTATTCAACTCAAAAGATCTTTAACGCTACATCATTGGACAGTGATGATGCAGAACATTTCTGATGTAAAATTGACAGTGTATTTCACTTGAAGGACATACGTTACTATTACACTATGAAAAACCCTGAGTCTCACAATGTGTGTACACCACTAGCTGCTCTGCTTACTTCTCCAAGGACCAGATATACCTTCTCCCTGGGTAATGCGACTGCAAATGGGAAAAATAAGAAGTAAAAAAAGAAAAAGAGGAGGGAAAAATCCAAACAAAACATCTCCAAAGTCCGGCATGCTTTTTCAGTGATTCTGCTTTGGTAATGGGCATGAGCACACTTCATATTCTAACTGATTGTGATTATTTATTTGTTGCTTATAATCATTGTTTCACCAAAATCTGTTAAAATGATTCAGAAGTGCAAAACCAAATCCCAGAGTCAAGCATCCTTGACTTGCCAACTATAGAACCTGAAGAGCTCTGACTTACTTCTCTTCCTGTTGATAGCATTGTGTCATTTGGGAGAAAAGCAGGGGTGGCCAAAATGCATCCTAGTGCCAAAAAGTCAAAGATGGAGTGAAACCGAACTCTTGCAACTTCCTAAAACATCATTTTGCAGCAACAGGCACCAAATGTGTGTATGTTCACTGCTGTCTACAGTGAGAACCTGATGACCCTATTATGTGCCAGACACGAGGCTGCAAACTCCACTATCTTGTCTGCTCTCTGTAAAGAAATCCCCCATACTGGTCATCAGTCAAACAAAGAACAAACAGCAGGCTTTCAAAAGTAGTGAAGTAATAAAAGAACCTAAATAATAGAAATGACGGCAATATAGATGCCTTTTTATCTCCCTGGGAAACTTGAAAATGTTAGTTTTTCTCTTTTAGTGCTTGTAAGAAGTACTAAAGAAAATTTCAGCATCAATTTTGTCTCCATTCTTTACAAACTCAAGTGCTTCTCTTCTCTCCACCTCCCTAGTCATCATTCATCCATCCAGATATCCATGGTCTCCTGCACCCGCATTTCCTATTTACATATTCTGTTCATTCAGTGCTCCTTTTAGCCCACCACACAACTTATAAGAAAAGTAGAAAAAAATCATATGAAAGGGCAGAGGCATTTTAGGTATCCAACACTACTTTAGAGTATAGGAATTTTTCATGTATTCTCAACATTTTCTTCTCAGCTGTCGGGATGAGTTATGTGGGTTTGTAGTATTCCCTGCTGCTCAGGTGCAAATGCTGTAGCTGGGGGAGTGGTGGGTGAAGAGCTCTGGTTAATAATCTGGGTTGTTGTCTTAGATTAAGAACTGAAATTCAGAAGAGAGTTTGATAGTCTTTTTCTAGAAGAAAGAGAATTGAACGTAACAGTGAAATGCACAGTCTGTATTGCAATGATACCATATTCCAACACCAAAATACCAAGGAGTCTCTTCACACTAGTTTTACAGCTGGGAGAATTGAGGAATGTAAAGTTATAGTGACATTTCCTCCCTTTGAGGAGGTGAAGGTCAAATAATAACTCTCCCACAAAGTAAGAGTATAAATATGTCATGTAAAAATACTGTGTAGTGGTCAGATGAACTGCAGTAAGGATAATTTTGGCGCCTTTTTTTTTTTTTTTCTCTTCTGGAAGTGGGATTATAGTAAAAACTCACCATATAGGATGTTAAATTCGATAATACACAGAAGGGGAGAGTATGCAGAGTGCATTATCTACTGTGACATATGTTGCTACAGTATACTAGAACAGATTGACAAATGGGAAATTGATATTCTGACATAGTTTCATGTCAAGGAATTAGAAATGGAGATTTTGGGCCCTTATCTTGTCAGAGGGAGCGAGACATTCCAGGCACAAAACTTAGTACTTTCAGTTGCTGTATGATTGATAACTCTAGCCATTCTACTTATTGTAGGCACAGTGATACGTATCTGCAGCAATGCAGTTGTGCATCCACCTCAGAGCAAAACACGGCGGGAAGTAAAATAAGTGCAAAGTACCAAAGGCAGATTACCATGAGCTCAGCAAATACAATGTGTATCTAGTCAAGACATAAATATTCAAGAAGTGGCAGAAATGATCAGTATAGAGACCAGGGAACTACAGAAGGAAATGAAGACCGGGAGAAATGCAGCCAAGACATTTATAATTTAAAAAAAAAAAAAATTGCCAAGAAAATCCCACTGAGAGCTAACATTTCATTTTCAAGAAATCCCTGAGGATAAATTAGAAGTGTTAGCTCTGAAAGAGAAGGTACAGGAGGCAAAAGAAAAAAGTTAAGGAAATGATCAAGAAAGTTGAGATCAAAAATGAAAATTACATAGGATGTAAATATGAATAATAAATGGTTATACAAATGTAAAGTGTAAGGAGCAAGAGGTTGATGAGAGAGGCTCATCATCCCTGTGGGGGAATACCAAAAGGAAACTTATGACAGAAGACGTGGATATTTCTGTGAAATGGAGTGACTTCTTAAAATCAATGTTCACTAGGCAGAATGGCAGGGAGGCTTGGAAGTTTGGTGGTTTGAATCAGAAGCATAATTTTATTTTTAACATGAAATGGATGTCCCATCCCTGAAAGTGTTCAATTCCAGGTTAGATGGGGAGCTGAGCAACCTGATCTAATGAGTGGCATTGCTGTCCATGACAGGGGTTTTGGAAGGAGGTGATTTTTAAGGTCCCTTCCAACCCAAACCATTCTGTGATTCTATTCTGTTATGTGGCTTGCTGGGTAGGTGGGAAGAGAATTTTTTTCCACAGCTGAAGCTAGACACTTAAAATTAAATATCTGAGCTGGTGATTTCAGCACTGAAGATGACACAGTTTTAGATTTAGGTTCCACAAGTACAAGATCCAGGAGCTAATTAAACTTGCTGGTTAAACAGCATTAAAGTATTAATTAATTAATTAAAACTGCATTATTAAAGTGCCTTAATATAGATACAGAAGTCAAATTCTAGGCAAATGTAATAACAGACTTCTGTAAAGTGTGGTTTAATCAAAATATACCCAGTTGGTTCTCACAGATTTCTCTTTAATCCCTAAAGGTTTGACCCTCTCCTGTGATAGACTGCTGATTTGCAATAGAACTTAAACTCTTGAAAACCTTCAATACTTGGGAGAGATATTGGCCAAGCAGGTAATTTAAGTGCCAGCATTGCAGTTGTAATGTTGACCTACTGAGAATAATAGATTGATCATCTGCTAATTCAAGATAAGATTTCTTTTAGTATCACTGGTGATACCACAATTTAAAGGGAAAGGTGTTTTTTCTTTTTTTTCTATTTTCTTTGGAGAGTGTGTGTGTTCATGTGGAGGAGAAGAAAAAGAGAGATTCCTCAAGTCTGGATCAGTTATCAGTTGAATGTGAATTCAGCATGATGTAAAGCTTAAAGATAGCAAAGAATTAAAGGATAAATGAGAAAATGGCATATGTGAACATGTAACCTTTGAATTAGGAAAGATTCGAGCTACTAATTAAAATAAAGTTAGGGAAAAGCCGGACAGATACAGGGAGTCACTGCAGGTTAATGAAAGGGAGGTCATGCTTCACATATCCAATTAACTTCTCTGAGAAGGAGAGATGGTCAATGCGACTTGACAGGGGTAAAGAAAAAGATATAAAGTGTTATGACTTCAGGAAGGCTTTGTGACATAGCAGCACCAAAAAGGCAAGTACATTTCATTAGCCAGTATGGGATTGATGGTGGAATTAGTCACTGGATAGAAAAGGGCTTGGAAGCTTGGATTTCAATGAGCAGCAAATCACTATTCACTGGTTAACAAGCAGTGATGAATGATCAACTGCAGAACTGGTGTTCAGACTGGGTCAGCTTTCAGCACAAGAGAGAAGAGAGCAGAACAGACAATGAAGCATTAACACTTGTAGCAAACCATACTCTTGGCCTAGACAATTCTCATCAGTGAGCGAAAGGGCCCTGACTAAATTAGTTCTTAATTAAAAGGTAGCTTCTTTTGCTAATATATTATATTACAACCTAATGGAAATTTTACGTTAAAAAAAAGAGAGAAAAATAAAAAACCTTTTTATTTAAATTAATTCAAGCTACAAGTCATGCTCCATCTGAAAGTTGTATTAAAAGAAGATACTGCAGTCGCTGGAATATTAGAGGTTTTCAGGCCCAGTGAACAATAGGTGTCAGTGATTATACACCTTAAATATTTAGAGCACATTAAAAAGGTTGCATGGTATTTGGATTCCTGAGCTCCAGGAAATTCTGAAGTCCTGAAAAACATGATTTGTGAAATTGGGTCATTGCTTTATTTTTGTTTCCCTTAGTGTATGTGGAGGCTTGTTGTTGGACACTGCTTTGCAGCTCTTGGAAAGGTGTGAGGAATTTGTGTCTGAATGTGTTAGTGCAGAACCCCTTGTCTGAGAAAAATAGAGGATATTGAAAAATATGGTCCAGATTAGTATTCCTCTGAAAGATTACAACTTGTCAGCCACAATGCACTGGAAAATCTATGTGAACTAAGGTTTTTCTGCACATTGGATATTTATGTTGAACTGCTGGCAGTCTTTACTGGTGCAATAGCTTTGTGCAGAAGTTGCATCCTGAACAGGCAACAGGCCCAAGACTTTTATCTGTTTGCCCTACTGTGATATTGATATTATGCTACCAGCAATACGTGCAAATTAGGGATGAGATTTTTCTAAGCATTCACACTTGATTTATCTATGTTTCTTGCTGGAAGTCAGTGCTAAAACTCCCTTTGGCTTCAATGGGACAAAAGGATTCTGTACTGTGTACTTCTGAAAATTCAACACTAATGTCATTCCTCTTGCCTTTGGCCATATCTATCTATCTATCTATCTATCTATCTATCTATCTATGCAAAATCTGTTGATTGATTTCAGTGAGAATTATGCATAAGTAATCAAGGGCAAAATTTGCTACATAACCTATAGAAGTCAGACAGATCTGGGGGTGCGGGGGTGGGAAATTAGACAGCTTAGTCTGATGTTCTTCTGTGAGTCTATTAAAAGCATCAAAATATACAGCCTCCAATGATGCTAACTGCATAGAATGAGATGTATACAAGTGTCTCTGTCAGGCAGCCGCACACCTTAGCTATTTGCTCAATCCTCCCACCCTCCAATGGAATGGAAAAGAGAATTGAAATAAAAAGTAAAATTTGTCGGTTGAGACATTAACAATATAATAGGACAGAAGACGAAGGGTAAACAAGAGTAATAATAACAAGAATAAAAGAATTAAAATATAGGAAACAAGTAATGCACAATGCAATTATTCATAACCCACCAACTGATATCCAATCAGTTCCTGAGTATTGCCCCCAGCCAGCTTTCCCCCTAGTTTATATGGTGAGCATGACATGATATTGCATGGAATATCCCTTTGATCAGTTTGGGTCAGTTATCCTGATCGTGTCTCCTCCCAACTTCTCGTGCCCCCCAGCCTATTTCCTGATGGGGCAGTAGGAGAAACTGAACGGTCCTTATCCACTTCTTAGCAACAGCTACAACATCAGTGTGTTATAAACATTATTCTCGTCCTAAATCCAAACCACAGCGCTATACCACTATTGGAAAGAAAATTAACTTTATCCTAGCTGAAGCAAGGACAGTGAGGTGGTATTTCTGCACTCTGTAGTTTTGTGAAAGTTGCATTCCGAAATAAAAGCCTTCAGCCTAATAAACTTTTCCTTTCCTCTTTGCACGATAAAAACATTACAGTGCTTAGCTAGGCTGGAGGGTTGGCACATTAGCATTGGGCTTTGGATAGCCCGAGAAGCCTGTTTAGAGGCTTTGTAAAGTAGTTAAGATGATTATCTGTTCTACTGTGGAGTAAGTTGCCCTACAGGATGACCTCTCAATTTGAGAAACTTCTATTGTGTCCTAATTGAGTTGTGCTCCGGAGATTTGAGAAAATAAAATAAAAGAAAACATTCTTCTCAGAAAAAGTATCATGTGTTGTCATGGCTTGGTTGCAGAATTTCCAGAAGTAGTGAAGTCCAGCAAGAGCCTGTTACCAGCAGGCAATCTCAGAGTGTCTGAAAGCAAAGCTTGAAGCATTTTAATTGAATCCTACAGAGACCACTAGATTCTGTTTCTCAGTTCAGTGAAGACATCTTGTTTCTTAAGTGGTATTTTTCCTTTCTGTAATTAAAAAATTATTAGGCTAGTTGTTATCTCTCTCTTTTTCTCTCATTTCCCGCTTTTTTCCTGAGTGCTCCATTTTCTCACTCAGATCAGTGCTGGTGGTTGGCATAATGGTGACTGCTGCTGCATACCAGGCTTGAATAGCTGCAGGCACTAGAGTTCTGATTTCCTACCGTGCTGGCTATTTCTCCCATCTGTGTCTTCTTGCCTTGTGCTCACAGCTAGTTCTCTAGCAGGACCTAAAACATGTCCCTAGCCCTGAATATTCAACTTGAACTCCATTTTGGAAAGCAGTGCATGCTTAGAGCACTCAGGGGCACACAAATTAATACCTGGGGCGAAATTATAAACATGATTTATCTGTTGAATTGGGCCCTCAGAGACAAATGCGTTTATTCAAAATCTGAATCATGTCTAGAGTGTCTGTAAATATTACCTGAGAGCATGCTTAATGGGAAGCAAGCATCAAATGGTGTTAGAACTGTTGTGTCAACAGTAATACATGCAAGCCCCCAAACCTGTTGATTATTGTTCAGAAATTGGTCTGCATGTAAGACTAGAATAATTAGCTTTTTTTCCTGTAAAAATACATGTCATGAGTTGGACTGCAAAATTTTGTGTGTTGTTGAGGTTTGTTTTATCATAAATAATGCTTTCACAAGAGAAACAAATTTATAATAAATACTGTCTTGTCTACAGTATTAGAGGTGTTAAAAATACCATTATGAAATATTGCTTATTTCAGAATCAGATTTTCATTCCCGATTGCAGTACCATATGTCACAAATAGCTTCTGTCCTCTGTGGTCATTAATGGCTGTAAATAAATGAAAATTTAAAAAACCCCTCAATATTTAGGACTCGTATATCTTTTAGGTACAGTGTGTTATGTGATCAAAACTAAAAAAAAACTTTACAAATATTAACATTAAAAATGCTTATGTATTAGGGTTTTTTTTCCCTAGCACGCTAATGATTTTAAAATTAATTAAGAAAGAGGCAAAATGCCCCAAATAAATGCTTTTGTTTCTGGTTAGACTGATACAGTGTGAGACCTGAAAAACCTCAGAATGTTTTATCTATCAAAACCACAGTTATTTAATTTAAAGGAAATATGAAGTCAAACATAAGGCTTTTGGTGGAACCACTTCAACTGATTAAATTTTTTGGTAATGGCATTTTTAGATGCCATTTTAGATCCAAGACTAATTTTCCCCAGTCAAGTGTGGGCATTAACCACCACACACTCCTCCCCCCATCTCCCCTTTTCCCACAGTTTTTAAGCTTAATAACTGGATTTTATTTTGGAAGTAAAATATATGGCAGTTCCTGGACTGAAAGGGAACATGACTGTGAATATGTGTTTCCCATAAGTAAGTCAAGTGTCTGAAGCTAAAGGAGGTTACAGAACCTTGCTTACAGAAGTAGGCGTGGGCTTTTGTTTGTTTTGATTGGCTTTGTGGAAAACTTCAAAGGGTCTTTCATTCTTTCAAAACTCTCTAGCTAAATTGTTTCCTGTATAGAGGAGGAAAAGGTGTCAGCAGATGAATTAAATCTCTAAATTAGGTCTTGAAGAGTTACAGAGGTAAACATCATATGGAGATGGAAGATAACAAATTGGGCCTTTTTTTTCCTAGCAGTCTTATAGTCTCTACAAATTTATGCATATGGGAACAGCAATTCATGGTTTCGTTGTGAATACTGGAAATCTGATTGTGTGGGATATTTATGTATTTATCATTAATTTCTTATCTGGCCCAAATTTTCTGTCACAATGCCCATTTTTAATTTTTTTTTTAAGGAGCATTTTGAAAATTCCAGTGATTGGTACATAGTCTTAGAGAAGACTATAACTTGGATGAGGCATGGAAGTATAAATAATAATGTGCATGCTACTTTCTATTTTAAGTAATTTGGTGGAGTTAAGAAAGATTATATAATTAATTAACACTTCTGATTTTTGCTGACTATACTATCTGTCATCAGGGACATTGCTGGAGTTACTGCTGAAAATTGCTAATTATAGCTTCTATTTACTTTTGTAATATCTATTTTTCTATAGACATATCTTTCATTCCTCGTGTTCTTCCCTTTGCTATTTTTTTCCTTGTTGAGAGATAAGGCTATATGGGATACATTGGCTCGTGCAAGCCATCTACTGAGATATCTGATCTTGTGTGGCATGTCTTTGTTTTGAATTTTGTCTGTGCCAAAGCCAGATGGACTGCCCTCTGTCTACTGCACTTTGTCTACTGCAACTTAGCATCTGCCCATTTGCTGGGAGAAATCTGTGCTGTGTTTTGAATCAACTCAACTTTCCAGGGTGAAAGACACCTCCTGAAGATGAGTGCTAATAATAAATAAAATTAGTAACACCAAGAATGCAAGCATACCTGGAAAATGGTGGCCTGTACTGTAGAGAAAATCTTTTCCATTAGCACTAAGTCAGGTCTTCTGAAGCCTTTTGAACTGGACAGTGGTTAAGTTGTGTATATTCTGTTACTGATTGGAGAACAAAGCTTTGTAGCTACAGCTTAGTGTCTTTCAGTAGTAATGGTTTCATGGAAGTCATGGTACAGTGTTGGAGTGGTTAAGTATGTCGGTGAATATCAGATCTTGCCAATGAAAGCTTATTAACATAGTAAAAATCTATCATAGGTTATTCTTTCATGCAACTGAATTGTCACATCAGTGACTGTGTCCTAGGAACCTCCTGAAAATAGTTCAGCTCTAAATCTTCTCCATGCCACTCCCTCAGATTGCTATCCTAGACCTATTAGAAAGAGGAAGAAATCACATTTGCTTTGAAAGACTGTTATCTTGGTTTATTCCACCTCTTATTATTTTCATAATCATCCTTCTGTACCGTTGGTTACGAGTAAGAAAACTCACCTTGGTTTTTTTGTTTCTGTCCATATCCCAGCCTGTGTTTGTGTTCACATTTTTTCCTATTCAGAAGCAGTCTCTGCTTGCTGTACATCTGTTGCAAAACAAAAGATGACAAAGTGGTTTATAGTTCAGTTTGATTTATAGATAAAGGCTTAAATGATAACATGGTAAAGCAGACAAAACCTGCAAGAAAACCTGGCAGATGAGATGCATTAAATGAAAGAATGGCTATAAACAGCTCAGATGACATGTGTGTGTACCAGCGTTGTCAGCAGCATGCATGAATTTCAGTGCAGAGGCTGCTATAATAAGATGTGTGCAAAGCTGATGACTTGAAGAATTTTTGTTTTTCATTTTTTCCCCCTCCAACCGAGGAGACACTTGCCAGGAGTCTATGAAGTAAAATCTCTGTATGAAAGAATAAGAATTCATTTCTTTTCATGTCTGTATGATACAAGGAGGAATATGACAAGACACATTCACACACACACACACACAGAGCTCCTTAAGAAGAGAGTCTTTGCTGCTCAGCAGTGTTACAGGGGTGAGGCTGAAGTTTGGTAAGAGGCTCTGTTTTGTTCTCTGCTTACATTTCTCTCTGATGCTGTGAAGCCACTGATCAAGGCAGGCACCTCCCGCTCTCCCCATGAAGACATGATATCTTTTCCTATTAAATGGTGAGGGAGGCTCATGTGGACCAGCATCCCACTTCTCCTCTGTGAAATGTTTTCTCTGGACATTAGACGAGCAGTGAGTCTTAGCTGACAGGATTAGAAAGGAGTCTAGTAAAAGCTGTCATAGTGCAATTCAGGTGTTGGAAAGCTGCTGTGATATCCCACCAAAGCCTTTTCTTCTCCAGAAGATGCTTTCCTCAGGCCTTCCTCACAGGGCAAGTGCTTCAACCCCAGAACCATTTTACCAGTATTCTGCTGAACATATTCCAGTTAAGTTCACTGTCTTCTGGAAACCTGATGAAGATCTCCACAACACGGAGTGTTCTCCTGTGTGCAGTTATGTGTGTTAACTGTACAGATCTGAGCTCAGATGGTCACCATGTAAATAAAGCCACACCAGTTCTTTACAGCTACTTAATTTTTGCACATACATTGTTGGCACAACCTCAGATCAGGCCCACGCTGGTGTATAGATTGGGGAAAAAGCAAGTCATCCATTTTCACCAAAAACTTTACAAGTACTAACAGAGTACTGATTTTTCTGCCCCTCTGTTAAACATATACTACCTTCCCTTTACCAGTGAAGAAACTGGATGCAGATAAATGATAAATAAGAAGTATCTGCAGAGGCAGTTTGAATCAGAGCTGAAGGAAGAGCTTGAACATTCATTAACCCTACCCCTTTGACCATACTTATAGACTTCTTTCTCTTAAAAGTTGGTGTTACACAGTCCTAATTTCTGAAGCCTAACTATACAGTAGAATTTCATCTCTAAAGAATGGGGAGTGTGTGTGTGTCTATGTCCTGAACCCACAACTTTGCTACTTTGAATTTTTTCCTTTACTATATTACCAGTAAATCCTGAAGACATGCAATTTCCTATCCATTTGCTCCTGTTCTCGTGGTGTCAGGAAGCTCTGTACTTGTATCTGAAGGCTCTCAAAAAGTAGTTTTTCTCTTTACTGCCTCATCCATGGTATAGTCAGGGAGATATTATCTAGCTGTTCCTGTCAGGCAGCACTCAGGAGTATGGACTGTTTAACCACTGGGACAACTGCTGGACTCCTGCTGGAGCACAGCTGGAGCACTCTAAGACCCCAGGCTCTTCTCAAGAGCTCATCAAAGGGGTTTTACAACAAAACAATACAAGACTCCCAAAAACCACACAATGGATTTATTAGAAGGGCCTTCAGTTCTTTTATACCTCGAGGTCACTCATGGGAGATATGCTATGATGCTTTTAAGGGGTTCAATATAACACACTTTTACTGGCAAACTTCGGAAAATAAGAGAACTTGATGAAAGTTTAAAACAAACAGTCAATCAACATAAAGCATTTCACAAAGCATTGACTAAGCAAATTCCAACCCATCCAGGTTTAAGTCACCCAAATATCAAGAAAAGGAAATTAGGAGAAAAGGGAAAAGTAAAGAAAGGGAGAGAGAGAGAGAGAAAATTATATCTACTGCCTTAGATCCAGCATAGATCCAGGTACCAGGTGTCCAGGAATGGTAGGGCTGTGAACACATGTGGCCATGTGGTGTTGATTTTATTTGCTCTGGACTCCTGTGGCAACATCACCCCTAGCTGGGCTTCTTGTCTGCCATGTGGGGCTGGGTTAGGGTTCCAGGGGGTGTGGTGTGTGGTTTCAGGTGTGCCAATGTCTTGTAGCCATTCTGAGCTGGACTAGAGGCTCTAGGGATGGAAGTGAGGAGAACGGGACAGTGCACCATCCCACCTTGGCAGTACTTGCCCTACCCCTCACCCCCAGGGTTGTTTTGAGGCATTGATAACTTTTTAATAACTATTTTTAGCCCCTCACAGGTACTCATTTAGACTGTCTATAAAGGTATTTGTCACCCAGTCTTACATAGTTGATTTGAACCCAGTTCTCCCAATCAATAAGAAAATCCTAGTTTCTAACAAAAAAAAATTCAGGAAGGGTTTTATTAATTTCTTCTGGAGAAGCTCTTTCACTGTGTATGATATCTAACATAGGCAAATATCTCTAATGTCTGGAGAAATGGAAGGAAAAATAACCTAGAGAGTCATAGGTAATTCAGGCACTGATGAGTGCACTAGTGCTTTATTCTGCCAAGCTGACTCTGCAATGGATGGCATGGGTCAGCAAGAATTTTTAGCTTCATCTGAAGGACAAACAGCCCAGATCTAGGTCTGCTCTGTATAATTTCTCTGCTTTGTCCTGTGTATGATGATGATCTAATTCCTGGAAGGCAATGTAAATGCGCTGGAGTGCCTCGAGTTTGGTCCAGAGCTCTTATTGACTTGGGTCAACGCCTGCAAGCAGTTCAGCCAGGCTCACACGGTGCCTGTGTTAGCTAACAAATCTGTCTGTCCAGGCTGGCTGTACTGAAACTGTGTCTGCCCTCTCTGCATTCGTCATGTGCTGAATAATCTGGAGAGAGAGAGAGGTCTTGGATAAAGGTGAGTTACCTGTATATTAATTAGGCCAGAGAAAACAGAGGGAATCACCCCACAATGCTGCTGTTTAGAGCACCCATCTGGACAAAAACAGGATCTTTCCAACAAATGTGGAAGTATTCCCTGCAAGGATGTGTAGGAAGAGCTACTAACATTTTATGGCTGAAGAAAAATTACTTTTGATGCAAAGGGCTGAGGTCTGCAAGCAGGCACATACCTAGGATCTTGTTATGGAAGTAAATCCAAAATCTGAGTGAGGCATAATCCCTCTCTTCCATGTTTTCTAATGTTAGTTCAAAACAATCCACCAAATACCTGAATCCCACTCTCATGTATTTCTCCCTTTTCCCATTTCTTCTCCTGTGTGTTGTGATAAGTGGCCTCAGTACATAGCATCTAAAGCCATCATAATCTTTGCCACAGCACTCCTGAGCCCAAATTTCTTATGTGGTTCATATAGTTTCACTGAAGCACAGTTTGGCTCCAGTAGTTGTGAGGCATTTCTTCTGTAAGGTCCTGAGCAGAGTATCTACAAATGACAAAGTGCAGGAAATCCTCTGTTTATGTGGTCTAACCAAACTTATGATTATTTCTTTGTTTACCATTGCAAAACCACCTCTATGGGGAGAAAACTACTATTTCATCTGCCTATATTTTCCCTATAGGTGATTTTTTTTTCTTTTTTTTTTTGGTCTAGCTGTGGCAGGTATATGTACCAAATGGGATTCAAGTCCTAGTGTGCTGTGCTCTATGTTACTGCATGGTATAAGAAAATACTTGATCTAAACAGCTTAGTTTAGGAGACAAGGCAGGCACATGGTGAATGAAAGGAAGTAAGAGCCCCCTTGCCTCTCCTCTTACAGGCACACTATTTATAGAGAGATGGAGGGAACTTGATGTGAATGCTCTCATTGGGAGTTTTGGTCCTGGCACATCAGCTGAAATATTGATTCCCTGAATCTCTGAAATAATTGTAATATGCTAGAAATAGAAGCAGTGGTACTGATGTCAACTCCTTTACGGGAGTTTGAAGGCGGAATATTTGAAGTGAGTACAATATTTCATTTTTAAAAGGAAGAAGAAACATGAAAATTCTTTCTTTTTAGTGATCCAAGAGTTTCAGCAGGGAGAGGAAATTTAATTGCATCTCTATTCTTTGGTAGTTTTCCCTTAAAGATACATTTCATTGTATTTCTCAAAATTACCACAAAAAGAAACTTCCATTATTTAAAAATATCTGTTATTTCATACAGAATGCTATTTAAGAGTGGATAGAAAATATGAATGTTGAACATATTAAGAAAAGAGACAGGAAAAGTAAAAGTATCATTCAGCATTTTTAAGTAGAGTATACTATTCTTTTTTCTTTTCTTTTGCTCTGGGATGCACACTAATCAACTTAAAAACAGTGAAGAACTGTCTCCTAGTTTTCATATGGATGTTTTGAATAGGTTTTTTGGGGGTCTGTTGGTTGCTTTGGTTTTTTTTAGTTAGTTGTCACTGCTTCTTCATAGCAAGTATTGTTTCTTAAATATGAGTGCTTGAGAGTGCTGCCTCACAAATTAACAGTAATTCACACACAAGAATGTGTGAAAACTACCCCAATAGCAACCACCAGTAAAAAGAGAAGAGCTGGGCACAGCACAACAGTTCCTTCCAGTGTTAGAAAATGTAAAATAACTGTCTTAAAGATTCTTTAATCTTCATCCTCAACATAGTAGACTTCTATAGCTGTCCTCTGACCACAGGGATCAGAGCATAATTTAGGTTGGAAAGGACCTCAGGAGATGTCCAGTCTAACCTCCTGCTCAAAGCAGGGTCAGCTGTGGGGTCAGTCCAGGTTGCTCAGAGATTTATCCTCCTAGGTTTTGAAACCTGAAAGGATGGCAGGGAAACCTGCCTGGGAACCTGTGCCACTGCTTGAGTGTTCGCACAAAGAACATGTTTTACTTTCTAAGCAGTCCAAATCCCTTTATGCTCAGCTTAAATTCCCTTGCCCAATGTGACAAATAGTTTTGGTGGTAGAGGGGCTGGAAATTATCCTACTGTGTGTTTTATTTTCCTTCGTTTTTCTGTGCAACTCTTTCTTTATCTGCAAAACAGGGGTAACAAACCCACTTGACTCATTAAAAAAAAAAATTAAAAAAACCCAGATAGGCAGTAGGAAAAGCAACAGCTTTAGTCTGAGGTAGATTCTCTACCTATAGGTACACTGCATGAATTTTGATTAGTCAGGGAAATAATTCTACAGCCATGGGGAAAGGAGGTAAAAGAGGGACAAGGAAGTGGGAAATGTATAATGCTCTCTTGCTTTATTTGCAAAACAAAGTCAATGGAGGTCTAATTAGTGTTGGTGGTTATTGCATATTGCATGTCAGATACCATCACTGTACTTTGCATATACTTTCAGTAATTAAAACCTGCAAAGGAAGATATTGCTTAGATGTCCCTTCTCTTGCAGGACCATCATGATGAAAATTAGCAGCCATCAGGTAAAGTACTATAAAGCAATGACAACCTCAACTTAGGGAAACCTCTGCTGATTTCCATGTGTCCCTTGTTAAGCAAGAGACTGGAGCTGCATTTCTCAAAGGTAAGGAATTTTAAAAGTGCAGTAATTTGGCACCAGTACAGTGTAATTTTTACAACACAGGCAGGAATGATGAAACATTAAATTAAGGTAATGAAGAAAAAAAAAAGAATATTTATTTCAGTTGGTTTTTGAGAAAATTATAAGAATGAACTTAATATTTTTGTGTCCCAAGTCTGTATGGCTTTTAAATCTCAGTGCTGGAAAGTAGTTTTACAGCCAAGCGCTGATTCTCTTTCTGTAAGGATTTGAAAATGACCTAATATAAGGGAAAAGATGGGACTAGTATCAACATAACTGATCTGTCATGCTACAGGAAGATATACTTACTTGCATTTGTATAGTACAAATATGTGTTTAATGAAATGCTGTGAGGTAATTATTATGAACTGTCCAGTGTTACCAATAGCTATGAAACACACTTATGAATATTTAATTTCCTGTGCTGTGACTTTTCCCACTGATATCAGCAAATCTAATCATAGCAGGTAGAATTGGGCACATGAATGGGCCTTTTCAGACTCAGGGCCTATAAGAGGAAAGTGCAGCATGGTTGGCTCCATAGCTGAGGGTTCTGGAGTTGCCTATTGGATCTTTGTGATGAACCCTGGCCTCCTTTTTTCTGTTTTCTTTTTGGTTTCTTGAGGGTGGTGAGGCTCTGGAACAGGTTGCCCAGAGAAGCTGCGGATGCCCCATTCCTGGAAGTGTTCAAGGCCAGGTTGGATGAAGCTCTGAGCAACCTGGTTTAGTGGAAGGTGTCCCTGCCCATGGCAGAGAGGTTGGAACTAGATGGTCTTTGAGGTCCCTTCCAATCCAAACCATTCTGTGATTCCACAGAAGTGTCTCATTCCCAACAAGTTACTGCACTTTATGGTCTATTTTCTTGCATCATAAATGTTACAATGACCAACTGTACAAAGACAGTAAAGGTATGTGACTTGTAGCTATGGTACTGGAGGAGAGCAGGAGTTCTCTCCAGCTTAGATAGCACTGGTTTCATACAAGCCATCTGACATCTCAAAAAGTTTTTGTCAGTTAATTCCTCTTTTCAAACTGACTCATAGTTTAGAAATAGAGACAGCAGACAGGCGGCCATGTTTATAATAAAGGCAAATTCTTTGTACATTGGCAATATTTCTGCATTTAAATTACTGTGTGCTGTATTTCTTGTACACCTCCACAGAGAAAACAGTATTGCTTTATGGCTGCCTGTTCATTTAAAGCCTGCTCTAATCTGGTAGGTCCCGGGCAGATGGAGCTCGTTAGCCCTATAAGGCAATCCATCTACATCCTGAGGACCTCACTGCCACTGTCCAAGCT
>JAYRBT010000139.1:22295289-22324933 GCA_036023395.1 Myiotriccus ornatus | reverse complement strand
AAAAAATCCAATGCGCAGGCTGGAAGGTGTAAAGACCTTCCCCGGTTCTTCATTCGCGAAGACTGGCCATTATTATTTAATCTGGTAGGTAGAATAAAGCTATATCCTTGGATTTTGTGTTTTAAGATGTTTCTTTTTCTCTTGGTTTTTCCATGTGAAGGAATTGAGTCTGTTGCCATAGCATTTTGGGTATTTACAGACGGAAGTGCTATACAGATGCGCAAAATTTAAATTACAATTTCCTAGCTCCAACTTTTCAATGATATTTTTGTGTCAGGCTGCAAAGTGAAAGATAGAATTGCAGGGGTTTTTTTCCTATTTAAGTTAATTGAACCTTGTTGCACTTTACTGGCTTTGACTACATATTACATAAGTATCCAGTAGGGCAGCCTACTTCTGACGCGAAAATTCCGCCTGTGAAGAGAGATGAGATAGAGTACAGAAGCATGAGTTAGAATGCTTCAGTCTGTTTCTTCCATCTGCATGACACTGGGGAAAGTCTCTTATAGGATGAAATCAGATTTTAGTTCTGTAGTAAAGAGGGGGGGGAAAAAAGAGCAAAGTGTATTTGAAAGATTGGAAATACTGACCCAGCCTTTTTTCAGATTCCTTTGCTGTGAGTAGAAGACACATATGATGAGGAGACAAAAGTGCATTTATGAAGGTGATGATGAAGGCTGGTCAATTACCTGCAATTTTTTCACAGAGAAGATTTTACAAAATTAACCTGGCAAACAGCTGTAGGGTAGAAAAAAAAAATTGAGTGAGGCAATGAGGAAAAGCAAAGATGTGGGGAACTCAGGGAGAAACATCTACAAAAGTAATTCTCATATCAGCTTTCCTTCACTTCTGAAGAATGGAGATTAGTTAGCATCCTTGTTCTCTGTAGCTGAGAACACTTTGTCCATGGCTTTTTAGTACCTTCAAAGTCTATTGCTTTTCATGGTAAATGATGGCTTTGTGCTTTAGCTGATAGGTAGTGCCAAGACATTTCCCATCATGAAGGGATATTCTGGATACATCAATGCGGTAATTTTTTTAGAGAGTTAGTTTCAGTGCGATTCATACCTGTAAGTTTATCTTACTTGAAAAGCTTTTAACAGGAAGATGCTCAACTGTTTTGTAGGTGCGTTTTACTCATCCTTCTAAGATGTATTTATTTTGGTTTTTTTTCTTTATATAACTTGAAACATTTTAAACTTTTGACAGCTTCTTATATGCAAGTTTGGGGGTGTCTTGTTTCATCTCTATAAAATAATATTTGGTACTTGGAAGAGAGAATGATATGAATATAGTGGCTGTGACATGAAAACTGCAAAATCTGTATCTAAAACTGTAGTGTTGCTATTAATGACCTATATGATGATATATATGCTCTTAAATCCAGGGCATGAAATAGATGTAATATCCCTCTCCCATTTCTTATTACTCTTATTAAAAAAACAAATAGCAATTCACTTTGTTTCAGCTTTGCACAAAGATTAAAAAAGTATAATGCAGTCCATGTTTGGATTGTTCATTGGTTGAAATAAACATGAATATTCATTGTTTCTTCATTTATATATCAGAATAGAAATGGAAGCACTCACTGCAACAGGATTTATGTTTAATAAAATTAAGTCTAAGAGGGAATAGCAGTAACAAAAAAATATACTGAGAATATAGTTGTGTTAGGCCTATTTTACCTAAAAAACTTGATAAGAGTAGACTGATGAAGCATCTCTGCAAGTTATTCAAGATTGTTTATGGAAATAGGTCAGTTCCTTGTGAAGAACAAGGAGTGAACTACACTGGAAAGTAATGACATTGTTTATATTTCTCAGCTACTTAGGCAAAGCAAACATTTCTTTTGAAATGTTCTCTTTTCATCAGAAAAGAGAAAGTCAAGTTCTATTTGCATTTTCAGTAATGGAAAGTCAATTACGTTGCATAAAAAGCAAAAAAATTCTAAAAAATCTGAAATGCTGCCTTTCATTTTTCTAATGAGCAAAATGAGAAAGCAAAGCAGACTTTGACTGATAGCATTTGGTTTATCAATCTCAAGAAAAGATAAATATTTCAGAAGAAAATAACCAAGCAGTTCAAATAAGATGTTTGGATAATGATGTGTGAAGCAGTTGAAAAAAACTGGAAGTTGTAAGGACAGGCTGTTCCTGACTCTCCACTGAAAACAGACTCAAACTTTCTGTAGTTGATGTTATACTTATTGTTTCTACTGGAATTTGATTAAGACGTGTTAATAATACAATAGCATAGGCTGTTTTTACTTACAATTCCCATCCAGTTTTGCTGCTCTAAGGAGTGGTAAATGGTTTGCAGGAAACTTATGTGCGGTGAGACCACTGATGGGGATATGAAAGGAAGAGAACATTTTCACTGGAAAGAAGAGATACCAAATATTTTGGAGTGCTCTGTCCAATAAATATTACTTTTAGTTTCATCTGCTCTTATTGACTTGACTAGGAATCTGACATGACTGTACGGCAGGGCACAGGGCCAAGAACCCTTTCCAGTATTGAGGGGTGTAACCTAAAGTATAACCTCTGAACTGGTGAAGGCAATATGCATTTCTACTAGCAGAGGAAAGAACTTGTTCTGAAACGATCTGTTCTGACATGTAAAGCCACAATTTTAAATATAAATTAGTTGTATCCTTGAAGATCTTTAGTAAAAGGAGTGTGATGTTTATTTATATTTCAGTAGGTCTGAACCCTGAATTATTAGCACTGTCAGATGCACAATTTGTTGCCTGCATGTTCTGATTCTTACAGGACTTTCTGTTAAGTTTCTAGAGTTTTTGGAAGTTTTTGCTTCCTGCTGTATATTCTTCTTGGTTAATATGGTTTTGCTGAGAAAGAAAATCAATTTATATATTCTTTTAGTGTTTTCCTTGGAGGATTTATGCAGTATTGTATACAGCACACAGAACAGTCTATGGAAGAAAAAATCAAATTCAGTAGTTCTTGTTTCCTAGGCATTGTTGCATCTCCCAAATAAATGAATAATATGACAGAGCAGAGTCTTGCTAATCTGTACTCAGGAGAGAAACTGCAGATTTGATTAGTCAATTTGAAGACTGTGCACCTTGGATAGGGTCTTGGTCTGTGGGAGCAGGGAATTTTTCAACTCAAAAGCATTTTCTAATGCAACATGATGTTTTCTCAACACTACCAGGCTTCTTCTGGACTCGTCTCCTAGACTTTTATTAGTGCTTTCACACTGCCAGGGGCTCCTGCCTGCTACTCCAGTATAGGCAGAAAATTTGCCATGTAGATGGTTATCATCACTAACTGCCACCCCCCTAGCCCACCCCCAAAAAATAACCAACAACCCATCTTCCTTCTCAAAGCCATACCAGTGCCTAGAGGAGGATGAGGAAGGGTAGTGAAATATTGTGGAATATTTCACGTCCTTGAGGAAAGATGTAGCCTCCCTGGAAACCTGGTAGCACAGGTGGGAAGCTGATGTACAACCAAACATCTGTGCTTGGAGTGGATTCGCAGAAGCTCAGTTTGTCCACACTGGGGGCTTCTATCTCTGTATGTGGCGTCCCCTGTTCTTTTCCGTCAGTGTGCGGTAACCACTAGAGTCATGCAACATCGCTGAGGGAAAAGCAGTTATCTTACTGCTAGTAGTGCCTGCAACCGTCAAACCTTGTATTTATGCCTCAAGAACAAAGCACCACTGGATTTAGTCACTCCTAATTAGAATTACAGCAAGGGTTCTTAACCTGTGATAGTCGTACTTGACTACCTTGCATTCAGCTGCAAGGTGAAATATTGAGCATTCTTATTGACTTTGATTTAATGTGCTTTCTAAACTCACAGCCTTTAGAAATGCAATAGGTGGAGGAAAATGATAGGTGTTAGTAAGGGATTACTCATCTTATTATAAAAGAGATGAAATTATGATTTAATATGAAACCATTGCTAAAACCATCACTACCTTTTTCACCCATACAATGAAAGTGAGCTTTGTCTTTTTAGAAACAGGAGACATGAATCTTCCATTTCACTGGAAAAAACCAAAAGATCCTGCCAGCAGCCAGACCAGTCATTTGGAGGGGTTATTACTAATTTTCCATACCACTAATTTGGGGGTTTTTTAGTGATTATGAAATGTAACAAAGACATGCAATTTAGTTAAACTGAGGTTAGGTAGCTGTTATGCTGTGGTTTTTGTTGTTATGATCTGTTTTCCCATGCTCTCTTACTTGTTATGCTCTTCTTGGGTCTAATTTCTTGCACTGTAAACTGCTTGGGACAAGCACCATCATTTCTGTGTGCCTGTGATATATCTTGCAGGGGGTGCAGGTCCAGTGCTAGAATTTTTGGTTATTATCTATAATTCGAGTAGAGTTAGCTCTGTTGAATTATTGTGGTTGTAAAGCAATAGGTTTTGTGTAACATGCTTCCCTCTTACCTGTAGTAAAAACTAGGCTAAAATTACTTTTAATTAAACTTAACAGATGTTTTTTAGTAAGGCTGCTAGTCACAAATAGTCTTACAGTAAATTGCACATATCTACAGAAGAATATATGGTAGTTCAACCCTAAATCGCAAGCATCAGAAGCCAGCAAATTTCAAACGATTAATGGGAGTTGCACCTAACAGCGTTGCTGCAGTAAGTATAGGAAAAAACTTTGCAGAAAGACTGTGCTGAGATCTTATGATTTATCCCAGAGGAGACCAATGGGGTCCTTTCAGTTTTATGAGAAATATTCATTAGGACACAATAGAAGAAATAAGCTCTAGATGTTACTACTCTTCCATTAGTTCTTTTAAAATTCTTTGTTAATAAAATTAGGAAATTACCTTTTTTGTTATTGTTGTACTAGCAGAATGTCTTGAAATAGACACAGCTGTGAAACGGGGCAGAAGCTGCGGGGAGACTGAATCACATCCTCTGATTTTGAGGTTGTTTTTTGGGCAAAATGTAGGGGTTGCTGAATTGTGCTATTAGTGCAGCCAAGATGGTGCCCTGTACTGGAATTCTTACTTTTTTTTTAGAAATTATCATGTATTACTTTAGTACAGAGTATGAGATTTTTAGGAGTTTGATTCCCGTTACTTGGCATCAGTTTACATTTTTCGGTATTTTTCAGTTACAAGTACATCTATGTAACCACCCATGCATACTTCTACTTTCTTAATGTATACAAAAAATAGAATTGTTGCCATTCCTAATGCTTTTGGAAAGACAGATATTAACACAACTCAGGCACACATTGAACTTGTAGCTGCAAAATAAGGAAGAAAATGTGTGCTGTTCCAGCTTTTTGTGGGCATGGGTAAAAGCTGAGTAGAAACCTTATTTACATTGAATTATAATATTTTTTTGCTCTAGGAATTTCTACATTTTGATCCAGCCTTGGATGCCGTTGTTTGAAATAAAGGCTTTTACAGTCAAATTTGTGGTTCATGCACATCAATCTGTCTTAATAGTTTGAAAAACAATCTTTTAAAATAACCATGTAATTAGACTTTTACAACAATGAGTGCTAGTGATTATCAGCAAATGACATTGATTTCAATAGGCCATCAGTTCAAATAATTATTTTCCATGGAAATTAAATGTTTAAGCTCTCTAATTTCTTTTTCTTTAGAAGCTATTTTCCAGCTTGTAAGAATTATCACAGACAAAAAGCAAACTAGTTTGACCACAAAAATTAGATTAGCCCAAATTTTTGCATACTCTCTGGAGTATCCCCTCTGATGGTTATGGTCCACTTAGTTGGGCACATCTTAACCTACTTTGTTTTGCAAGAAACTGTATTTTTAAAAAATTATCTGCCCTGGATATTCAGCAGAAATATGGGAAGCCACTGGAAGATCACTATGAATAACTTTGAAAGTGAATAGGTTATCAGCTGAGTGCATGTGTACCCCAAGCCCTGTCCTAGACATCCACCTGAAGCAGACTGCCTGAGTTTGGATTACCATTAAGTTCAGCAGGTGGTTGCTGAGGAGGTGGTTGAAAGAAGTAGAATATTTACAGTTGGCTGAGGGACTGGATTGACTCTCTAATGGAAACAAAACTTGCAGGAGCCTGGAAACTACTGGTTTTACCTTGGCTATAAGGCAGATCCATTGCCCATCTGTCAGGTATCATCACTGTATTTGACAAAGATGATTCCATACAGAAAATTCAGAGGCATAGCTGTGCTTGGGATGGTAATAAGAGGTGAGTGATAACACTGTTTTCTAACCTAGGTGGTGTTTGTTCAGAACAGCAGCCTAGCCTGGAAAGGTTGAGCATTTCAGCAGACAACTTGCTCTGCTCTTAATACTTTATATTTTCTCTTGAGAGTTTTAACTTGCATGGACTTTGCACTTGAATTTATTCCTCCCTTTGGCACTCTGGTGTTTTCTGCCACAGTCACTGTGAGCTCCTCAAGATTTCCTGGCCCCTTTTGTCAGAGCTCTGCATGCAGGCTGACACTTGGCTGCTCTACATGGTATTCTGAAGGCTATGGCATAATGGATAGGAAAGCTAACAAGTGCTGAAGTTTCTGAAGTAGCAGACTACATAAAGTATTCTGCACAGATAAATCTAAAAATATGATTTTAAAATTGATGTGAAATATTTTTTCAAATTATTAACATTTTATAAACTGTAGGTAGCTTAAATATCCAAGTAATAATTTGTTATGAATATAAACAATTTTTTGAAAGTGAACCTTTTAAGTCAAAAATAGTATATAATGCAAGTCATCCCACACTCATGAACTCATTTAGTTTTCATGAATAGCAATTTTAGAGTGAGAAAACTCATTCATGAAAGATCTCTGACTAGCTGTAGAGCCAGGAGCTGGTTTGTGATAATTTAAACTGAAGTTCTGGGCTGAATTCCCTTTGCTTGTGGCAAGAGTGGGATTTTCCTCTTAGTTCAACAGGAAAAACAAATACTTTGATTACATTGCAAATATAACAGAGAAAAAGGCTATCATAATTTACCATCATCTGAGCTCTACCAAGTCTCATATAGCCATATCATTAGAAAGAGTCAGATGATACCACCGAAGAGTTTCAGTTGTTCTTCGTCATCAGCCGGTAAACTCCAAACTGTCTCACAGCGGGACAAGCAAGTACTCTTGCCTTCTGATGTTACCTGTCACTTGTTATCCACTTTATCTTTCTGGAGTTTCTCTGTTGTTTGCAGCTTTTATTTTCTTCTGTTATCTTTTGCCACAAAATTGTTTCCATAACATGCTCTTCACATTTCCCTTGCTTTATCTAGTGCCTGTCATAAAGGTGAATGTGAATGCTCAGGCTCTTAATGATGGCACTGAGCTGTTACTGTTTAACAATAAGAAGCTTTATGTGTTATTAGTATTCCTATGTGGAGCTGGGGATGCCATGGATTAGCTGAGGAAATTTTCCATGGAAGATATATTCCCAGAACAGCTGTCCTGTAACAACTAGTAATGTCCTGTGACTCTTCATGACTTTGTTCCAGACTAAAGACTTGGTATTCACATAACAAAAGAAAGATGGGCCTTTTGGAAGCTTTAGCTACAGTACTAGCAGAAATAGGAAAGATTTCCATTAGAATTTTTTCTTAATGGGCATATGATGCAAAAACCCCTTTAGGATGAGTTATTCACTCTTAGGGAGGCAGTTGATATTTTTTAAAGAATAAGTTGCTATTCTATACCATATGTGGAAGTTATTGTCTTTTTTCTGTAACTCTGCAGCAAGGGATTTTTTTTAGTATTACCTTGTAAAGATCTGCTTCTGTATGAAACTATGACTCAAGCTTTTATATATCTGGATTAATTTCTTATTGTCTTCCACAGAGGAAAAAAAATACCTTCTTTTTATAGCTCATTCATTTTTACATTTCCTTCTGTGTCGTACTCCTTTCTATTAACACAAAAACTCCTTTTATTTTATATGCCTGTAAAAAGCAGCAGGCTTCTCTTCTAATCAGTGTTGTCTAGGTTCATTGCTGGAGGGCCTAGGTCATTAGTAATAAAGGTCATTACTTGATGTTTCCAACACACAGGCTTTCAGATGATCCCTCCTCTCCCTCGTTTAATCTCTTAGTGTCTAGAAACAGGCTTGGCCCCATGTTATTAATTTTTTTTTTATTTTTTAATAATAAAATGGAGAACTCTCGGAAACAAAAGATTTATAATTATGCTGGTGTGTGCACAATAGATGCTAAGATATGACAAAGCACACAAGACCTGAAAGCTGAGGAAAGAGAAGGAAGTGCTTGCTATCAGATTCACTGCAGGTTTCTCCAAGGGGCTGAATCAAATGCTGAAGGAAAATCCCATGGAGCCCTAAGGCTGCCATGTCATGCCTGCCCTCATTACCTTACATCTTATCCTCCTCTGATTCCTAGCATCCTAATTGAAAAGACACTTTGTAGTAAAAAGCTGTGTTTGAATCACTTTGAAAGCCAAGCTCCTCTGGTGTTTTTCCCAGCAAATGTTTTGCTCGGATCTTTGAGCTTATTAAACAAAATGATCTTCTGAAGCTTCTTGAAGAACAGGCATAATTCTGCTGCCCCTGAATAAGGGAAAAAGCAGCAAATTCTAAATATAGTGTTTTGTCCAGGGTTTTAATAAGCTTGGTTTCTGAAAGTTAACTAATCTCTCATCTCTCGTATTTTCATTTCCCTTCTATTTCATCTTCTATCACCATTCCCCTGCCTCCACAATTAAACAAATTATATGTATTTAGTAGAGGATTTAGTATGACTTTTAGTTAGTTGTTTGTTTTTGTTTATTTGGATATTTTTGGTTTTTGTTTTTTTGTTTTTTGGGGTTTCTTTAATTATTCGCACTAAGAAGAATGTATTAAAAAACCAAAACCAAACCTATTATTTAGGTGCTTTGTTTGCAAAGAGACAGTAATTTTGGGAAACATAATTCTGTCATTAAAGAGTTTTCAGATGCCCTCCCTGGAGGGATAAAGGTATTTATAGTAGATCTGGATGAAGCCCTTTTCTTCAAGTTTTTATTCAGTAAGAGCAGGATGAGAGAAGAGAATGCAAACCTAATTCTGTCTTTTTATTCTCCTTCCCTCACTTCTTCTGTTTTGCAGCACAGAGAAAAGTGTGTGCACGTAGTTCACTGGTGAATTGCACAATCTCTCCTGCAGTGTGTGCCACCTGAGGTTACCCTGAGAATTATTAGAATACTTTTGAGGAGGGATTTTTGGAGGTGGCAAATTATATATGTTTAACTCGAGCCAAGGATCAGATTTAAAGGGGAAAGAGTGACTTAAAGCAAACACTAATAATTTTTAAGTCTACATTCATTAAACTTTTGGACAAATTTTAGATTTATTTGGCCACCTGTGTCACATGTATTGTCCAGCTTTTTAAATGGCTTCCTTTCCCGAAAGAAACCCAGCTAAGGAGGAGTCTTTCATAAGTTGATCTTACTCCCTTTTACTTCAACCGCTACTTTCCTTAATCCTATACTGTGTCTGCCAGCCCATAGCACTTCTCTCCTTCTGGGCCAACAGGACAGACCACATCCTGCGATTCTCCATCCACTCTTATAATCTAGTTCTTTTAAAAACATTGTAACTGAACAATGCTTCTTGGGAAAATAACAAAAAGAATTTTCAGATAGACATATGAAAGGAAGATAAACATCTAACTGTAAAGATTTCCAAGAAAATAGATGTTTTGTCAGTTTAAGGCCCCCTTACTTCTCCCATCACTACCTTTTAAAGTATTGCTTCATAAATTGAATTCCTGGACATACAAGAAGTTTCTAAAGATTAGTGATAAATCATAAAGAGTCACGCTTTGACGAAAGCTTTCTTTCTTTATTAAGAAACATAGCAGTATTCACAATTGCTCTGTTATTGCTTAATATGTTCAGAGGCTGGCCTCTAATAAGACTTGGTAGTGAAGTTTTCCACATCAGTGTATGCGTAGGGACCTTGAAAAAGCTTATAAATTGAAAGCCTGGCAGTGCAGTGCTGAGGTAGTTTGGTGTCCTCATTGTGCAGATGGGTCAGCTGTGGAAGAGAGATAATAAATGACCTTCTCTGGTTCATATGACAATTCTGTTTGCCAATTTACAGGTCTTCGCTCATCTCAGATTTCAGTATTTCTTTCAATTTTTAACATGCCAGTTTTACAGACGAGAGAAGTTAGGTGCTCAGTGGAATGTGAGTCTTGGAAAACTCAATATCAGTCCAGCAAAAAGCACAATGGTATTTTTAAATGGTCTAATCCACATAATGTGCAACTATTCTGCACTGACTTGAAGTTAGAGGAAAACAGCAAAGGGAATTAAGTGGTTCTTATAGGGATAATTTTTTTTTTTTTTGCATGCCTGAACTTGATATGGGAGATTAACCATTCTCACTGGGAATTGCAGAGGATATGAATTTTAAGAAGTAGATTTCTAGAGGCTCTTCAAAACAAAGCACAAAGTCAGTTTCTTTGTCCCAAAATACAGAGGTGCTCATTCATCGCAATGTTACTGTTCTGTGGCATGTAATTTCTTTGAATCCATTCAAAGAAATTACATGCACATAGTGCAGAATAACCCTGTGGTATTAACTTTTTAAAATCACTTGTAGTATTAGTATAATTTGAATGATTTCTTATTGACTTATGTTACCACTTTGTTTTCTGTGCAGCTAGATTTTGTCCTCTTTTATGGAATGCTTTATTTACATTATATACTTGGGTTCATCAATGAATAATAAATTCAAAGTACGTGCAAAATTAAGTGGATATTAAGACCAAAATGTGTTTTTATCATCTACATGCATCTAACTGCCACCAAGCCAGGAAAATGAATAGAATATCTATAGTAAAGACATATTTCATAAAACGAACCCAACAGTTATTTGCAGTTATTTATAGCGGAAAAATCCCAATTTTATTTTAAAGTTTTGAGTTAATGCATTTCCTCTAGGAATAAGAGAATAATAAAAAACCCATATGTATATTGAAAGCAGAGGTATTGCTAATTATACATGGTTTTACAGATTCAGTAGATACATTTTTTAGAAAATGGTGCTTGAAGGTTATTAGTTCTGATTAAAACCCAGCTGGCTTTAACAATCCCGTGAAAATCTAGATCTGCTGGAAGAAAAATAAATCACTAAAGCAGAGCATGAACTGCTGCCCTTAGGTGAATCTGTAAGTGTAATAAAGAGAAGTTCAGAGGAAGAAGCTGAAGAGAATAGAATTATGTGGATTAAGAAAGGTTTCCTCTGGCAGGAGCAGCCTCTGTACACAGGGACCAACAGGAAGCCCACCACCCTGGGTGCTGGATACAGTAAAGCTGTAGTAAACCATAGGATGGGGAAAAATCCTGCACCAGGAGGGTGACCTAATTCTAATGTCTTTTTTTTTTTCATAACTGCATGATACTCACAGAAAGGTAATTAAGTGAAAACCAACAGGGAACTTGTAGTAAGCAATACCTGAAAAAATTAGTATTTAGAGTAGCACATGAAGTGTTTGCTGTGGATATAAAACTGGCTGCTCAGGCAAAGCTTTTAACAAGCATTTGTGCCTATTAAATCATATAATGATTTACCTCCAGTGGGTTAGGTCAAATGGTATCCTTCCACAAAAACTTAAAAGCCAGATGATACATGTCAGGCTGTAACATGGGTGAGAGCGGGATGAGGGTGTGTTGTTTTCCAAAAAGCTGCTGGATTTTTTGCCTTTGAAATGCAGACTGGTGTTGCAATACCTCATTAAAACTGGCTGCTGCAGGAGAGTTTTTTGCATGTACTTACAGACTCACAGGGTTTCTTCTGATACAGCTTCTGATTTTTTTCTGGCTTAAAAGGACAACAAATATAACAAATGTGCCTAAATCACACTTACATTGCCTAACCCAGGGAGGTGAAAGATGTCATTAACGTGCTAGGGTTGCATTCATTTCCATGAGGCTGGTTGCATGCAGTATGTATTTTGTGTTGCAGGAAAGGCAGAGATTCGTGACCTAAGAGATTTTTAAGGAATTAACCCTGCACCATTTTCCTGACTGATAAGCACTTCTTGGATGTCTATTAGATCAGAAAAATATGCTAGTGTACTCTGCTGTGGACCATTATCAGCATAGCTGTAGTATTATCATGCAGCTTAGGAGACACTGTGATGTAGGCTGTCAGATCATTTGGGCATCTAATTCCCACTGAAATAAAAAAAACTCCACCTTTTATCCAAGTTCCTCAATAGAAGTGATTCATTGTGAAAACAGTTGGTACTAAACTAAGGTCTTGTATTACACAACCCTTCATGTTTGATCATGGCCTTAAACCAGATTTTTACAGGAGCTTGCATTTATCCAAACTTAGAAACTACTGTTATTGCTGCCAGCTGCTGAGCAGGATGAAAATGAACATCAGGACTTAGAACTGAAATAACCATCTAATCCAACTGGATTTTTGTGTAGGCTTTAGGACTTGATCCAGAGCTCCCAGTTCACATTGGTAGACTTTGATACAAATCTGTTACCAGAGAAGGATCAAATGTAAATTTTGAAATCTTTTTCTCCTTCTTTCTCTGCTCTCTCCCTGTGCTTAAAGTTTTTCCCTTATTAGGTTATTGATCTACCAATGACTGCTGTACCACTAGCAAGCACTGTCTCTCTCAGAGCTAATGAGCAGGGAGGACTTACAAGGAGAAGTGAAGCAATGAAGATCAATCAAGATTAATGAAATCCATCACCAGAGCTGTTAGACGCTTCATCCAGAATGTGACTAAATCAGAGCTCAGGACTCTGAGGTGTAAGAATTTGTAAAAAATTCAATATTTTTGTTTTCTTTGGGAGGTACCATTACATCCTTAATTGCTATATCTGAAGATACGGTTTAGGAAACACTGTTTTGTTCTGATTGCAGTAGGGAATAGCCTGTATAACTACTCGCAAACTCTTCTTGTGACTGGGGTGTTTTGCTTTTTTTCTTCTAAACCAAGTGGCCTTTTGCTAGACTTTCAAATGTTGAAAAATACTAAATTTCACTCCATCTCTAACATGTAGGTGGAGATTCTTTTGGTTTTCTTTTTAAGTTCCTCCAAAATGAAACAGGGAAGAATATAGTGCAATGTAATAAACATAAGATGCAGTTTAGAGTCTAATTTAGGTTAATAAAGAGGGGGAAAGAAGCAGCACATTTTAAAAATAAGGATTTTTTTAAATATCAAATTTGTATTAAATTAAATTTCTTTTGAAATCATTAATGTCTGTAATTTGCACCAATTGAGTATGTAGCCGACTATAATATCCTGCAAAATACATCATCTCTTGAATTATCTTGATAAACTACTGTTGCCTGTCAAGTGGGGATGGATAGCATGATTAAAGTCAGCATTTAATTGGGAGAAGTCTGAATGTCTGCAGACAAAACAAGCCTAACATAAACCCTAGGTCATCAACCTTTTTTTCCCTTATCCCTGAACTAATTCTGTTTTGTTGTTACAAAAGACAGATAATTTTTAAAAAGTTTGTGAAGAACAGATCAGAACTTTTAAGTCCACTCTTAAACCTCTCAGAATTTGTTGAATCTCTGTGGGGCATAGAGGAGAGGAAGATTGTTGATGTACTGATGGGGAGACCTCATGGACTACAGTTTCACTCGCAGCAGGTGGCTGTGGATCACATTTCTAGACCTGAGTGCTCATAGGAATATTTGAACTGAATGGACTAAACTGTTACTGTTATACCTATTAATATTGCACGCATCAGTAGTCTGGTAAATAATCGTATGTGGACGTTAAGTTGAGAATATATTGATTAAAAAGCAGGATCTTAACTGAGGTAAGTTGTCCTTTTGAAACCATTTGGCTGAAGCAACATGAAATTTTCTAATTTACTGAGTCTTTGTTGTTTGCATGTGGATATATCAAGCCAAGATGAATTTGGTGGCCAAGCTAGTAGTATTTTAACAGCTTTCTCCTAGGACCAGAGCTATCTGGTCAGTTAGGACTGAAAAAAACATAGGTAATCTAAACTTAGAACCTTGATTCTCCAGTAAAATGTCATTATCTCTTGCACATGCTGCCTCCCAATTTAAAATAAAGAAAACAGTTGCTGACAGGAGGTGAAAGCCAGCACTGTGTTAGAGATATAAACTGAAAAATAGAAACATATGTATTTTGAAAATTCAGCAAGTAGCAGATGCATTTATTCCCAGTAGATTTCGTAGCTGGTTCTCATCTCTCCCCTGCCTTTTTTTTTTTTTTTTTTTTTAACTTACGGGATTTAGGACTAGTTATAGTTAAAGGCATTTTCCTGGTAGATTTCAGAGTATACTGTGGTTGCTCACTATTCCAGTAGCCCCCAACCCAAGGTTTGTACTTTACTTGAGTGAAAATGAACTTTCTCTTGGTCCATTTATTATTCCCATGTTCTCTCTCGTGAACTTTTAATGTTTGGTTTTTTTACATCTCACTAACAGGGCAGTAATATGGAGTTTAACCACAGAATTTTCCTAAAATATTTTGGAGCAGGTGCAGAAAGGCAGCTGCACATTTGTCAAGAATTGTATTTGAAATCAATGAAAATTATAACTTTAAACAAGGTTTTATCAACTTTGAATTTCTGGAGGAATAATAAACTATATTACTCATATCCTGATTACAATAAGAATATGGTATTAATGTTTAGCTCAGGTTCTAGCAGTGCAAGAGTTTATCACAAGCCATACCATAATAAATAGTATTTCCTTTAATAAAAAAATTTAGATTTTTTGAAACAGGCCCTGAACTTGGTAAAATTCAAATGGCTATGTCAGAATTACATCAATTAGAAATTCTGACATGAGGCATACTGTGTTTGTCTGGTTTTTGGTTTTGGCAGAGAGAGGGAAGCAGAGTGAAGAAATCAACAATTTTTTAGTTTATTCAGTCAAGGAGTTTGAGTGGTTTCAGGAGAGTTTTGAATGGAAGCCAGCTCTTTGCAAATAATAATAATAATTATTATTATTCCAACATTAGTTACTTCTGAAGTGAATGCTTTCATGGTTGTATTATACAAGATGTACACTGTTTTATTTCAAATCACAACAGTGCACTACTTGAGAATATGGACTTTTGGGAGATGATTTTGCTTTGAGAGTAAAGCTGCGTATAGAGCCAGCATTTATTTTGCACCGTAAGTGTTCGTGTGTTTGTGTGCTGTGCAAAATGGCTTTCCATATCAAAATGACAGATTTGATCCTCTGTGTTTATGCCATAAATGAAACAAACCTAATGTGGAAAACAGTATTTGTCTAGACAAACCCAAGACAGCTTCTCCGTAGTTTAACTTATGGTGAGAGCATTTCTGCATATTCTGCAACAAGAATCATTTCTGATTTCAGTTACAAACTGGTGGTATAAAAAGAAAGGAGAGAGGAAAGTCACCCTAGGATACTGAGACAGAACAAGACAGATTTTTTTTGAATGCAACTTGCTTGTCTTTGGCAACTTGTAGAAGTGGACGGCAGCTCCCAGGGTTCACATGTCAGTCCTGTCAAAACATGTTAGTATGAAGACTGTAAGTGCTGTGAAAGAGTTGGAAATGGTAGGAAGAGGCTTAAAAGCAATAGAGGAAAAGAAAGGAAACCAAATTTAAAAAATAAGAACATGAAACAGTTGAAGAGAAGCATTATATGGAATATCTACCGACCCTACATAATGTCTAGGAGGGACTTTGGAAAATGAGTTGCAAAACTGTGGTATTTGGTGAATCCAGTGATGGCAAAGTAATTTAGTAGATGCATAAAGCTTCACTCCTAAACATTAAAGTAACTTGTGTTAGTCAAATACCTAGATGAATCAGGAAGAAATAGAGATGATACATGAATCTGAAGGGAAAAAAAAGTAAGATTTAATGCCAGAATGAAGGGTACTTTATGTTAAATATCTGTAAAAGATATGAAATGCAGGACAGTTGGCAGCTGAATAATGTAACAGAGCAGGAAGTACTGAAATAGCACACATTTTAGAGTCATAAATATGACTGAGATATGCTTAAAGTACCCTTTATAACACTTGTCTCCCTCTTTTTTTTTTTTTCGACAAAACATTTTTCCTTTTGAAGAGGTGAAAATGTTCATGAGAAAGTTCCATTTCCCTCAAGGATATAACTTTACAAGCCCACAGAATCTCTCTTGTTTCTTGGAGTTTTTCCCTTTCCTATTTGAGAATCAAGCTGATTGTGAATAAGAAAAAAACTTTACAAATACAAAAGCAATTGAAATTATTAGTTTACTTAAAATCATCCTGGGAAAAATAGGAGTGAAATGAAGTTTTGGTTTAGTTAACAAGTTTTGGTTTGGTTTCAAATTTAAAGGAGTTTGTTTCAGTTCTCCTTTGAGGAATTTTTTTTCAGCTTACTTGTCTAGGAAAAAAAAAGTGATAGCAAATTTTTCTTTTCTCTTACCGGAAATAGTATGCCTGCCACAAAGTTAAGCATTAGTGTTCTTGGATGAAAAAAAAACAAGTAAGGAACAATTATATCTTCAATTAAACATGTAAGAGAAACTACCCACGCAACAGCAAAAAGTATCCCTGAAACTAGAAAGAACAAAAGAGATACAGTTGAATATTTGTAGATATGTAGATATATACATAAATTTATGAAGTAGATTTTTAGGCATTAAACATTAGGCTGTGCTTCTGCGTTCAGTTACATTTTCCAGCTGTTTAGAGGACCCATAACTTATTTATGCAGTGGTAGTAGATGGGAGAATGAGTCATGGACCTTGGACAGACTGAGCTCGATGAAATATAGCTAGAAAAAAGAGATAACTCAAGCACTTTTCTCAGACAGATATTAAAATTATTTATGCACATTGGTAGTTTTCTTAGGAGTCAGAAATGTAACGTAGTAATTTCTGGCATCACTTTACTTGAAACAAAGCCACATTGCTGTGTCATTGTAACCTTTGTCTGAAAAGGACTGAACTCTGCAGAGGTGCAATCAATTGCAGGTCTAGCTTTTTCAGTGAGGACTGAAAACATCTAGTCTGCCTGTTACAGAGATTCTTGTTAATCTTCTTATGAATGAATATTTAGAGATGCTTATAGCATTAGAAAGGGAGAATTGTTTCATAGAACAGTAAGACTGAAGACTTTCTTAATGGAGTTACACTAGTTTTCGGAATTTAGACTAGGGTGCAAATCTATTGTTAAACATTCTGAGCTGTGTGCCTGCAGTAAGAGCCTGTAACACTAAATGCATGGAGATGCTGTAATGACAGGAGGGACTGAAGTGACCACACAGTCCCTAAATAACAAACATATCCTCTAATATTTCAGTGCCCTCAACGCACTGCTTTCAGTCAGCATCACAAAGAGTTTGTCCCAATGCAAACACTGGTTCCAGAGTTAAAAAGCAAGGGGGTCAACAGACAACCTCACTGTTTTCCTAAAGGAGAAAATAAAAAGGTAACAGTAGCAGCAATCACTGAAAAAAATAGCAGGAGAGCTTTGTCAGTGCTGGCTGATATGTAAACTGTTTAGATAGGGTGGTAAAAATGGAATAAGATGTGAAAAGGGTTTAAGTATTTATAATGACGACAGCTTTTCCTAAGCTACATTCTCAGTAGCACAAACACAGCCTCTGCTTCTAGGTGGGAGAGTACAAGGGGGATGAGGGTTAGCAGCAGTACAGAGGCAACCAGCTGGCCAGTGTAGGATTTTCCTTCATGGAGACAGTGACCCATCATAGTCTGTGGAAGAACAAGCTTCTCCATCAGGCTTGTTCACCCAGAAGTGACAGCTCAGAGGGAATAGCAGTTGCTATTGTTGCAGCTGTGGTGGCACCCAAAACTGTTAGCTTGTCACTGTGATTGCCTGTGATGACATTGTTCTTGTGCAAGGCTGACAAAGTCTTCATCATTACTATTTTTACTAATTGTGCTGAATAATTATTATCTCTAAATGACTGATATTCCAAGGGATACCTGTGAAAGTGAAGTTTCCATTGTTTGCCTGGGCTTTTTAGGGTGCCTGATCCACTCAAATCTGACCTCCTTCTGTTTGAAGAACAGGCATGAAAGGGGCTCTCGTCCCGAAGCTGTTTTTGACATGGGTGTGCTCAGTTTGCAGAGCTGTTCCTATTTCACTTGTGAGGGCTCTTCACTGTACCCACAGGTTTACAGCAGACCTATCATCTCAAATTCAGCATCTGTTTCCTCTGATTGTCAGAAGATTTCAATTCCCACCCCTCACCTCCCACCCCCCGCCCCCCCCCCCATTTCTTGAAAGGTTAAAAGAAGAGTCGAGTCTCAGTGTTTGGTAATAAAGCACATGGTAGATGCTTCTCTTTTCTCCTTGCAGAAGGAGTTCAAGGACTGAGGGTTGCAAAGACTGATAGATATGGTATAAACACAGATGACAGGCAAGGAGAAGGCATCAGTAACAAAGGGCTGTGCATTTTTTTCATAACGTTTGTCACTAAATGTAAGAAACTTTATGTTATTTATTAGCTACCCTTCTCCCTTTTTTCATTCTCCTTCTGAGGGAAAAAAACTGTGATCTGATAATTTTAAGAAGCTCTTGCTTTTGAAAAGGATGCTAAGAAGTCCCATGGGCTGCATTCTCATAGCAAGGGAATTGAGTGTGCTGGGTGAAAGCCTGACCCTAAAATCAAGGGTTATTTCATTTTCTTAAGTTTAAAAAATATTTTTCCAGTGGAAGTCGACAGATTCAAAATGAAATAAATGAGTTACCTCAGGCAGTCTTGCAGTTCACCTTGGATGCATATGTGCACTCAGTAGCGTTTACCATTCTCTCTCCTTCCTGTCCTCCCTCCCTCCAGAACTCCTCCTCCAGCCTTCCTTTGTTGCTGACTTCAGGCCTTGCAGTTCACCAGGCTTGTTCCCCTTCAAGGACAATGTCACACAATGAGGATACTAGGCAATGCTTCTATAGAATAAACATTTTTGTCTGTCTTCTTAGGAAAAGCCAAGCTCTTACGAAATGCACGGAAGAAATTGTTAAATTCAGAGAAAGCTGATCTGACTAATTTGCAGGGACTGAAATGTTTAAATGTTGGAGAGGAAACAATGAAACGTAGCAGGCATTCTGCCAGCAGCACATTACTTTGCCAACTCTGGTACCCAGGTGCAGATGCCCGTTTCCAAGTTCCTGACCATTAGAGGCTGAATTACCAGACTGGTGAGAGATATAGTCTGCAGACAGCGGAGCTGCAGCTGCAACACTGACAAAACCATCCTGCCAGCCAATGCAGGAAACTGCTCGGATTTTTTCATGAAAGTAAACCTTCTCCAGGTATCTCCTTAAAGCTGGATTGAAGAAACTAAATCAGTAGGTACAAGGAAAAAACAGTAAGGGAACACTACTGAAATCAAGAAAGAAAGAGGCGTTCCCCCAGGTATGTTCTAGTTCTGCAAAATCTGAGATATTCTTCATTGTTATTTTTCTCAGATACAGAGGCAGTATAGAAAGCATAAAGATGTGTGAGTACTACAGACTCTGTGAGTGAGGAGGGAACCCCACAAAGAGAGAGGCTTTTGTTTTAACTTATTTCCATTCCTCTAGGGCTTTTAGTTATTTCTTTATTTATTTTTATTCATTATACTCCCAAATGAGGATCCTTGAGGAGAAAAGGCTCACCAGTTATGCTCATGTCTTCTGGCTTGCCTCTACTTCTTGGCTTTCAAATTTTTATTTTTTTTTTTTTTTAAATGGACCTTTTAAAATAATATAGCTCAAATTGCCTTGAACAATTAAGTTTCTTATTGACATGATTAACCTAATGTTTTGATGGTGATGATCCTGATGGAGGAAGATGTGGATGGCACTGGATTGTGTGGCAGAAGGGAAGAGTGCAGGAGATTACTCCCTAGTTCACTTGATTTTTACATGATGATTTACAAGGTATGTAAATGAGGAGACAACCACAGAAGGTACATTTAATGGCATCTTAATGCATCATGGAATTTACAACAGGGCATGAATAGCTTGTGCACTCAACTGTTGAAAGCAGATGCTGCTATAATTCTACTTAATACTTATAAGAAAAGTAAACCATATTGTTTTCTGTACAAATGTAACATTAATAAGAATAACACTCACCTTTCAATGCCGAACATATAATGTGAAATCCTCTCTTATAAATATTTATGAGCACGGCATTTTGGTTCCTGTATGTGTTGATTTCAAGTAGCATTTCAGAGATTCTCCATTATTTTTTCCTGTGTTGGGCATACTGGCACCCTGAAGAGAAAGGTAGAGTGGAAAGGAGTCAGTCACATAAACATCAAACATAAAAGCTCATTTGAGTTAGGAAAAGACTTACACTTACTTGTGAAGTAGAACAGGGTATTTAACAGTTTGAAATCAAGACTTTCTTACTTGCAATACAAGTTTTTTTGCTACAGTTATGAAAGTAGTGGATGTCATTAAATGCGAGGACGTATATGTAGATTCTAGATTGTTTTGTCATGGTGCAATTTTCTACAGGTAATTGAAACATTTGAATTAGTTGTTGACTATTAATGTTCTAGGTTTCTCGGGGGGTGCAGCAACAAAAGCTTTTGTCCCTTTTTCTGTATAAATTTGATTTACTGATTGCACAAATGATAGTCTTGCTTTATCTTTTTGCTAGAATGACAGGCTTTCAGTCATTCAGTCAAGTTATTTTCATTAGGGTGACAACCTTTCAATCCATACCTCTCTGACATTTTTGACAGTGATACTTAGCAGCCAACAAAATGTTATGGTAACTTTTCTGATCTAAATGGGATTTTCAAGCTTTAATTCCCCCAGCTTTAAATCTTTCTTAATTGCTAAATATCTCTTATTATTTAGGGTCTGGCATTTCATAATACCTTAAAATTAACAGAAAATATTAATCTTTTGGTAGAAATCGTAGGCACATTTTTATTTTATACAAAGAATTTATTGTTGGAGTATTTTTATTCTAAAACTTAAACTTCTTTTTATACATGGAAATGGTTCAGTAAAGTTGGATGTAGCAAAAGTTGTAGTATTTATGGACTTCAAATGAACCACAAGAACATAACTGAGGATTGAATGAGCATTTTAGTACAAAGCCTTTGAGAGACATCTCCAGTGATCCTTAAAACACTTGGGCAAGGTGAAAAGTCTAGTGGAGCTTCTTGCACAGAGATCTGCTGGGATCCATTCTAAGCATTGTAAACCTTGATGATTTGAACTGTTTGAAAGCTGTTTTTTTCTCTCCTTGGAAATGTCTGGACTTCTGGTAGAAAATCAAACCCTATTTTTATTTGTATTAGTCTTTAGTATTTGTATTTGGAATTGCTGTCATGATATTTCAGAGGGTTCTTGTTTTAGTGCCTCAAGGCTTCATTTATCTGTATTGTTTGTACCCCCCAAGCCAATTTATATGTTCCAGGGGACATCACAGTCTTTCCTTAGAAGACTGAAGGTATGGGATAATGCTGCGAAACACTGAAGTGACATGACTAAATCAATTTTTTTTTTTAGTTGCCAGATATTTTTTTGTGGAAAATGTGTAAGTCAGACACTTAAATTTAGTTGCACGGGCTCTTTCCTGTGAAACAGCTTGTTTCTGTGGAAAAGCATATCAGGGCTGCTGCTGGCAAGGCCTATGATTTTATAATAAATTATTTGCTTGCTACTAGGAGTGTAAAAGTACCCTAAACACAAATAATTCCACGTTAATGACAAAAAAACATATAATGGAAGTTATGATTTAGCACTCCCGGGGCATTTGAGAGGTTAGGGAAATTGTCCTAATATGTTTTCCTTCTTTCATTATAAAGATTTCATTCGCTGATTTCATGAAGCTCAGATCTCATACGAGGTGCTTTTGGACCACTTTTTGAACTACTCTACCTTTGAGAAAATCTGACTTACTTTTTTCTGTTGTCTTTTTCAATTTTTTTCTTCTTTATTCTCCTCTTCTACTTTCTCTTTTCTCCTGGGTGAGAATGGAAAGAGGGACAAGGCAATGTGGTTAGTTAGTTTACTGTAGCCATAATAACGTGAGAGCTCGATTAAATTTAATTAAATAGGTTTAATGACCAAAATGTAATGTTGTACCAGTTTATTATTAAGTTCAAGCCTTAATGTGATTATTTTTACTAATTAATTCAAGTCTGCTATAAACCTTCAATCTTCTTGAATATGCAGTCAAAGGGGCAAATTATCTTGATTACAGAACCCCTTTGAAAATGAAAACATATCTACCAACATTTGTGGACGTTGCACTGAGTTCCAGTAGTGTACTAGTAATTAGGATTTGACTCATTCCAACAAAAAGAGTTTGAATGATCCAGGAAGGAGGAGAAAAGCATTCTATATGTCCTGGCTGCATTACATATTCTTTATGGGGGCTGGGTGTGTGTAATAAGAGAAATTCAATTACTCGGTGAGGTTGTCAGTTTACCATTATACAGAGTCCAAAACAAAGAACTCACAATTATGAGAAAGGAATAATAAAGCCCAAAGCAAAATTCACTCTCAAATAATTATTGTTCTCATTAACTCTTATTGAATTCTGCAAATGGTATTAACGTTCTGATATGGTAATGCTGTGAAAATATTCCATTAGCAGAATATACCTGCTAAGAAAATGAACACATTCTTGCTCCTAGGTAAACCATTATAATTTCCGTAACTTTCCTCTTAAATTTATTTTAAAAAGTGCAATTAAATGTTAAATATTTGTTAATTATTTAATAAGGAATTATTTGAAAAGTTCCGTAATTTTTTACAACACTGTGAGTGCCTTTTTTCTAGTTTACTTCCCTCATTAAAGTAAAAGGCAGTCTGCATTTCTGGGTTTTGAAGACATTTGGAAACCAAAACTCCATATTTACTGTGAGAGTCTCAAGAGGCACAGCAGTAATGAGGCAGAGAGATGTCCAGGATATTCTGTAGCACTCCTCACAGTGTTTTCACAGGTGATGTCCAAGGACCAGAGGAGAAGGGCAACACTGAACCAGGAAGCTAGGGGACAGAAGAGGTACCATGGCCTTTGCAGTCTTAGCAGACACATCAGACCCTATAAGCAGAAATACAAACAGAAAGCTCCCCTGTCTTTGATGCCTCTGGTTTGGGTTTTCTTTTAGCATTTTTTATTATAGGTGCACATTATAGAGGGTGAGTAGCAACTAACTCAAACTGCTTTTCTATGTTGGGTGTATATGCTGGTTTTGAACTGGTTTATTTGGAAAGTCATAAGTAAAGCAACACAGCCTTGTAGACTGGAGTTAAACAGGTTTGTTCTTAAACGTTTATATTAGTTTAGACTGCATTAGTGTCTAAATCCTGCAATGAAGAAAACAAATGGCTAGTAATGGCTATTATTTTAGTTTGTTTCTTCAAAAGGCATTTAAGTGTTTGGAAAACTATCTAACATTTATCTAGGTTTAGGAATCTTTTCCTTGCCTTTCAAATACTTCTAGGATCCAGAAAATACATACTTTAGTGTTAACAGGACATCCCTCTCCATCCTTAAAGTCATTCAAGGTCTTACATGGACGGCAGGTTTCCTCTCATTTGCCATGCAGAGTTGGGCATAAAATTCTGCTGTGTTAGAGCTACAAAACTGGGTTAGAAAACTTTGTAGAACAGGCTGGAAGCTTTTTATAAATCTGAAGCTTTTCTGTTTCTGTTGACATAAAGAAAGCTGATGTCGCACCAACAGCTGAGGTCAAACAATACAACTTTTACTTCCAAAGCTATACTTTAAACTGTAACGCTAAGATTCAAAAGCTTCTAGATTTATGGTGTTTCTGAAGCCCTAACCCAAACCAGAAAGTTGGCATTTGACCACACACATACACTGATGGAGACGGGAAAATTGTCCAGCCCTTATTGTAATGCAGAAAAATTTCTGATCCAGGTGGATTTTGGTTTGGACAGGATTATAACCCAAGACTTAAGTTATTTGTCAGATTATATTGGAATTTTTTATTTTTATTTTTTTTCCACAACACAAGTGCACTGGAAAAAAGGTGAAATATTAAAAAGTGGTTTTGCTATTAACTTTTCTAAACAGGCAGACTTTAGGTGTTACCAGCCTTGCGTAAAAGAACTTTGGATCACCTTGGTCTCCTGGTTGAAGTGATTTGGCAGACTGAAGTTTCTACCAGTTTCTTTCCTATTTACTGCTTTCTGTAATGGCTAGACAAAATGAATCAACTAATTATTTCTATGGATTTTTAAAAATTTTTCTGAATATTTATGCATACCTTGAGTAGAATTTACCAACATTTCTCAAGTTTCAGTTATAAATATAGTAATATTCAAGTAGATTGGGCATTCTACTGTGAGATTAGAGAATAATTTCAAAAAGAAAGGAAAAAGAGGAAAAGGTGCTTTTACACTTGAATATTTATTTGCAACACCAGCGTGCCAACACATTCTCTTTCAGCTATTCCAAGTTGGATCCAAATGCTTGGGACAGTGAGTGAATCCAAACTCTTCCAAGGGCTATGAATTTTAGTGCAAATGTGAATTATATGTAATGGACTTGGCTCCAAGGGAGCTGTGAAAACCTCCCTTATGAGACAAAGCTAGTGCTGATCTGTCTTTGACTATAACTTCAATAGCAAACTACAGCCTACTAGCTTCAGTCAAATAGCGATGTTATATCTGAGAAAGCAAGAGCATATTGTCAGCTTGAGGCAAGAGGTTTTAGCTGTTCACTTGCCATTAGGACGAGATATGTAGCTAAACCAAAAGCACCTCCAGTTTTAAATACACTGCTGAAAATAATCTCAGGGTATTGAAAACGTGCCGCTTTTTTCAGATGCCTTTCTCTGATCACTTGATATTTCCATTTTTAATGTCACGCATGGAAGAGGGAATTTGGCCATGCCATTTATAAAGAAACAGCTAGATTGCAAATGTTCAGGTTTCATCTATCTTTAGATAAATGCTCAGAGCATAAAAAATGTCTTTGGCAGATAAATGTAAGAGCCAGTGCATGAAATTTTAAACCAAGGGGGACCTACGAGATCACCTGGTTTGATTATCTGCGTGATATATTCCAGAAAAACTCATCCAGTTATTTGGATTTTTGAAATAGTTTTGCAATAAAGATAGAAAGTGGTCTTAGAAACAACATGGATTTGACTTCATCTAGCTAAACACACATGCTGCATGCTAAAGGTCATGAACTTAAAAGCAAAAGGGGGCCGTGTGAGTAAGTTTGACCACTTTCAGATTGCCAGTTGTGTTTTTCATGCAGCTACCTTGAGTCTGTCTAAAATCTACTGGGTTTTCTTGCTAGAGGTTGTTTTCCAGAAAAGTATCAGATCTTGATCTGAATGTGTCATCACTTCCTCTGGTAATTTTTTGCATTGGTTGATCCTCTCACTTTATAAGGCTGTGCATAATTTCCAGTAGGGTATTGGGATGGAGGTAGGAATGGAAATTATTCTGATTTTGGTTTGAAGCTGCTCTGTTCAGTTCAATATAATTAGGACAAAGAATGACAAAACCTGCAATCTACTGGATAACCATGGTCTGTAACCATCAGGGCTTGAGAGAAAAGGATTTTTATTCCTGTTCTAGTAAAAAAAAAATTTTTTTTAATTTTTTTTTTTTGGTCCTAACCTGTATAATAATATATATAATGTATAACTGTTCAAGGAGGGTCTGAATTCTTCAAATAAGGGTTTAATTTAGGCTGCATTGTCCTATGCAGTCTTGCACACTGTCTTAAAACTCAATTTTATTTTACATATATATGTGTGTGTATATATATATGTATGGACATATATAATAGATATGTGCACAAGCACACACTTATATATATGTTTCTCAGAAAAAGTTTAGTAGTTTCATGGAGAGGAAGTGGCTGCATCCTTTCCAGCCTTCTGGGAAATGAGAAATATTAGCTGGGGAAGCCACAACTCTTCTGACACCTGTAAAGTTTCAATGCCAAAACCAGGATTATACAGACCTAGGTGATAAGTGACAGTATAATTTGAGAAGCAGCTTTGGTATTAGGGCATCACAGTGGGAATTAGGTTGGATTTAGACAACAGTCTCCTTAATGTAGTTGTCGACTCTTTATGGATAAAATTATATAGATATGGATGGGAAATTTAAGTGAAAAATTCCTGTGATTCTCAGTAATAATTCAGAGGAAAGAATAAGGCATATGCTTCAGGATATACCTAGGAGCTAAGAGTCTTTGAAACAACTCTGAGGCCCATTTAAAATTATCTACTGTCACAATTTTTATCTGCAGACTGGGTTACTACATATACATATGTAGAGAGATTTCTTTGTATGCTTTTTTTCAATTTTTGTGTATAGTTGTTTGACACAAACACACAAATCTGTGCTGGATGCATGAACAGGTACAAAACAATACCAAGCCAGTATTAGGAAATTGTTTTTCCTAAAAATTGATCCCCATGTTTCAATTTTAATGCAGTGAGAACCCCATTCAAACTTATATCTGTCAGTGGGAAGATTCTCACTGGCTTAAATTGGCTTTTAATGAGACTCCTAAATGCCTGGGGGAAAAGTGCTTTAATTTGGTAAAGAAATTTCAGCATCAAGGACTCACTTAACCATAGGAATTTTATCTTCATTCAGACTCATTACATTATATATATGTCATCAATATCACATCATGTCATTAATAATCACAGCCCAGAGTAATTGAATTTGTGATGGTATTACATGGGTCTGCATCTAGTCCAAAATGCAAGACTTTTGCTTTTTGTTTGATTTGACTCCCATCACAAGACACAGAGAGCAATTTTATTGTGCTATTTGTCAGAGTGTGATGAATTGCTATTACTTAACAGGTGAACTGTGACATACTGAAAGTGAATGTGGGGAGGAGCAAGTGCACATCTCAAATTACATGCTCTATTATATAGATTACAGGTGGTAGGTGACAAGTCCTACAAAATGGATAGGTTGGTTAAAATCATGTCAGTACATCTTTGCAATGCATACCAAGAGGAATCATGTGTAAACATGGAAGCTTTAAGTTTCTAGGGGCTGCTTATGATGCTTGCTTTGTCCTAAATTTAAGAAGAAAAATCAGATTGAAAGTGTCTGAATTTAAAGAATTACTTCCTACCTTCAGTCTGGTGGAGAGGTGAAGGAAACTAAGCAGGTTTTACAGATCCAATCAATCTTCTAAAACTGTATATATTAAATATTTATATGCATGTGTATGTGTGCATGTATTTATTATTGAATTGGTGACCTTCTAAATAGCAGACTCTTTAAAAACATTCTGAAGATGTCCTAAATAGATTGTGCAAGACTTTAGATGGGTAGGATTTATGGTAGCATTTATGGAAATAGTAGTCTCTTTAAGAGCCATCTACTTTGTTTCTTTTGCTATTATTTCTTTCACAGCTACTGTATTTGCTTTTATTTACTTTAGAGCTGACTTACTGGATAGCTTCATGTAATGTGTATTTCACTAATTCGTGGCCTCAAGAGGGTTTGGCAGCCCAGAGATCTTATTTCAACTCGTTTCAGTTGAACACTTGTAATATGACACATTCAGTCTTAATCAGTAAATAGCAACAGTGAGTAGTTGCCATCTCAATACAAGTAATAATGAAATATTTATTCTGGGAAATAAGAGATAAAAAGTGAAACTGGCAGCTTGCTCTAGCTACATGGATGTGTAAACCTTCTGAGTTTTACAATTTGTATTTATATTTTTCAGACCAGTAGCTAAATTGCTAAGGTTTTTGCATAAATCTAATAGAACTATCACGCAGAGCATAGTAGAAGGTCAAGCTCTCAGTTATTATGCTGAGTAAACCTGTGCCACAGTAAATGGCCTCTGCTAATGACCTGTGATTGTCCAGCAGCTACAAAGAAAAGACAATTCACACTGGAAGCAGACCTGAGGAAGTGTCAGCATCCACGTGTGAAAGACACTTCCTTTGCACTCTGTGCGAAGCATGGCTTGTATCATTTTCATTAGGAAGGCACTTTGTTATCAAGCCTTCAGTAACACTGAAATGCAACAGTAGACCAGTGCAGCTGATAGTTAACTATATTCTGCAGTTGTTTTACTGGTGTAAATTGAAATAACATTAGGATAAAACACATGAGTATTCTTAACTTAAGAACGGATGAAGTATATAATAGAGGAAAATGATATTTCCAGTAGATAAATTCAGTAAGCAAACATAATGTTAAAAGTAATTCAGATATTTCAGTGCTGATTAAACCACACATGCAGGAAGATGAATGTTATTGCCTGCAGATTGCTTTCTGGCTTCATTCAAATAGTCAAGTGGTCAATAAACAGAGTTGTCTAATTTGGATTCTGCACAAAGTATCAGAGACAACACCAAATGATTTGTTCAGTTGGAGCAGAAAACATTGGATGCAAATATTGACCTTCCATTTTTCTGGTTTTCCAATGTATTGCTATGTGTCTCACTGTAAGTGAAAAAATATTCCTAAAAATATTCGGTGAGTTGTTTCTTCAGAGTCTTCTACAAATGGGGAAAATGGGCAATGGTTTCTTCCTCATTATATTCTTTTTATCTGGGGAGTTTCTGTGAAGAAACTTTTATGTATTTCAATGCAGAATTTAATAATTTTGACTGGAAAAAAATAAGTGTTAAATATGAAGTGGTGTAATATGTTGTAAGTTTTCTTTCAAGCAATTATGACATAGTCCACAAAGTAATAAAAATATTTTTAACTTTTACAAAACTTTATTTCTTGGGTTCTCAGTCAGAGAACTCTGCACAGTGAAAGTGGATATCTATAGGGTCTCAGTGCTGGAACAGGAGAGGGCTGTCTGAATTATGCCTTGAGAACGATGGCATCTGACTTGAATTCCATTGAATTTTATAATAGAAAAAACCTAACCAGAGTAGAAGAGCAGGCATCTAGCTGGGAAGCTGGGAATTCAAGTTTTATATGGGGAGAGGATAGCTCAAAACAGTGACCTTTCTGCTTATAGGTCATGCTGCAGTTTTTGATCACTGGGTGGCTTGCTGCCTTTTGGCACTGTGACAGTCCTTCTTACAGTCCTGGTTGAAATAACTCTGTTACAGATGATCTTTGGTATGTCAGTGGTTTCTGTTTTATGATAAAGTAGGCTAATGAAAAGTTTTGTGGGTTTTTTGTTTGTTTGTTTGTTTGTTTTTTAATAAAACATTAAAAAAAGAAAAAGGAAGAGAATTTCTGTGATTCTGTGGTAGCTGAGGAACTTAATGGAGTTCAGCAGAGGCAAAAGCAGGGTTCTGCACATTGGGAAGCAGAAGCCCTGTTCAGGCTGGGGAATGACCTGCTGGAAAGCAACTCTGTGGAGAAGGACCTGGGGGTCCTTGTGGACAGCAAGATGTTCATGAGCCAGCAGTGTGACCTTGTAGCCAAGAAAACCAATGGTATCCTGGTCTGCATGAGCAATAGTGTGGCCAGCATGTTGAGCGAGGTGATCCTCCCCCTCTACTCAGCCCTGGTGGGGCAGCATCTGGAGTACTCTGACTAGTGCTGGGCTCCCCAGTACAAGAGAGATAAGGAACTACTGGAATGGGTCCAGCAGAAGGCAACAGAGGTGACAGAGGACTGGAGCATCTCTCTTAAAATGAAAGAATGAGGGAGCTGGGCCTGTTCGGCCTGCAGAAGAGAAGACAGAGCGCGGAGGACACCAAGGAAGGATGCTGAAAATGAAGAGGGATTTGCAAGGACTGTGGCATGGACTGTGATGGCAATTGCTGATGGT